>JALIZH010005929.1:55000-216991 GCA_030522465.1 Rhipicephalus appendiculatus | reverse complement strand
CATTGGCATCGGAAATCGAATATCCGACGAACCGTCTGTATCATTTCTTAGAATTATGCATGGACTATGACTCGGAAATATTAACTGCTCGGACTTTGTCGTCACGCTAGAAACAATTGCGAAAGTATCTACAATTTATGCTTCAATCCCAGCGACTGGGAATTTTAGCACTTTAATACAGTACGCATTTTTATTGTCGCCACAGGATTAGTAGTTCTACTTCCTTTAAGAAAAGTGACAGAATACGCATGAAGAGCGTGTCATTGCTGCAACATCGCAAAAAAAAAAAAAAAAAAAAAAAAAAAAAACTCGTCGTCCTGCACGAAATGATGGCTAAAGAGAACAATGCATGCTTGAATTTAGCAATGATGATTTCAAGGGGTTCTTGCTGTACTTACTCACATTTCCAGTATAAGGCTCTTGCATTTAGTCATTTAAGCAAGAACTTCGCAGCTTTTTTCACACACACGTGGCTAAATTTGGCTACTTTTACTGTCCTTGGCTCGAGTTGGCGACTTTTGGCTTGTTTTATCCAATTTCCTGAATATTTTTCGTCGTTTCGACCTGGCATATCTGGTACATAGGGCCCGGGGTTCTCACTAGAGCAAAAAATTTGGGGTACTCTTGAGCTGCGCCTTCAATAATACGACGCGACAGCGCAATCGGGCTGAGTTCACACTTGCTTTGCTTCTCGGCGGACACCTAAACCATGCAACAAGGAAAAGAACGTCTGTGCGCATAATATTGGCCCTTTCAAACTATTCTAGAATCCCTATCGCAAGTAGATTTGCGAGCTTCCCACTACACCATGATTGTTCGTTTTGTAAATTGGCTATGTGCCCACAACGCGTCCGTAAGGCAACCTGCACCCCTGCTCATCTACCCACTTTGTTGATGCTGTTGCTGGCGGTGGTGATTAATTATGCCTGAGCGCTTCGTCATGCGTAGGCCTTTAAACCACCAACTCGTTGCGGAATTCATATGTTTTGACGCTTAGTGAAATGTCTACGTAACCAGCTCTTAGCTGGTGCTAATCTTTTAAACTTTTAACGCCATCGCGTTAAAGTGTGACGCGAAGGAAAGTGGGATGCAGCCGCGTGTGCTTGACCTTCACGTATGAAAAAAGAGCAGCATGGACTTCCTATATGATTTCGCGTTATCTTCGCGTGGATGACACTGCTCATATTTTGGAGAAGCAGTGACATTCCGTACGAGATTCCTATACTTCCCTGCTTGAAGTGGCGTCCATTGAAGCTAGAAAACTGGTTCAGAAATATTTAAAGAGAGAATTATCCTGTAATGAACATGCTGATAATTATTCTGATGGCCTTACCTGTACGCGTAACACGAATCCGTTTTGCACAGTTCCACCACACCTCGAAATGGCTTCGGCCGCAGGTATGCAAAGAGCACCACAAGTCCCACGCAGAGCCCAACTGCGAGAAGCACTGCGCAGTGCAATCGTCGATTACCCTTGTACGCAATGGGGCCTCGTGTCCTGGCAGCGCTGTCCTGGAACGAAACGCGTAGCAGTACCAGTGGTTGATTATCAGTACTAGAATATACTGAATATCGCAGGATTTACAGCTGTGTTGGTTACTGAGGCGTAGGTGAGTGCAACACAACGTAGCCGAGTAAGACAAGCACGCTGGGATTGTCTTCATCGCGTCTGGTTGCGCAAGGTTTTATTGCAGGTCTACAATAAACTTAGGTGGCAATTAGAAGCGCGCAGGTTTAAAGTAAGGGGGGATTCGACTACCCTTTTGTGGACCATTTGGAGGGGGGGGGGGGGGGTCTGGCTCGAATGCGCCATTGCCCCTCGCGCCTCGGTACTGGCTCGATTTTCAAGTTGGCGATTGTCTGTGGCGGAGTTACCGAAGAGGCGGCGCCTTTTTCCCGCCACTGTGAGGCAAACCACCGGCGCACAGCTCTTATTACATGCCATGTGACATAGTCTACACGTCTAGTGGTGTCATTACCATGCATAGGTTGTTTTCTTTATATTGTGTGCAATGGCAGAGCCTCCTATCCACAGGACTCACTGCTATTCGCCTGGTGCGCCACCGATGGCGACGCTGCGAAAGGCGCTCCGGTGACGCAAAGGCGGGGATTCCGCTTTTGTCGTCTGCTAGGCTCTGGCTAAAACAGCTACATTTTCGTTATACAGTGAAACCTCGGTGATACGATCACAGCTGATACGAACTTCGGGGTGGTACGAACTTCGGGGTTGTACGAACTTTTCTTGGGCCCGGCCAAGGCCCATTGGCTTGCAGTGTAATGGAGTACGGTTGTTGCGAACCGATTTTCACCCCTGCGACGTTTCATACGAACGTACGCTACCACCCAGGTACGAAGAGGTGCTGTCCGCACTGCCGCGGAAGACGCGCCAAGCACATGCGAGCGCGAGAACGCAAACGCGGGCATGCGCGCCGCTCTGCCAAATCGTCTGAATCACGGTGTAAGAAAACTAGTTTTCCTACGGTCACAATAATCATAAGTTAAGCGCGGCACTGAAGTGACGAGGACGGGACAGGGAGAACACACACGAGCGCTAACTTTCAACAATGATTTATTGGAAGCCGGATCACAGAATATATACATGACAAATGGTGGACACTCAGGCATGCGCAAATGTGGAGGCATCAAGAAATGACAATTCTTTTCTGGATAATGATAATGATGGTGCGCTGACACATTCCTGGCCTAGCTTATGTATAGTAGCTGATTCTACGATCAACCGCGTAGTTTCATCTTTGTGCATGCGTATAACAGAACACTTATCAAAAACAGGTGAACACCCACACGTGCGGCAATGCGCTGTTAACAAACCGTCTCCCCCCTTCTTGACATTGTTTTTGTGCTCTCTAAGCCTGTCGTTGAGGCACCGCCCCGTCTGCCCCACGTAGGACTTCCCACACGACAGGGGGAGCTGGTACACTACACCTTCCTTGCATTGCACGTGCCGTGTTCTGTGATTTTTTTCACAGCCACGTGCTTTGAGAGCAGTTGGGTTGCTGAGCCTGCACAATTTCGCCAGCTTTGTTCGGAGCCGTAAAAACGACGCTAATCTTTGCGCGAGCGCCCACTTTTTTTACGTTGTGGGCAATCTTGTGGAGGTAGGGCATGGTTACAAACTTTTTCCGTTCATTGATAGCGGTTGTGTTCTGTTGTCGACCTGAAGGCTTTTTGAGCAGGGACTCTGCGACCGACACCAGGAGATGGTCGGAGTAGCCTGCTTGTGAAAGGCGTGCTTTTTGGCAGTCTAGGCTGCTCTCCATTAAATGGCGGCATGATTTGCTGAGAGCATTGTCGAGGCAGTGTCTTACGACACTTCTCTTAACTAGTTTTGAGTGCGAAGAAGAGAACGGCAGCAAAGGTTTGTTTCCCCGTGGATCGTAAGACCAGCACGTGTGCGTGTCGTGGAAATAAAATCTTACGTCTAAGAACTTTAAAGAACCATCCTCTCCCACAATAAACCTTCAGAGACGCGTCATGGACTCCGAAATTTTGTGCGCGAATCTTTGAGGTTCTAATGTGCCTCCGTGTGCCTTGGTGTTTAGGTTACAGAGGGCATTGGCGCCGTGCTTTTTTTTCTAACGCGTCGACACGGGCTGCTGTCGTTCTACTGTGTTTACACATGCCTGCCTTGTTCATCAGACATCCTATGAAACGTGGACGAAGACCGAAAGAAGGCGAGCACGGTCTTGGAGAAGAAGTCAGGCCTCACGACGTCAACATGCGCGGCTGTTGAGGTCGCACTTGTGCAGGCACGGCCTTAAATCTCCCAAAAAACATCCCCAACACCTCCGCGACAACGAAATCATAACATAGGACCGTGGTACTGAAATTTTGTGGCCTTGATCGATCACGTCAAAGCGCTTCTTTCGTTACTTTCGCCGCAGTGCTTTGGTGTAATGCGAAAGAGCATACTAAAATTTGGAAGGGGCTACTTCTGTCGCGGGTCAGAACGCACCTGGTTCATTAATTAAACACGCGCGTACAGGCCGTATATTTACGAGTGCTGGTATGATTGACGACATGTGAAAACTTAACTGATAATCATTCCGAGTTCTTCGTGAGGTTGCTGCGGCCCTGAAAAACAATAAATGACAATGTACGCCAGCTTTCTTTTGTCCCATGCTAATTTTCCATGCTTTCTGGTGATGCGAATTTCGGATGATACGAATATTTTTGGTGGTCCCGTGAGATTCGTATCACGGAGGTTTCACTTAGTTTGCTCGCGGGTCGCACGGCGTTACTCGACTACTAGCTGTATTTTCTTGTAATGATAGTTCTTTAGATGACTGCTAGCATTACAAGAGGTTAAGAAACGTTAACATTTAACATATCTTCTATATACCCACAGTTATCGCGGTCAGGATCATGCCCCCGAGTTCGTCACTCATGGGCTGGATGCGGTTGAAATAGCTTACGTGAAAGCGCAAACGTCCAGCCAAGTGAGTTAAAAAAATTAGCAGTTGTTCCGAGTACTAATATAACCGATGAGCGAAGCTCCTTAGAAATGGGAAGCAAGTGACTATGTACGTTTTGAAACTCTTTAACCATTCGAAGGATGCAAGGCAGATTGTGATTTCGGTGTCTCGGTTGATGCCAATGATCTTGGGAAAGCCGCTTTCGCTGAAGGTGTCCACATCGGGTAGGTCGTATTTCCAGTACTCACTGAAACTGTCGAACCCGCAATGGGTCTACTATCAGAGGAAAAAAGAGATGGTAGCACGGAGGAAACTGTAGTCGTTCATGGCAGCAGAGCGTGCGTGTGGCACAGGGAGAACGCTGGCTACATTAAAACGCGAAGTGTTTTTTTTTTTTGCGCCTCGCGCCTTGTTTGCGCGCGGAGAGCGTCTGCTGCGCTGGGTGCCGCAACGCGCGTTCGCCAGTTTAAGGGGAGAGCGCAGAGACGAAGAAAGAGGGAGACTAATCTGCCTCCTCCTCGCATGCGTTCGTATTCTCGCGCTTCACGCATCGTGCAGACGCCATTCGCGTCCCAGCGCTCATAAAGCTAATTTATCTTCCCGCCTGAGGGGGAGACGCCACAGCTGGCACCGTGCCAGGGAGCTTCAATGGCGAACGGGTGCCGGCCTAAGGAGCTTCGCTCCTAAAAGAGTCCACGCTGCTTTGGAAGCGAACCACGATCAATTTTACGGCTCATTCGCCGAAGTTAGTGTTGTGTAAACAGACTTGAGTTGAATGAAAATTCACGCTCCACTCCCAATTGTAGTCATGTCGACCTCTCTACACAAAACGTTCGCCGACAAAATAAGATTGATAAGTTCATTGACCAGCGGGTTATTGCGGACAACTAGCGTGTATTGGCCGAGTTGGATGCACATTAAACTTGTTACGCGTACTATCGGCTCCAAATGAAACGCCAGTAGTGGTGCGCATGCCACAGTTCGCGGCCTACGATTAGAGATAGATACGCTCATGCGGTTTGCTGCTCGTGAGCGACATTCATGCTTTCGATGGCGCAGTGCTGCCTAATCGGGTGTGCGGGCCTGTCAATGGTTATGACAGGACGACGCGCGCTATGGGGAACGTGCACTGAGCCGGTGGCGCCGCGGTGCGGGAGTGAACGAAAGGAACTGGCGTGTTCCTTGCAGCAGCCGACTCATGAGCGCAGCCGTGTCAGGTTGTTAGCGGTGCTTCCCAATGTCGCGTATGAATTGCTGTGTCGTAATCTGTGCCGATAACTATAAGAACTACGCACCTGGAACAACGTCTTTCTCAGTTCTCCGCCGTGACTGTGCTTCAGAAACCGGCGGAAACACTGATTAGTGTACAGCGCGTAAAGCAAGTGATCCCGCGGGCACGTTTATGAAGTACATGCTGTAGCTAGTTCGCTGTGAAATTACTCTCCACGCAAGTTATAAGCGACTCCAAATCAGCTATTCTGAACTACGCCAATGGCTTCATATCCCGCACCGCTGCTCGCTTACTACGCTTCTGGCAACCCCGGCATTCCATAACCCTCGTTTGGACGCCAGCACATGCGGGCCTCCCTGGCAACGAGGAGGCTCATTCCCTAGCCCGAGGTCTCACATTCCGGGCCGGAGAAATGGAGCTTCCTCTACAGGCCGAGGAGCGCTTGCTCTCTTTTCGCGATATTCTGTCGTACTATCGAGACCAACGAAGAATATACACACCCCCCAGCCCCATCCCTAAACATTGCGAAGGCCGCACACTGGCGACGCCTACAAACTCGCACTGCTCCATACCCCCTACTACTAAACGCCCGATACCCAGACCAATTCCCCTCTTCATGTAAACTTTGCGGCAAACCAGGAGATTTCCTCCACATCCTCCTCACATGTCCCACCTTTCCTCATCCCCCATCACCGGCTGTGGCGGTGTCTTACTGGGAGACTCTCATGACCAGCACTTCTGCTGTCGATCAGCGCCGGATCCTCTCCTGCGCGATGAAGAGGATTGCGCTTCAAGGGCTTTCCTTCGCTTAGTAAGGGTGCCTCCTCACAGTGAGGGAGCACCCACGTGCCATGTAGGGGGCTCGGCCCCCCGCGCTCTACAGTGGCAATAAATGTCTCTACCACCACCACGCAAGTTAACTGATATTTTTAACGTGCTGAAGGAACCGAGGGGCAGCCGGAAAAGTGATCTCGAGTCTACAGTCCACAATTTGTTGGCGGAAAGCAATCAACAGATCTAGCAATTCTCCCTCGTACGCTGCTGCTGTTTTTCCGCCGTATCGCAGTTCGTAAACAGTAGCATTAAGGAAGAAGTCCCGCATGCCAGGCAAAATGCGTCGCAGACTGCGAGAATTTCAAAATTTATTCCCCATGTGCCATAGCCCTTAACAGCACTGTACGTGCAAGCGAAGCCGGGCCACGCCGTTTTATTGCGCTATGTGACAACTGAGATATCGCGTGCAAAGCTGGCACGTGACAAATTTACTCAAGGACTCATGCAGCCCGAGCAACGCCTACAAAGGGAGCTGAACTACTGTACAGAAAACTTCGCGCAAATGCCACGCATTACTAAATGCAACACGTGCAGTTCAGCGACCGTACGTGTTACTTGCGCGCATAGCAAGTGGTTGTCTAACACATGTCAGACACAAATGCCATCGTTTGCTCAACAATAAGCAGGCAAAATGGCAAGAAATAATGGTTACAAAATTCAATTGTGATGGCCTATGCTTCGAGATTTACGCCGGACGGCAGCACGCTTCGCCCTTTCAAAACACTCTGTCGCGCGTCTGTGCTAGGTCACATCGGAAACATGAGTGATTCCGTAAATTTATGTCCTGTCTCTTCGTTTGTGGCCCCAAAAGAATCATGCACTGTTAACTTTCTGGAAGCCTACCCGTTTTATCAAACCTGTCACCTTCGCGCACACGCACTTGCATACAACGCGGGCATAGCTGACGGGGAGTCGATTCGTAGCACGCCAGTTGAAACTGAAGTGGCCGCAAGTCGCCACTCGCGGCGCTGGCGGCGCATAGGTGCATGCACTGCTGCGCCCCCCTGTAGGTGCTGCACGTTTCCCATACAGTTCTTAGAGCTTGGGCAACACGCTCCGCTGTTTCGTCTCTAATTTGACACTGATAGTAGCTTGGTAAACAGTAGGAAAAATCGGCAATGTGTCCAAGAAAAGGAGAAAGAGAGCTCTTGCCCACGATTCTTTTGGCTCCTTTGGCTGGTTATTGCTCTTTTTACCGCGCTGTAACAAGATTGAATATATTGAGGTGAAAGCATTAGATTACTCATCAAACGCGAGAATTGACCGTCGGCGTCCTGCGTCGGCAGCGTCAACACGAGTGATGAAAAAATCATCACATGATGACGTCATCATGACATCACAGACCACCAAAATTTGTGACGTCATAACGTCACGTCACATCATGGCGTTATCACATGACATCGTCGTTTTGCATTGCCTCCGTGATCGGTGCCGATCACGGAGGCAATGCAAAGGTGATGTGTGGAAAGCTTGCACTGCCTCCGATCCTGGACGCAGTGCAGAACTACATTACGTTCAGAAAGCATTCGGAGGAACAGCGCATCGACTGAAGAAAAAGAAGATGGCCTTCGCCTTCGAGTCATCTTAGGCAAATCACAAGGGACCCTGTGAGTCTTCTTAAAAAAAAGTACAGTGATCGCGCCACGCCCGAGCAGGAGTCGACCGTTGAGAGTGATTTAAACTATTATTGCAAATACATCTTGTTACGACTTTCAATGCGAAAGAGCTTTGTATTTATCTGCGTTCGAATGATTACAACAATTCTTTTCAGCATACCTTTCAGACAACCGTGAACGAGTCAGCCTTATTAACCTAGTTATTATAAAATGCTGCGAAAAAAAAAATAACTCCACGCCTCCTACCAATATTTCATATCACCATCGTGCATCCCCTTTTGACTCGCGCTCTCCACCTTTTTATTTCTTGTTTAAATTTCAAGTACTTATGACGCGTTTACACAGCAGCTGCTGGAAAACTGGATTTAGTCTGAGGTTGTTGCTTGTAAGGACCATTTAATTTATTTGAGTGACATCACACGTCGTTTGTCATGCGCTTAAAGCTCCGAAGAAAGGAATTGAAACGAAGGAGCAGGCTTGGCAGCCGAAAACGCGCAGCACGCGTTGTACACAAAACTGTTCTTTCAGATATTTCATGGAAAGGTAAAAATAAATAAAGATACATATATGAAACAGCAGCTTGAAAAACGGCCGCTGCGAACAACTCATCCCCTCACTGTCCAACCAATACGAACCCGCACTGATTTGTTTCGATTTTCTTTTTTTCCCTGATGCCATTAACTTGTGGAACATTTTGCCACAGGAAGCTGTGCAAACAAATGATGTATCTGATTTTCATGTATTTTTAGATAGATATTTGTGACAACTATGATGTTGCTTGTTAGTTGGCCGTTGTTAAATGTTTGTGTGTGAAGAGTTATTCATTGTGCCCTTCCTGTAACAACCCTCAACAGAGGGTTAACAGTATGACTAAATAAATAAATAAATAAATAAATAATGCGCTTTGATGGCGACACGGAAGCCGAAGACCAAACGCTGATGTCAGTGATCGAAAACGGGCCGGAAAGTCATTTTGAGTTCGCTACGGGCAAAGGAAGAGTCGCGAAGGAAAATCCTCGCCATACATGCAGATGCACACACTTATGGCTAGCAGGCGACAACAGGAGCAATAGACATTGAACGTTCTCCTGACGGCAGCTCTGCTCTATTTCGCTGGGCGTTTTGATGGAACATTCAGTACTTGTTTTATGAACTTGCCCACTAATGTCTCGATAACTCGAGCAGGACAGACTGACCAGTAGCGTCGAACAGCCTTCACGGAGCGAGCGCGCGCGAAGAGCGGCACGCGAGTCCTCTCTCTGACGTCACACGCGAGAGGACGCCACTCAAAGATCTCAAGGCGAAAAGCAACATCTTCCCATTGAAGCCGAGATGTGCGGGTGAAATTTCATCGTAAAGTTCCTTACAAAGTTAAACATGACATTGATTTGAAGCTTAAAGGACCGACGACTGGCAAAACGTGTGATGAGATCCTGGTGGAAACGAAAAGACCGTGAATTATAGCGACAGATTTATGTATCCTTTTCGCGATCTGAGGATTTAGAATTTTAAGTTGCGTTTAAAAGTCACAATGAACCGGTAAGTCGCGCAGCCTAGCGCAATATCCTTGAAGCTGGATCATGAAGTCTTTCACTTCGCTGTAGGTAGTGTGATGAGCTCATGCATATTATGATCCATCCCCGCTCTATTCTGCTTACGAGGTAAAAGGAATTGCCCGCTGAGAAGCGGCGCTGCATTCACGGCATATAGTGGAACATATCGAGTCGCTTTGTATTTGAGTCTAATAAAATATCAGTGCATAAGAATGGATCAGGAACAACTGGAGACAGGCCCGTAGCCAAAAATTTTTTTTCAGGGGAGAGGGGGGGGGGGCACCTATTGAAAACCTTGAAAACCACCTATTTTCATTATTTATTCTCGGTGAAACACCCCCCCCTCCATCCGAATTTCGGGAAAGGCCCGGGCCGCTGGCCCCCCCCCCCTCCCCTGATTACGGGCCTGACTGGAGAGAACAATAGAGAAGGAGGAAACTCCACAAAGTCGATGCAGACATCGGCGTTGATTCGCCGTTGAAATCTTGTCGCAGGGGATATGATTGATAACCACTTGTGTCTACTTTGCAGAATCTCGCAATAATGTGGACTTTCTGTTAACTGGAGCCAGGGTTGCCGGGAAGACTTGAAAAGGAGCCAAAACTCAAACTAATAGTAGCCAAAGTAGCCATGTCGTTTAATTTCAGCCCCAGATTCGAAGCCAAATAGAAAAAAAGTGTTATTATGTAGAGAGTCGGGAGGTTTGGGACAGTTGGAGGAATGGGACAGCGCGTCTATCTCTCTTGCGGTTACCTCAAAGACGTTAGCTAACTACTCATTAGATGATGCTAACATACCGATTGCGTAGCGTAATGGCTGGCGTATTTGGCGGATGGAGCTTTCTGTAATTGCAAATCGCGCTTTTCGCGCGCCCAAGGTAAGTTTTTGCTATCTGAATTGTAACGCTCTCAGATTTAAAGCACTTTCTGGATGCTAATATAATTTTTTCTCCAAAAACACACATAAGCGCTGTACTTTTTCAAAGAAAAAGTTTAGGCATTACGACTGAAGTTTACCCGCTGAACATTGTTTACTTTGGGAAACGTAGTTTGGGAGGAATGGGACAGTTGAGTTGAGGGAGGAACGGGACACTGTCCCATTACTCTCTATTCTACTGCCACACCGCGTTACACAGCGCAAAAAGAAAAATGTAGGACAGAAGTCCTTACATGTACATTGGGCAATCATAGGAATGAAGAATTCACCGAGGTTAGCACGACTGTCCTAAAAAAGGAACGCAGTACAGTCAAGACTGCCGCCACAGTCTATGAAAAAAAAAAAGAAAGAAATGGCGTTTGCTGAAGGATTGCTGTTCTTCAAGTGAAGAAGGCACACTGGCCGTTGCCTTTGACGAGTCTGAAAACGGCATGTCAGGTTTTGATAATGACTGGCATGACATTTGTGGAATCAATTGGTCCATAATGAATATATTCAAGTGACAAAAGGCGATGTTTTTCTTGACAGTTCTAATAAAAAAAAATTGGCGTTCATTACATGGCTAGAGTCAAGAGCAGTAATAACATCTCAGCGTCAGTATGCAGTTCCTGCGGAACGAAGAACAGAGCTCTCAGTTCTACTTTCCTCCTAAGAAAGATAAGGGGACTTTACCTATTACGGAAAGTGTCATGAAGCTGCCAGTGTCAAAAACTATCGGTGCAGCAAAGTTTGTGCAACTCCGTTTAATGTTTGACGTTGAACTATCCGCTTGTAATGGTAGCTGGAGACCCTTGGACCATTGTGTTACATACGTCCCACTCCTCCCAAGTGATGTCCCACTCCACCCACAGAGGCGGGTGGAATGGGACAGATTTTAGCCATCACAAACTATTTTTTTTACAGCTGCACCAGGAGTCATAGGAACCAGTGCGTCTCAGAAATTTTGCAGCTTGATTAGACCTGTATTATAATCAATCAAACATCGTTCTGCGTTCAAATTCAACAAAACTAAAAATACAATTGTGAAAAGTGTCCCAATCCTCCCGACTCTCCCCTATAGAGTTGTTAGTACTGAACAGTAAATAATATGATTTTGAATAAGCAAGGACGAAGTATAACGAGCACAATCATCTTGCTTGGTCTTTAAGGCGCAAGTAAGTTTCAAATAACTTAAAATATACGTTCAGTGGGCCTGGATACAGTTTGTCTATATTAAAGAGAGTTCTTGCAAAAGTAATTTCGTGCCAACCACTCAGCGGGAACATTAAACGTTGACGCTGTTTCTTCATGACGCCGTAGACCGAAATTGATATAAAGTTACAATAATACCGGTCCAGCTTCAAGTAGTGAAATCTGGTCGAATATAACAGTTCTGCTTTATTTTACTGCGGATATCTCTTTGATGCGCTTTGTTTCACCATTAGAATCTGGCGTAAGCAGCGTGCTACATGCTATATGCTATGCGTTACATGCGCGCGTCCCTTTGTCTTTTCAGAAGAAGGCGCGCTCGTTGGGTTCCTCGACGCGCATTAGAGCGGTGGCGGGGGAAGGACACGTGCGCGCATAGGCCAACACTACAGAAAAGCTTGCAAACAGTGGTTATTCTTTAAACTTGCTTGCTGTTTTATCTTCAAGTTCAAAGTAGCCAAAAAGCAGCCATGGCGCCAACCTGAATTTTTTGTCGCCAGACCGGGTCGGAAAGTAGCCAATTTGGCGCAGAGTAGCCACCAAAGGCAACCCTGACTGGAGCCCATATTGACTATAATGTGGCTCGTTATTGGTGTTTTCCTTTGGGTGCCCACCTTCTCTAATCGCACGCCGAGCATAAGTCATAATTTTTAATGCAAGAAGACGACACGAGGAAGGGGACAGAACACGACGCTTTCCTGAACGGACATGTACGTTATATAAGCACTAGAATTTATTGAAAACCGGGCACGAGAAGCGTGCGCGAAAATGCCACCATAACCCCGACCAAGAGCTAGAGGAAACTCGAAGCAGATATCCCGTAGAAAATTCAATTCATCGCTCTATAAAGCTAAAGAAGCAACACTGGATCAAAGGGGCTCACGTCATCATATTCAAAAATAAATTGTAGAATTTAGCCTACAGAAACCCCCATACCATAATAAGGCATGCCGTATAGTCTGGGATTCCAGATTATTTTCAATCACTTGCGGTTCATTAAGGGCGCCATGACGCGGCCATCCTACAATTTGGGGTTTTCATGGAGAAATAATTGTTGTAGTTCTTTTATGCCTATAGATATAACAAAAATGAAATGTAACGCATCATTTCAGCCCAAATTAAGCCCTAGAAGTCGCCGACTGCAAACTCCGCCCACCACCGGCGACCGCCATTTTGTCATGCAAGGCATGACATCATGCGCTGCATGGAGCGGAGCCGTCGTCTGCTACCAAGTCAACCACTGTACCACACGCGGTTTGATACCGCTGCGTCGTGGTGGCATTATTTCAGCTGCTGCAAATAATTTGATTCCAATGGCAAGCTGAACAAAGCAGAAATAGCTCGATTGCACTCTCAGCTGGTTGGTGCATCGTTATTTGAACCTTTTAGTCAGGCTCAGGACTATGTGCGCTTGATCGCTTTTGCTTCTTGCCGTGCTAGGTTTATCGGTTACTGCTTAAGAAAAGGATTACTACCCCACGACGTCTTAATGCTTTTTGGTCCTGTTCATCCCTCGTTTGGCCATGCTGGCGTTCTTTCTGTCTCTTCTTGTCTCTTCTCTGTAGTAACCTTGCGCCACGTATTTCAAATAACGATGCACCAACTGGCCCAACATAACGTACCACTCTCTATGTTTCTACGTGTTTTTACGTCGTAGCAATGCGTCCAAGAGGTAAGTACAAGCTGCACGGACGCGGGGAACATCTAAACAAACATAATCAACTTTGTCCGTGCTTATTTAAATTATTTACTATCTATTATTAGCCTGAGTCAACCAGAAATGCGAACCCTACTAGACTGTATTTAACCACATGGAGGTGGCCGCTGACAGCCTGCATAGTATCCTTACGCAGCACCGGGAAGTGGTACCGATATGTGCAACACACCGTTATCTATACGCTAAGACTTAGAAGTAGGAATAACACGTTCAAAAAATAAAAGGTTCGGTTAAAGTACACACACACACAAAAGAGGATGTGTTGCATGGCAGCAAAGTTGCAGTTATAAACCAACACTGGTGAAACATGGTAACTTATATACGATTATGTTGGTTTTAAAGGCGACTTATCCACGATGCAACATGTTTTTTTTTCGATAGACCCTTTTCTTCATCGCAATGTTCTTCCTACTTCTAAATCTCAGCGTATAGGTAACGGTGTGTTGCACACATCGGTACCACTTCCCGGTGCTGCGTAAGGATACTATGCAGGCTGTCAGCGGCCAGCTCCATGTGGTTAAATACGGCCTAGTAGAGTTCGCATTTCTCGTTGACTCAGGCTAGTAATAGCTAGTAAATAATTTACATGTCAATTATTTACATGTCACTTATTTACATGTTACAGTAAATAATTTACATGTCACATGTCACTTATGTCAGGAACAAGGCTGTGGGAGCATTGAGTTTTCTGAGACGTAACTTCAGCAGTTTACCACCGAAACTTAGGGAGCAGCTGTATTTTACACATGTCCGCAGTATACTGGAGTATGCGTGCGTCTGCTGGGACCCATAAGCTAAGGAACTTGTAGATAAACTCGAAAAAGTGCAGAATAGAGCAGTACGATTTGTCCTTGGTAATTATGACAGGACACTTAGTATGACAGAGAGCAAAAAAACATTAAATTGGCACCTTCTTGAACACCGTCGTCGAAACCTCAGATTAAAATTCCTCCATAGCATTTATCATTCGAAAACACCGGATCACCAGGCAATTGTATTTTCAACCACCCAACTATGTTTCTCAAAGAAAAGATCACCACTTAAAAATACGGGAGTTTCCTTTTAGGGGTGACGCTTTCCGCTACTCTTTCTTTGTTCGCACTATAAGAGAGTGGAACACTCTGCCACCAGATATTGTCTGTATTTGTTCTAACGACGATTTTTTCCATGCTTTGTGATTAGATTTTTGTGTACTTGATTATATGTACTGTACCCTCCCTGCTGTAATGCCATATGGCGAAGCAGGTACTTGATAAATAAATAAATAAATAAATAAATAAATAAATAAATAAGCACGGACAAAGTTGATGACGTTTTATAGATCTTCCCCGCGTCCGTACAACTTGTACTTACCTCTAGGACGCGTTGCTACGACGTATAAACACGTGGAAACACAGGGAGCAATATAACGCGAATTCAAAAATATTTTTCTCTCTTAAAACAAATAGTAATTTGATAAAACTTTTTCAGTGAGTAGCCAATGAAGGTTGCAAGTAAATGTGCTATTCAGTATAGTTTTACTTGGACCACCACAATGTCGAACTTACGACCAAAGATGTGCAAAAATGTTGCCACTTGCACACTTTATTTCGCACTACATACGTCTGAAATCATTTTTAATCTACAGTAAAACTTTGTGACAATACGCTAACGCGAAATATCACATTTCGCTGAATGTTATTTGTCTATAAAAAAAATGCCCAATAGGAATCATATTGCGCATATTCAAGGCCGCATAAAAAAAAAAAAAAAAAAAAAAAAAAAAAAAAAAAAAAAAAAAAAAACCCGAGGGCGTGAAAGTTCGTAAAACTTATTTTAAATAAAAAGCCTACCATCGTTTTAAAGGGGAAAATTGGTCCTAACCTAATTTAGGCATAACGGATTTTTTGACAACGCGTTTTACGAGCCATGGTTTCGAGCTTTCCGAAAAAAATTCACATGCGGCTTGCGGTACTGAAAAATGTTTTTCGCAAAAAAATATTTTGGGGGAAGACTTGTTGTTTTAAGTAGATAATCCTGAATTTTTTTAAAGCAAATCGCAGTTGGTCGAGCGCCAAGGTTGGGACGGTAGGCGTGGAATGACCCATATATATATATATATATATATTGTAGTGAGCGAGACAGACACAACAGCCGTTCGTCGGGCAAGCTGTTGTATTCTGCCTCGTCTTTCTCTTCTTCTCGCTAGCTCTCCGCGCGCTAGAACCACGATGCCGCTATTAGTCGTCAGTAGAGACCAGATTTTAGGCAAATGCCTATTTTGTTCCTTGCGTTCCTATTGCGCCGCTTTCATATATGAGCATGAATTAGAGGTTAAGAAGGGCTTTTATAGGGTTGTTATAGTGCCTATAAATGACTATTTTGGGCATTTGCGCCTAAATGCATATATAAGTGCCTAATAATTCCTATTTTTGAAATCTGCGCCTAGAGAGCACTATTTAGCATCAGATCTCGAGTTTGAGTGCAGTTTGAGACCGCCATTCTCTTACCAGGCAACAGTGAGTGTTGGGAACTGTATGGGGTTCAACCTATTCCTCCAGTTCAACCAACTTCGGAAAACAACCGATAGCAGCGGTGAAATAAGACACGCCCGCCGGCCACAATACGCCGCCACGCAGACATGGCGAATGCGGAACTGTGGAGAACCGTCAGGGGAAAGGATAGTGAAGAGCAAAAGAAAAGAAAACGTGATGTGCACGCGGCTTTTGTTTTGTTTGTTTTTTACTTCTTAAAGTGTTCACCATTGGGGGAAACATTGACCTTAAGCAAATAAACCCGGCCAATACGAGGCATCCCTCTCTCAATTGAATCCCACCTGGTCTTTAGCGGTCTGGCTATCTGCTCCTTTGCTAACCTTCTCAGCCATGCCGAAAAGAAAAAGGCCCGCGATTCTGTTGATTCGACAGTGGACACTTGACTCACCATGCTACAGAATAACAGGAGAAACAGTATTCTGTGAATAGTTCGGAAAAAACGGACAATTGCACAGCTATGTTTAACTGTTGAATACCTGCCAGCTCTCCCGCATTGCCCATGAAACTCCCGATTTTTCACCTGTCTTTCCGATTGTGCGATCGCGGCCACAAATCTACCGATAAATTGCCTCAATGCAATTTCTAAAAAAACAAATAAAAACTACAGTGCTGGTATGATCGCGCGTTATCGTGAGACGACCGCCGCGGCGCCCCTTCGCACCCGCCGTCACTATGCAGCACACAAGCACTTCTGGCACTACCGCACTACGGTTGTTCTAAAGTACGGCCAAGCTCTGCGAGTACCTGCTGCTCACCGGTGTTGTACTGCGTCTGGTTGACTGAGGGAAAGTAGCAAAACCCAGACAGCGTATTTTCAAGCAATTTCGATTAGCTGAGGACAAAGCGATGTCTGCCAAGGCGCCTAGCTTGCGAGGTACGCAAAAATGAAAGCGTGCACAGACCAGCGTGCCAGCAGATTTGAAAGTCGCGATATGAGTCCGTAAGTGCTGTGGTAGTGTGTTCAGCGCGAGGCAAGCGACCCACTCAGATCCGTAGAGTATCAAATAGCACGGGCTTTCCTAGGCCGCGTGTCGCCTCATGTGAACATGAGACGAAACTAAGTATGCAGGCGACCATTGTTCGAGACTGCAAAAATATAGGAGGGCTTACTTTATTGGTTCCTTAGTGAGATAAATTTATATCCGCTGTTTATTGAACTGGACACTACTAATATAAACATTACCGAGGATGCGTTCGCGATCACGACATCAGTCATTGGCCGTGTACGTTTCACTTTGCTGAGAGGAGAGGGAGCCATTTTTGGCTGTCCTTGAATCAAAGTGGAAATTCGGTGTGCCATGCTGTTCACAAGAACCTTTACTGCTGATCTGCAGTGAACTCTGAGCATGTTCAAAAAGTGTTGCAGGGACCTTTCGAAGTGACCATAAAAAAAAAAAGAATCCCCCCCCCCCCCCCCCCCCACCCCACCCGCGGCGACTCTCCCGATTTCAGGAGTCCCTATGTTGGCAGGTAGGCGGTCGGTGCCTTTGTGCCGTCATAGTAATATATTGTCACATTAAGTGTCATTTATGGGCACGATGTCGAATCATCTCTAACGCGTACACCTAGCATACATAATTTCATCATGCAAACCACTGATAATCGATCACGCATCGGCCTATACCTGTTGCATCATAAAAACATCTTAAGTAAACTATACATTAATTTTATCATTAATTATTATTAAAACCATGTGCATTAATTATGAGAAGCCAAACACAACGCCACAATACTGTATTGCAGGCCATCGACTGCATTATAATTCTGCCCCTTGGGACTATGAAGCGGTTGAGTATAACCTGCCCTATGATGGTCCAAGTGGGAAGATACCGTTCCATAAAATTAGCACTATTGCCCTTTTTGGCGTTTTGTACAGCAGTATTACCAAAACAAGTGGCAAGCTTTTGTATGACTTGCATTATTCGCCGCCGAAAAGCCCCCGCTAGAATCTTGCGCTGACCTGCTATGCAGTGAAGGCGAGGCAAAGGCAAACTTTCTACTACCTTGTAGTTGTTCAGCTGGAAAATTTTTTTCTCCCTTAAAACAAAATCTACTCTTTTGAAACTTTCTATGTGTCTTGCCAACAGAATATACTATGCTACAATATATAAGCCATATTTTTACTTGGACCGCTACATTGAGAAAATGAAGCCTGAATATGAGTCAAAATGCCATTTTTTCCAACTTTGTCACAATATTGTGGCAATGTTTTTGCTTCATACGCTCCCGAAGTATTTTCATCATTTATTATAGGAACCCATGAAACACATAAGGTAAATATATTACTCGCGAAAAAATCTGTGCTATTTATAAAATACGCTAAACATGCAGCATATTGCAATGTTTCGCCAAAACCAAAAATAAAGAAAGTTAAGACTAAAATGAATAAAACTATCATTGTCATGAAAGATCAGCGCCTTAAGATTATGGAAAAAATTGTTTCGTAGTAATTCCTCAGAACAGTAATTTTATACAAATTATTTAGCGCGACACAGTTTCACTTGGGTGCCCAAAGTTCGAAGCGCCCTCTAGGGCAACACAAAATGTTTTTGCGAAAAATAACGCCTCAATAACTACTTATCACACGCACATATACATGGACAATTTTTTTCAGCAGGATCGGAGATGGTCGAAAATTGACCTGGTACACTTGATATGGAATGACCCATATATATATAAACTTATTAATGAAAACGTAGGAAAGGTCACCTGTCTCGCACTAAATTAACACGGCTTTTCATATTAGTAATTTATTTGTACATGCTGGGTTTCCTTTCTTTCTTTTTTGTGATTCGTTTACTTCAGAGTTATTTTCCCATGTCCTGCCCACTATACTGCGCACCACGTGTTGATACGCAAGGAACATTCAAACTTTAGATTCATACGAAAAAACAAGCTCTCCAGCCACTTTTCTTAATCTAAGTTTTTATTATTGAAATTAAAAACTGGCCCAACGTTTCGAGACCAGTTCAGTCTCTTCATCAGGGGGTGACTGTCCGGCCGGCTCCGAAGCTAGCGACTTTTCTTAGTGATTGTCTCCCTCTCCACCGCCGCTCCTCCCGCCGTTCTTGTTGCGGTGTTGTTTTCTCCATTGGTTCCGGAGACCATGTGACGACGCCCGGGTCATCGACACGGAAGGTAGCCGCACCAAAAGGCAGTTCTTGGAGCCTAGCATATCCAAACAACACCTGGAAATATCAACCGCTCAACTGGAACCCTGCCGAGTGTGTATGTACATGGTCTCCGGAACCAATGGAGAAAACAACACCGCAACGAGAACGGCGGGAGGAACGACGGTGGAGAGAGGGACAATCACTAAAAAATGTCGCTAGCATCGCAGCCGGCCGGACAGTCACCCCCTGATGAAGGGACCGAACGTGTCTCGAAACGTTGGGCCAGTTTATAATTTGGATATTAAAAACTTAGATTAAGAAAAGTGTCTGAGAGTTTGTTTTTTCGTATAATTTTTACCCAGCCAGACAGATCTCTGTCAAATACGTTTACATTGTATATTCATGTACCTATCACATGTCAGTCATGTTAACGCAGTCTTTTGCAACATATTATCAATTGTTTTTTTTTTATTTCGAGTGTACTATCTGCTGTACTGATAGTCCGACACGTGAGCCCATAAAAGTGGCTGCATTGTAACAGACCTATTTACTCTGACGAATGCCGTGCCACGGCCGAAACTTTAGTAAAACCATTGTCCTTTCTGATGTGTGCTACCTGCAAGTTCATTCTATATATATATATATATATATATATATATATATATATATATATATATATATATATATATATATATATATATATATATATATATATATATATATATATATATATATATATATATATATATATATATATATATATATATATATATATATATATATATATATATATATATATACCTATTTCTAGTTCGCGGTGAGAGCGGAACCAGAGAAAGGGGTGTGACAGCCAGTGGAGCGTTAAACTGCCCGACTAGAGGGAAACTCAGTGCGCGTCGTGACTTCCTTGTTCGCCGGCCGCGACTTTTCGCGGGGCGAGCCCAAGTGGGGAACGCGGAGTTACAGCCAGGCGAAGCGGGCGCGCGCCGTACAGATATCTTTGTTGTTATGGATGGATGCTATGAGCGACGCCGACGCTTGGGGTGAGGTCGCCACCTGGTAGCGTGTTAAGGTGTTGACAAAGTTGCATTTTTCCTATCGGAAACGCGCCGAATGGTACGGACGCGTAGAAACAACGCGTTGAAGGAAGTAATCGTGGATTTCACGGTCATGATGCATTACTTCACTTTACCAAGACCACTGTGAGAGTACAGCGTTAGATATAAAAGGCGTCTTTTAAAGCCTATAAAAAGTGTGACCGTGGCCCAGTGGTTAGGGTGCCCGGCACCTGTCGTTGCGGACTGATAGGTCGTGGGTTCGACTCCCGTTGGCGGAACCTTTTTTCTTTGTCTTCTCATCGTGCGTACTTTTTAGACGTGATTTCCGAGACGCAAATATGTCACTGACGTCTTGGTGGATCCTGGCATAAAACACTTTCGTGTTAATAGGTATGGCGTGAGCCATGGCGCGTCAACCACACATAGCGTCACACAAGTCGACTGTATAAAGACCTGGCAGCTCACTCATCAGCCGCACATTACCTACAAAGCCCTCAGCAAGACACCTTGACCGCATGCAGACCACAAAAGGAGATCCTGCTGCACACAGTGTCCATCATGAAAAAAGTCACAGTTTCGCTACAAGGCGAAGCAATGAATGCGATAGCAACAAATTGGAATGTCAAGCGACGAATGGCAAGCAGGTCGAAACGTGCAGCGCGCTGCTCACGCACACATGACGCACGAAAACAACACGCACAGGACGAGAGCGAACTAAAAACATTCACAGCTCGACACTTAACGCGCTACTCAAACAAAAACGACGCACGCAACGTATTCACAGGTACAGACGAGCGCGAATTAACAAGTGTCACAGTTGTTACTTCGCTGTGTTTGAAAAGCGTGCTCTTTTCGCAAACGGGGGGGACTGCAGCGAGCGATGTGCCCTTCGCGCGCCCGGTAACTACAACGCTATCGTTCCGCCCAAAGCCCCACTCTCCGCCACCGCGAGATAAGCGCGCGCGTGCACGGGCATCTACCCACCCCCCCCCCCCTTCATTCGGGCGAAGTGCTCGCCGGAGTGCTAGGAGCGCCTGAGAGCGCGCGTCGCGACGAACACCGGCGCGCCCAGCTAAGCCCCGCCGAGCGCGGCCTTTGCGCCATCTCGCTGGTAATGCTGAAAACACACTGAAAACTTGCTGTATATAAATAGCTCACCGTTTGAACGTTGAAGGACGTTCGCCTTCGTGGCTGAACGGTTAGCGCTGCAGAGCGAGAGGTCCCTGGTTCGATGCCGCGCGTCGGAAACATTTTTCTGAATTATTTTTCTTTGAGGGTTTTTATAAATATATAGATACATATACATATACGGGACATGACGGCGATGCCGACGCCAACGGTGAAAACCAGCCGAGAGTGTCCATATAATTGCTATCGCAATAAAACCATTGGCTGACCTTGACATCCCCAAGTACAACGGACCAGCGGACGATGGACCAGTACAGGACCGGTTGGACCTATTCGAGCTCCACGCCACCGTTGCATCCTGGTCGGAACGGGAGATGGTCACTAACTTCAGTGACTACATCATCGATGAGCATTCAAATTTTACCTCACCCATATTTTTCAAAATAACAAATCATGGCTTAAACATCTAAGAGGAGATGACGATCCCATTTAAAGACTACGACGAAGACTCGCTCATAACCCACCATCTGCAGACAATCGCACTGAGTCGCCAATTTCACAAGCAGTGTTCAAGCATTCGAACGCTGAACATGAATCCAGGGGCGTAGCCAGAAATTTTTTTCGGGGGGGGGGGGGGGGCACCTCCTTGATTTCGGGTGGTGCACCTCCTTGAAATGGTCATTTTTCGCTCTGTATGCCATGGCGAAAAAGAATTTCGGGGGGGGGGGGGACGGGCCTGGTGTACCACCCCCTGGCTACGCCACTGCATGAATCCACCACTGCCACAAGACAAAGTGAAGCATCTTCCGACTCAAAGTTACCCACGATGGTTTCCGAACAGACCATATATCTTCCACCAGGATTTTCTTCTGTGGGAAAACTGTCATCATCTAACTCTTCACTGGACAATAGATGCGAAGCTATTACTGATGCCCCAGATGCAGCTCGTGCCGCATACATGTTTTACAACCTGACTTGGCATCACCTGACATCAATATTACTGATAAATCTGACGGTACACGTCACAAGACCTTTACACTCAAGCTGGATGAACTGGTGAGTTCGCACAATACGAGACCTTGCCCCGACGTTCCAGAACAGGTTTCTCCGACAGAAGTTTCCAGCTCCATTGCTCCGCAAAGAGACAAACATTCGCTATCAGGGCCAGCTCGAGGCATGTTTGCGGCGATGCCAATGTCAGGTGTTGACCCAACCATAAGTCGATGCAATATGGAGTCACAACTGACCAAGCCTTCACTGCTGGACAAGCAAAACCAACAGCTGACCGTGAACAGCCGACCCACTTGCCACTACATCAATGTGAAGCAAATCAATGTCATGTTCAGAAAGGGGCGCCACATCAGCAATTTCCGGAGCAGCAGCAGTAAGGCCAGCACAGGCAAGTCGATCGACGTAAGCGACAACAGATACTGGAACAAGGACAACGAAGAAGGAAATCTTCATCGAAAGCACAGATCAGTATTAAAGAAGGACTTCGGAAAACAAGCCTTCTAACCCGACAAGAAATTCGAAATGAAAGACATCTCCGCATAAAGAAACGTCGCCGGAGAGCCTTCTGCACCAGAGATCAACGCCGCGTTTACGATCACAACTACGACAACACAACAGAAAACGACATGAAAGAAGCGAAATCACCCCTTGTAATCCACAGGAACGGAGACGTCGTCCAATCAGCCTCGATAACGAGCACGCAAAGTGGAAGAACGGCGGGTGTACCACTCACGAGTCACGACAAAGAATGCGACGCCTACGATGTCCGAGCTGCCGATCTTGCAAGGCCTTCCAACATTCCTCACAAGAACTCAAGCTGTGTCATCCGCTGTTCCCACGCTCAGGGCATGCTTATGCTGTCCTGAACGCAACCCCCAGCCTCGCCCTCACCAGAGCTCTCCTAAATATCACCGGACTGCTGCCCTCTCCTGAGAAGTCTTCTGTGCGAATTTACGGAACTTCGTTGTGATATGGAACTACTGCTCACTTCGACATTTTTGCTTCTAAGACTCTGCTTGTTCATGCTTTGTTGTTTGCAACTGGGGCATTCTGGTGGGGGGGAGGGGGGAATCCTGTGACGTAGGCAGGTATGCAGGGATGGCTGGTAGAAGCCGAGAAGGAAGAAGTGCGCGTGAATGGAATAAAGGTATGGCGTGTGAGCCACGGTGCGTCTACCACGTATAGCGTCACACACATGTACCGGACATGACGGCAACGGTGGTGGTAAAAACCCGCCAAGAGTGACTGTGACAAGAACTTTATGTAATAGTCCTGAGGAAAATGATAAAGGGAGCCCTAGGGCACCCTATCAAGTGGCTCCACCCAGAACGAAACCGGGAGGTGGTGACTTTCGGTGACGGCCCGGGCCCTCTGGACAGCCTGTAGCTGAAGAGTGATGTCCGAACTTCGAAGAGCTTCATCCCACTCCCTCTCCTTGTGCAGACCGGAGCCCACATTGAGAGCAGGACTCGTGTCTATATAATTGTTATCGCAATAAAGATGTGCTCAGGACAAAAAAAGAAAGGACACGGTCCCCTTATGCATTCGCCTAAGATGAGTGGAAGGAGAAAGCTATATTTTGTTTCTTCTCAGTGGATCGTATTCCCCGTTCCCGCCTAAGATTTCTGCCCTTCACGAGGTTTTGCAGTAGCTCCGGGGTCGGTCACCCTTTCACCAAACGGCAATGCCAAATGATGACGTCATCATGCACCGTCACATTATGTGACGTCCTAGTGAAGTCACTGTAACCACACGTTTTGGCAATCTGCGTCCCGATGGCGTCATACGGTGGCGTCATCACATGATGATGAGTTTTCGAATTATTCACTGTGAATCTTCGACGCCCACGGTCAATTTTCGCGCTTGATGAGCCGCCTAAGAATTTCTCCTTAATATGCGCTATTTCCAGTCTACGCCTTTTTTATTTCCCCAAAAAGTAACACGACCATTCGCACGCTCAGCCGAACACCGTTATGCACGTCCACAGAACGATAGGCTACAGCGGTTTATATGTACCCCTTCTGAGCAATCTTTATACATGCGCAGGTTGACGACTGTTCATCTGCACAGCTGTGACGTGAGGCAAGTAAAAGTAAAGAGAGAGAGAGAAATAACATTTATTTGCACCCGTCGAGAATGACGGGGGAGAAGTCTTTGGCCTCCGCCCGTGTTCATCCTCCTAGCCGTCGGCCGGAATCACTTGGGGACTCGGCGGCGGTTAGGGCGGGACCGATGACTTTACGCAGTCACGACGCCGAAGTATAAGTAAAAGACATAGGTGGACACGCAATGTAATGCGCATTAGAGATATCCGGTGGTCAGTCAGAATAAAAGAAAGTTAGGTGAGGCGGGACACTGAGAAAATTTAGAGGCATTTAAATTTAATCAGCATGCGTAGAAAAAAGTAAATTAGGGTCCGTTGGCAGTCATGGGGTGGACAGAAAATGATCATGGAATTAATGCTACTAGCCACGTTCGTTACCGCGCTGAGAGTTCGCTCTTATTGCGATAGCAATTTTCTCGACACTACAGGCGCACATTTACCATTGCCGTCGTCATGATGTTCAGTATAAACTCCAAACGGACGACATTGCATGACACATCGTCTCTTCTGTGTACGAGTGAAAGCGTGCGAGGGCAGCCGGAGGTTGCTGTCCGAGCAGGGAGAAGACGTGACGACCGTCTTTCGTCACCCGAGAGGTCATGGCGGTGGGAGGAGGGCGGTGAGTGGGAGGACTGTATCTCTCCACCAGGAAATGCGTACATTTCATTGCCCAGAAGCAATAGAGAGCATGCAGTTTGCTTAGCCCGCTGAAGTGGCCGTGTTTTCTTGGGTGAGCGTTTTGTTAAGCTACACCAGATAGGAGATAACTGCTAGCCTTGCTTTGTGTAATATTCCATTTTATTGCAAATCAGTTCCACGGAATCCCGCAAGGTGGCGGAAGTGCTAAGAAAGGGATACCAACAAGAACCTGTCTGTAGCACGAATCCACAAGCAAATCGATACGAATTTCTCTGATAGCCTGTTCTTCAAAGTCCCTTTCTTAATCGGGAGTCCCCAGAACAGATTTACAGTAATATGTGGAGGCCGGATTTTTAGGCACTAAAAAAGCGCGTTTTAGGCGCCAAAAATACGCATGTAAAACACAATTTTAGGCCTCCAAAATCGTAAATATAGGCACAATTAATTTTTAAATACATTCAAATAAGTTCAAACGAAGACGTGGGCAAACCTGTATCTGCGACGGGAAGCCAGAAATGTTATTGTTTATGATAGCGCAGACGCGCCAATGGTTGAACATAGCCATGAATTTCCCGCAAGGTATTTCCTTTAATTGTCTAGCATGGTGAGTCAAGTGTCCACCGTCAAATGAACAAACTCCTGGGTCTCTTTCATTTCGTCGTGGCTGAGAGGGGCAGCACAGGAGCAGATAGCCAGAACGCTAAAAGATCAGAAGCGAGGTATGCCTCGTATTAGCCGGCTCTAATTGCGTGGGGTCAATTTCTCTCCTGTCGGCGGAAACCTCAAAGAGCACCTCACCATGTTCGAGTATTTTGAGTTGACAAGTGCAATGCATGTAGTGGGTGCTCACCATGACGTCTGCCAGCATTTCCGGTGCCACGGGTTGCGGAAAAACATGAAATTTCCAACTGAACACCGTTGCTATTCTTCTCGCGAGCGCGCGCCCCACGATGGAGGGGGTGACGTACAAGAAGTATTGCTCCTGCTCTTACGTCGCTCCTTTACGTAGAAATTGGTGCTGTGACGTCGCCCACCGTACACTCTTAATTAGGTCCTGGTTAAATGCTGGCTATATCCAAACAACCAGACAAAAAAGGTCCCGTTTCCTGGTTATATCCAGCACCTTAAGTGGGACTTTATTGAGAGCGTAGTACGTGGCATTGCAATAATTATTCGAGGTAACGTGTAATTTATGTAAGCTGTTGTTGTGCAGATGAATGAGAGCTGAGACAAATCAAGAAATAAACAAACGGAATGTGAGCGAGTTTTTATTTTTCTTTTTTATTTCGATCGCAGCAAGATGCGATACACTAATCGGCCTCCGTTTCACATGCGTTCTTTTTCTCGCTGTTCCCTCGTCGTGCCGGCGCCAGTTTTTGGTGCATCGTCTATGACAGCAGCTCCAGCAGATCGACGCGGTGTATCGTGGTAAGGATACGTGATATGTGCCAGCCCCTCCATATGTACGCGCGTCACGCACTTAGGAATCCATCCGAGAGAGAGAGTGGTTGGGGAAAAGAAGAAGATAAAAAAGGGCGCTATTTTCTGCCTCCCGACGTGGGGGGCACGGCTCAGCGCCCTTAGGGAAGGGGAAGTAAAGAGGATATGAAGAAGAGAAGATAGAAAGGAGGAGAGAGTAGCATGGCAAGAGGGTATCTTGTCAGCGCAGGCAGGAGCACGAAGGCAAGCGTTCGGCTATAGGGCGGCGAGGTCTGCAGGAACGACAAACTCGAGGAACGCTCGCACGGTCGGTATCTTCGACCGCGCGGGAAAAAGGAAGTCCTCCGCAGTTGTCGCAGGGAGACCCAGCAGGCGATAGCGGCTCACCATCACACGTCGTTCAGCGGCCAAAGCAGGGCAGGAGCATATGATATGCTCCAGTGTTTCGTCGTCGCCGCATCTGCGGCACGCAGGCGATTGGCAGCGACCCTTGGAGTACATGCGTGCCGCAGGCCAGACGCTGCCGGTCCGCAGGCGCAGCAGCAGTCACCGCTCCCGCCTCTCCAGGCCGGTCTCTGGAAGGGGCGGTGGCGGTTTTCCGCTAACGACACAACATTGATGGCGTACGTGGAGGAGTAGGCTCTGGTACGTCATGCGCACGTGGCCTTGCGTACGCATGACGTGTCGATGCTTATGCGTGATGTGATCCGTCGGCTCCGATACCGAAGCGGGCAGGGAAGGAATTGGGCTTGCAACGGCTACATGGGGCGAGTGGTAAGGGCTTCAAGCTTGCCTCCTCGCATCATAGATTTGCGGCATGTAACGAACCAATTTGAGAAATTATCGAGGTACAATGCTCTTCATTCGTCCCGCAACAACTTCCAGTGCCTAACTATAATTTCTTATAGTGACCTGGTGAGGGGCCTTTAAGAACTATATTACAAACAAAACAAAAGCCGAGTGCAC
The DNA here is from genome assembly GCA_030522465.1 of Rhipicephalus appendiculatus. Classification (NCBI taxonomy): domain Eukaryota; kingdom Metazoa; phylum Arthropoda; class Arachnida; order Ixodida; family Ixodidae; genus Rhipicephalus; species Rhipicephalus appendiculatus. The sequence goes on along the minus strand of JALIZH010005929.1, from coordinate 189,490 downwards.
ATCACATTTTTCTTTCTTTTGATCCACACTTTCCTTTCCCCTGACGTCTCTCCACGGTTTCGCATTCGTTCTCCACCTTCCCGCGACTACACAGAGCGACCTGTTCCCTTCCCACTGCAACACCCAGGTCTCCGGGACGCTGGACAACTGTCTGTAAAAGCCGCTTGCCGCGTCCTTCGGCCATGGACGCCACTCTCCTCTCCTTCTCTCATCTTTACTTCTCTCTCCCCATTCCCCTTCAGATGCTGACAGGTGCTCCCATTTAGGGCTGCAGAAATAGCGTCTTTTCCTCGCCTCAAACTCTCCTTCTCCTCCTCCTCCTCCAACCGCTCTTGCTATGTCAGCGCTGTGCGTATGGTGGCTGCCGCGTCGCATCTGACTGCTGCTAGTGGTTGTTTTTCGGAAGTTGGTGGAACTAGAGGACTTGGTTGAGCCTCATAGAGTTCGGAAAGGTTAATGTTACCCTGTGACATGAATAATGATCTCATAGCGCACTCGAAAACGAAATTTGAGCTTAAATAGTATTCATATAGGCGCCGATTTTGAAAATAGGCATATATCGGCACTTACAGGCATTTAGGCACGAACACCAACAATAGGCATTTATAGGCACTATAAGAACACTATAAAAACCCTTCTTTACCGCTAATTCACGCTCATATATCAAAGTGGCACGATAGGAACGCAAGGAACAAAATAGGCATTTTCCTAAAATCCGGTCTCTAGTAATATGTGTCTATGTACTTCGAGTTGTGGGTGAATCGCCCTCGCGCGGCCAATTGCTAACTTTCTGGTTGGTTCAATTGGTAGAGCGACCGCCACACAAACGCGTTGATCCCGGGTTCAATCCCCAGAGCAAGCCGCATATTTCAGCAACCAAAAAATTTGCTTCTGAGATATCGGTAGGGATTTACTTGTGGGTTCGTGCTACAAACGGGTGGCCGTCAATTGCCCTTTCTTAATATTGCATGTTGTTGCTATCCCATTCATTCTTGCACCTCACTTTTTTGCTCGGGCGAAGGGTGTGTGTGTGTAGAGACAACACGAGTATACTTAAATCAATCTCTATGCACGCTTCATGTAGCGGTTAGGATGGAAAACAATTGCAAAGTTCTTGAAGACAGCTTACCGTATTAGCCTGAGAGGCAGGCGTAGCGTGTTCGACCAGAAGCGTATTCATGGCCTTTAAGGATGCTTGCTGGCTCATTCCCTGCTTTTTTACGTGGAGAGTGCCCACTGTGTCTTCTCCGTTCGGGGCATATGGCACCTGCTCTCCTTTTTCTTGCATCCGTGGCTGCTGGCAGCGGTGGTACCACTGGTGGAACCGGACACACAGCAGAGCCCCGAGCCCACACCTTTTGCACATCCAGCTTGCCGTTAGGTGAGGCCGTGATCTGAAAGGTAGAAACAACTTATCTACATAAGTTGTATCTTAGATACAACTTATCTCAGTAGAGCATAACAAAGAGGTATTCGCTATGCTATCTTTTCTACATTACATGTTTGGGCATAAGACGAGGTAAAAGACACTGATAGTTGGGCAAGTCGGTATGGGTTCATGATTAAAAACGGCGCAAAGAACACGAGACACTAACGGAGAATACACGAAGACGGCGCCTGTCTTCGTGTATTCTCCGTTAGTGTCTCGTGTCCTTTGCGCTGTTTTTAATCATGAGGTCAGAGAAAAGGCCTGAGGCATGCGGGTGCTTACTTACAACAATATTTTAATTGAAAACAAGCAACTACTTATATAGCAAGAAACCCGTGACACATCACGTGTGAACCGCCCGCAGATACCTCTTATTTTTACGCAAAAAAAGGTACCTACTTCCTACAAAGAACCATTGACCGTTCTGACACACATTATTTATCCAACCTTTCAACCAGTTCTGCTTTAATTACCTCACGGGTTTACTGTTTACTACTTTTGCTAACAATTGAGCAGGCATCATGCAGGGTCCATTATAAAAGTAAGGCGCATTTTCCGGGAAATATAGATTTATTGATTGAACCTGTACAAATGAATCAAATGATTCAAAATACTCTCCGCTTGCATCAACAGACTTGCGGAGACGTATCTACAACGCCCAGAAAGCATCCTGAAAGTCCTTGACAGGAATGTCTCTCAGGCTAGTTGTTTTCTTACTTGAATTGAATTTATTGACAGAAAACAATTTACAAAAAATACAATATTGTGAGAAAAGCATCTGAATGCCTAGCCTAAAGCTAGATGGGATTCATTCAAAAGTAATAATGAAAAAAAAGCATGTCACTTATAAGAAAAAAGAAGTATACCAACACAAATATTTTCACTGAAGGTATAACACTAGGAAAAACTAATTATAAAATTATGTATTTAGAGAGCTCAGCGACTTATCATACTATGGGCAGAAAAAAAAGAGGAAAGAAAAGAAGAATAGCTTATAAAGAGCATATCAAACAGCAAAGCAATAAATGAACATATGAAGATTGTTTACTAGGATATTTTGAAAACTAATTATGACATCTTATGTATGTACATGACATACAATTGAATGTACGCATAATAACGTTATCGGTAAAATAAGTGCGAAATACATGTAGCCTTAATCAGCGGGTTGTGTCGGATGCTTGACACATATAACACATCTAAATTGGTCCATCACGCGTGAAATGCTTCCAGGAAGCTTTCCTATATAGAATCATTCGAATGAAGAAAGCGGTGCAGCGTGGTGCACTAGCATCAGCGTAATATTGCGGCTCGAAAACATGAGCCGAGCAACCTAGTCTTACTAACATCACAAAAAATAGAAAGAATAGCAAAAAAAAAGAGAGAAGAATTTAAGTGTGCGTGAAATCGCTCGATTGAGTTACCGCCACTGAACTCGTGGTTCATGTATTTAAGCACGTGCAATGTTAAACGCAACAGCGCACTTGAATCGCGTATTCGCATCTTTCAAATTTTCGAGCCGCGATCGCGTATACAGGCAGGCCAAGTACGCATGTTTATCGCTATCGAGCCCGATTGGGTTAAGCATTCTCGACTACAATTTGCCCCCCTTCCACAGTTAGCGCAAATGGGAGCCAAACGCGACTGAGCGATACCATGATATTTGGGCTCGATCGTAAATGGAAGTGCGAAGATCGAAAATTGTTTAAGATAATAATAATATCTAGGGGTTTAACGTCCCAAAACAATGATATGATTATGAGGGACGCCGTAGTGGAGGGCTCCGTAAATATCGACCATCTGGTGTTCTTTAACGTGCACTAACATCGCACAGTACACGGGCCTCTACCATTTCCCATCCACCGAAATGCGACCGCCGCAGCCGGAATTGAACCCGCCACTTTCGGGTCAGCAGTTGAGCACCCTAACCGCTAAACCACCGCGACGGACAACGTTTGTGGCACTTCCATTTACGATCGAGCCAGAATATCATGGTATCGCTCAGTTATAGCACCTGTGTTTATGTTTGTCACACGCCCTATTTAGTGCAATAGTTACATACTAGGAGCATCAGCATAAAATCGCACCTCGTAATTATGAGCCGAGCAATCTAGTTTGACTAACATTACAATAAATGGGAAGAAAGCAAAAAAAAAAAAAACCACTCGCAACGTGCCGTGGACGCGGTTCCTACGTGCGGAGAGTGGCTTTCCCGCATAGCGACGGAGCCCAACATGGCGTACCTTGGCGCAACTCTGCTACCTAAAAACTCTCGTAAAGAATAGAGGTCCTCAATGCGCTCGCCCCCGGAGCGCTCAGCATCAAGGCACCCTACTAAAGAAAAGCCGCTCGCACAGGGAGCCAGCCGGCGGTGCGCATTTGTTTTAGTGGTCAGCATAGTCGCCTCGCTTTGACCTGTGACCGCATAACGGCTATTTAGGTGCAAGACACACCAGGTGACATACCAGTTTGGTTGTCTCTACGGTTATTGCTACTAAACGCGAGCGGGTTTTGCTCACGTGAAGACAGACCTACAAGCGTGTGGCACGGCGCCGTTGCAAAAGATGGGTGGAAAAATGAATCTAAAACTTCAGTGAACACTCGTTTTTTTTCTTCAGCTGGGAACAAAAGTGGTTCAGAGCTGTTCGTTGGTGTTCTCGGTCGTTTGAATGCTCTATTTTTTGTCATCTGCGTGGACGACTTCCTCATTCCAGTGGCTTTTTTTAGAGAAGCGTCATTACCTTCTGCTCTTCAAAACAAACTAGCCTGGTATGCATGGAATATCGCCCACGTGTATAATTGCTAAATCTGGCATATTGCTACTTCGCATTGCACTTATAAGTGCCATTTTTAAATGATGCGAGATTTAAACTATAATTGTTACCATTGAACTACATTACTGAAACAAAGTAAATGCAAACGTATTGCCTACATACTGTTCCAAAATTGGCAAGTTGGGCGAGTTGGCGCGTACTGGCGTTTAGAAGAAACAGCGCAGATGAAAAGCAAACGCAAGAAATGGCGGGGAGACACGCAGCGCTGCACACCAAACTGAAAGTTTATTGGGTTTTAGCTCTCGCGTTTTAACGCGGTCTTCCACTCCAGGGCTGTGTAGGCCGTCGTCCAGTCAAGGGAATCCTTCGACGTTCGATGTCGTTCCACTGACCACGCTTCCTTCTTCTGTAACTTCTGCACGCAAGTGATTGACAACTTCGTTTCTTGAGCTTTGACACTCGTCTTGTTAATGTCGTTTGCTGTGCGATATGGCAGGAGCAGGCGAAACACTAACAAGTGGTCTACCTTTCCACGAGAGCGCGGGTAGCTTGTCGCTGGATAAGATGCAAATATGGTCGGCACGGCTGTCGGTAGCAGCACCTTGCGCTCTGCCTTCAAGTCATCCTGCTTGAAGTGAACGAAGCAAATGTCCGACTTCGCAGTTACTGATCTTCACCGTGGCACACAACAGGTTTTGGGTATTGCGGTTATCGTGAAATGTCCGATCACATTAAACACTCATTGATAGAGCCAACACTACAAAAAGCCGGCAGATCCCACGCACTGTGGGAATCGATGTAATGCGAAGCAGCCAGGAAGGAGCAAATCTGCATGTCATGTTTAACATGTTAGGACCTGTCATTTATGTTCGTCATACAATCACGTCACGCAATACCAATTTTGGTGTATATCAAGCTAGCGAACCGGACGCAAGCGCACCATGAGCGTGGCATGTAAATGGCGTTGTAGATGACATGCATGCCAAGATTTTCATGTTACCACCTGCCCCTTATGTTCGTTATAATCATGTCACTCAATACCAAATTTGGTGTATATCAAGCTAACGAAACGGCCGCGAGCGCGCCATGAGCGTGGCATGCAAGTCATGTCGCACATGACAAGTCATGATTTCCATATTACCACTTGTCATTTATGTTCGTCATACAGTCATGTCACTCAATATCAAATTTGGTGTATATCAAGCTAACGAAACGGCCGCGAGCGCGCCAGCCATGAGCGTGGCATGTAAATCATGTTGTTCATGACATGCACGTCATTATTTGCATATTACCACCTGTCATTTGTGTTCGTCATACGGTCACGTCACTCAATCCCAGATTTGGTGTATATCAAGCTAACGAAACGGCCGCGAGCGTGCCCTGAGCGTGGCATGTAAATCGTACTTTTCATGACAAGTGAGTCATGATTTTCATGAAATGACCAGCCATTTATATTCGTCATACAGTCATGTTATGCCGTACCAAATTTGGTATAAAGCCGATTAACGATATGGCCAGGAGAGCACAATGTCGTAGGCGGCTAGATAGATAGCTAGATACGCTCAAAGTCGCCGAAGTTCGCTAAGAAATGCTTCGCATTTAAAAACCGCACCTACGCAAGCGTACGGCTGCTCCTTTCCAGCAAAAGCGTTTGCTGGCGCTTTCCTGAGCCAACGCCCCGAGCGTTCGCTTACTAGCGGCCGTGGTTTTATGGCTTACTAAAGTCACTGGAACAGGTAAAGTACCGCGACCGTCCGGCCCACCGCCATATTTGGTACAGAGCGGCTAAAGCTACGGCGGAGCAGCGTTGACTTTACGCGGAGTAACGCATGTTTTGTATAATGCGTGCGCTTCTGCAGCCTCGAATGAAGCATACCGTTGTTCTTTAACTGACTAAGAAAGAAATAGCGGGAACTTCAATTGCCTAAACGCACACGCACGCTTACCAACACGATAAAGAAATGCGAACTGCGCGGCATTTACGCGCTCGGCTGTCGCCATTTATTAAATGCGAAGCATTTCTTAGCGAACTTCTGCGCCTTTGAAGGATCTATCCGTCCGTTCGTCCGTCCGTCCGTTAATGGGATCTGTACCAAAATTGGTGTGGCCTATCTATCTATCTATCTATCTATCTATCTATCTATCTATCTATCTATCTATCTATCTATCTATCTATCTATCTATCTATCTATCTATCTATCTATCTATCTATCTATCTATCTATCTATCTATCTATCTATCTATCTATCTATCTATCTATCTATCTATCTATCTATCTATCTATCTATCTATCTATCTATCTATCTATCTATCTATCTATCTATCTATCTATCTATCTATCTATCTATCTATCTATCTATCTATCTATCTATCTATCTATCTATCTATCTATCTATCTATCTATCTATCTATCTATCTATCTATCTATCTATCTATCTAACCGCCTTCGACTTCGTGCTTTCCTGGGCCGTTTAGTTAATGGGGATCTGTACCAAAATTGGTATAGCATAACGTGACTGTATGAAGAATATAAATGGCAGGTCATAACATGAAAATCCTAACATGCATGTGGTGAACCGCACTATTTACATGCCACTGCATTGGTGCTCTTGCGGCCGCTTCGTTAGCTCTATATATACCACAATTAGTATGGCGTTACAAGAGTGCATGACGAACATAAGTGACTGGTCTTAACGTGCAAATCATGACATGCCTGTCATGTACAACATAATTTATATGTCGTAGTCTCGGGTTTGTCGCGGCCGTTTAATTAAATGGATGCATGCCAAAATTGCTTTGACAAGATATATGTCTGAAATCCAGGGTTTGACGGAATCCCGTCCGGTCGGGAGGAGGCATTGCAAAAGAAGAAGAAGAAACGCCGACCACAATAAAAACTATTTAAAACAAAACGAGACGTTTCGGCTCCCACACGGGAGCCTTGTTCACAATGGGGTTCAAATGTATGATGACAAGCTAAGTACGTTTCAGTAGGTGCCGCAAGCATCGTGCATACACGTGAGGAAAGTTTCCATCGTTGCGGTTGAGGGTGCGCTCTGTCGTCTGTATTATCAAGGATTCGAGATAAAGGCGCGAAGACAATTTTTTCTCTTTTTCAATGACGCTGGCGTTATCCCAATTGATTACGTGGCCAGTCGTTTCTGCGTGTTCTGCTAATGCATTGGATGCGGCGTTCTTTTTTCTTGACGTCGTAGCAGTGTTTGTGCCTCAACCGCAACGATGGAAACTTTCCTCACGTGTATGCGCGATGCTTGCGGCACCTACTGAAACGTACTTAGCTTGTCATCATACATTTGAACCCCATTGTGAACAAGGCTCCCGTGTGGGAGCCGAAACGTCTCGTTTTGTTTTAAATAGTTTTTATTGTCGCCGGCGTTTCTTCTTCTTCTTTTGCAAGATATATGTCTATGACAAATGCAAGTGATAGGTTGAAGCATGAAAATCATGACTTGTATGTCATGTACGGCATGCCTTACTAATTACCACGGTCATAGCGTGCTGTTATATATATTTGTCATACAGATATATCTCGTCGTAGAAATTTTGGCTTACAGACATTTAATCAAACGGCCGTGAGCGCGCCGAGGCACTAGCGAGGCGATCGAGCTAGACCATTTGTGTGGCGAAGCCCGCCGAGAGTGCGCGGCGGCGAAGAGAAAACGAATGCGGTACTTTCCCTGTTCCAGTGACTTTATGGCTTACCGATGTGCAGCGCCTTCGCAGTAGCGTCTTAAGACTCTGCATGTCACGCGTTCCCCCAGTGAAAACGCATCCATTCGGAAGGCTACATCTTTTTTTTTTAGCTGCCGTGCATATATATATAGGTATATATACATACATATGTATATATTGTTCTGATGTTTATTTGCCGGCACTCAGCGATAATGCGTCATCGACAGCCACGACCAGGCACGGACTCCCAGCGCCAGCGGCGTCCTTTTTGGAGATGACCCACTAGAAGGCGCTCGAGAGTGCAACCCAATTTCTAAGTTCCAAGGCTTCGCTACAATTACCCCGGGTACGAAAAGGGAGCCGCCGGGCGACCTAACAGCTTGTCACAATGAGCGGGTCATAGTAGGCCTTCAGGCTCTCCACGTTGACAATGTCGCACCCTCGACGGCGCATGTCAGAAGATTGTTCGATGGGTTCGATCAGAGTAGTTGACCGGAGTTGTGCACTCGATGACACGGTAGGGGCCTTCGTATTTCGGCAATAGTTTTGAAGAGAGGCCAGCTACAGAGGTAGGGACCGAGAGCCATACGAGCGCTCCAGGGAGGAACGTAGGCTCAGAAGTGGCGGAGCGATCACGAATACTCTTCTGCCGTTCTTGTTCATTCGTCGTAAAGGTCTTGGCAAGATCGCGAAACTCTTCAGCAATGCCTGGCTGTGTCAGAAATAGGGGCACACTCAGATGGATCCGGCGTGTACGGGAGTATCGTGTCGATGGTGTGCGACGGGTGCCGTCCTATAGTAAGAAGAAGGGTAAAAAACCAGTAGTGCTCTGAGGGGCGGTATTGTAAGCGTAGGTGACGAAGGGCAGTAGAGCATCCCAATTCGTATGGTCGGCGGCGACGTACATCGAAAGCATGTCGCCGAGGGTGCGGTTAAAGCGTTCGGTGAGGCCATTCGTCTGCGGGTGGTAAGTAGTAGTTTTGCGGTGGACAAAATTGACACTCCGTGAGGATGGCTTCGACGACTTCCGACAAGAAGACACGGCCTCCATCGCTGAGAAGCTCCTGGGGTGGACCGTGACGCAGTATGAATCGGTTCAGCAAGAAGGAGGCAACATCGCGCGCAGTAGCCGCAGGGAGGGCGGCGGTTTCGGCGTATCGCGTTAGGTGGTCTACGGCGACGATCTACGGCGACGAGCCGACGTCAGAGGAAGTGGTTCCATACAAATCGATACCCACGCGCCCAAACGGATGGTCAGGGCAAGGTAACGGTTGTAGACTACCTGGGGACATGTGTGTTGACGGTTTGCGGCGTTGGCAATCGAGGCAGGAGCGAACGAACTTCTGCACGTAGCTGTACATCCCTCGCCAGAAGTAGCGTTGTCGAATGCGGTGGTATGTTTTGGATACCCCTGAGTGCGCGCATTGCGGATCACAGTGGAAGGACTCACATATTTCCGACCGCAGACTGCGGGGTATCACGAGTAGCCACTGCCGGCCGTCGGCGTTGTAATTGCGTCGGTGCAGGGGGGCCGTCACGTATGGCGAAATGGTGAGCTTGACGACGCAAGGCGCGAGTGGATGGTGTTGCGGACGGATCAGACAGAAAGTCGATCAGCGGTGCGATGCCAATTATCCTTGCGCTGTTCGGTAGCGATGATGTGAGCATCGATGACAGAAACAGCAATGGAAGATACTGAGCAGGGGGGCATTGTCGTCAGGCAGAGGGGAGCGCGAGAGGGCGTCGGCGTCAGCATGCTGACGTCCGTTGCGGTACAGGACGCGGATGTCGTAGTCTTGCAGGCGAAGAGCCCAGCGGGCGAGACGGCCTGAGGGGTCCTTCAAGTGACGACAGTCAGCATAGTGCATGATGGTCGGTGACGACATCAAATGGGCGACCATACAAATAAGGTCGAAACTTTGTAAGGGGCCCAGATGATCGCCAGGCACTCTTTTTCCGTGACGGTGTAATTTGTCTCGGCTCTCGTGAGCGTAACGGCTTGCGTATGCCACGACATGTTCGGGGAATCCGGGGAATTCGTTTGCGCTGCGCCAGGACAGCGCCGAGGCCTACACCACTGGCGTCTGTGTGCACCTCCGTTGGGGCCGTAGGGTCGTAGTGGCGTAGTATAGGGAGGAGACGTCAACAAATGGCGGAACTTGGCGAACGCGTTGTCACACTCGGATGACCACGAATCAAGGGGCCCGTTACTTCCAAGGAGCTTCGTCAGTGGTGATATGATCGTCGGCAAAGTTTCGTATGAATCGTCGAAAGTATGAGCACAGGCCTACGAAACTGCGCAGTTCTTTGACGGACGCAGGTTTGGGAAATTCGGCCACGGCCCGAAGCCTTGGCCGGAATCGGGAAGAATTCCATCCTTGGACACGACGTAACCTAGGATGGTGAGTTGCCGTTCTGCAAATCGGCACTTCTTCAGATTTAGTTGGAGACCGGCGTTGCTCATACGCGTGAAAACTTCTTTCAGACGTTGGGAGATGCGTGGAGAAATCCGGAGAGAAAACAACGACGTTGTCCAGGTAACACAAGCACGTGTGCCATTTCAAGTTGCGCAGAACGGTGTCCATCATGCGCTCAAAGGTCGCGGGCGCATTACACAGACCAAACGGCATGACGTTGAACTCGTACAAGCCGTCGGGTGTGACAAAGGCTGTCTTCGGTCGAGCGTCGTCAGCCATGGGTACTTGCCAGTACCCCGAGCGCAAATCGAGAGAAGAAAAGAATTCGGCTCCGTGGAGGCTGTCAATCGCGTTGTCGATGCGTGGCAGGGGATAAACATCCTTGCGAGTCATCTTATTGAGCCGTCGGTAGTCCACACAGAACCGCACAGAACCTGTCCTTCTTCGCAACGAGAACAACAGGAGACGCCCATGGGCTGCCCGAGGGCCGAATTACGTCGCGTCGGAGCATATCGTCTACTTGCTCATTAATTACCCGACGTTCGGCAGGCGACACGCGATATGGACGTTGTCGTAAGGGTGGCTGGGCGCCAGTGTCGATGCGATGTGTTACAGCGGACGTGCGACCGAGAGAAGTTTACCCGACATCGAAAGAAGAACGAAATTCTTGCAGCAGGCCCAGAAGCTGGGAACGCTGGACCTGACGTAAGGTTATCAGCAATGGAGGGACTGAATACATCAGCAGGTGACGGATCAGACGTGGAAATAGCACTGATGGTACGGGAACTGGGACAGTCCGAGTCATCGGGTACGTCCAGGAACTTGTGCTTCGTCGACGGGTTCCACTCTGCCGAGACATTCCCCTCGAACCAACGTAACAATGTACTGGGAATGGGTTGGTCACAAAAATAGCGGTGTTGCCCTGAGTTACTTGCACGGTCGCGAAAGGTACCAGCAACCCTTTCCTACTGCAACCACGGTCAGATGGCGAAAGGAGTGCAACTGTGTCGGAGAGACCGGCGCAGTAGACCGACACAGCCGTTGACTAGCTCGGAGGCACTGTCGTATCGTCTTTGACGAGGATCTTGCTCAGTGCCGAGGGACTGTGTACTGGCGTCAAATGTGCGAACGGTGAGAGTTCAATTTCGGCGGAGGCACAATGAATGACGGCGTCGTGGCGAGAGAGAAAATCCCATCCCAGGATGAAGTCGTGAGTGCATGCAGTAATGATGATGAACTCGACGACATACAGAACGTTCTGAATGACGACGCGAACAGTGCACACTGCTGTAGGATGAATACTCTGCGAATTAGCGGTACGTAGGGACGTCCAAGAAAGTGGCGTCGTCACTTTTCGGGGGAAGCGGCAAAGTTTTGCGTCCATAACGGATACGGCAGCTCCAGTATCGATAAGGGCAGATGCGCGAATACCGTCCACAAACACGTCAATGGACATTCGATCAATTTTTCTGAGGGCTTTCACAGTTCGATAGCGTTGCAGTCCTAGCCTTGTGGACTGCGACGACTAGTTTTCCTGCTCTTGAGCGGCCGAACTTGGCCGCATGGGTGACAGGGATCGACGTCGTGGAGACGGGGACTGTAGTAGAGTTAGGCAGCCGAGCTGCCGTACTCAAAGAAACAACAGTGTCAGTTGCAGAACAAGGAAGAATCCGTGTTTATTCTTGGGCCATGCTTTTATAGGCATGCGGTTGCTTATCCGCTGCCACGTCAGCGCAGCTGATGACGAAGTGGAACGTCACGCAGTAGACGTTATCACAGGGACCTACGAGGAGATAGAGCTGGGCGAGACGTCGGTGGCATAGACGGGGGGTGAGTCGTGAAAGGGACGGCTGAGCTGGCCAGCGACAGGTGACGTGACAGGTGGCGGCTGCACGCGAAAGCAATAACGTGCCACGTGACCGGCGTAACCGCATGCAAAGCAGATGGGCCGGTTGTCAGGGTGTGCGCCACCGGTTAGCCGGGGTAGGTCGCACCCATGTCGCAAGACCTGACGGACGGAACGGCGGCTGGAATGACTGGATGGTGGGCTGAATCTAGGCCTAGGGACGACGTCAGCATACGTAGCCGGCACACGCGCTTCGGTGGACGGAGGTCGAGCGGTGGCTTCGGCGTAAGTCAGAGGTGCGGCCACCGGAAGTACTTGAGGCGGCCTGGCGACAACTTGAGGGTTAACTCTGGGGCGCCGGTGGTACGCTGGCATGACCTCCGAAATTTCCTGCTCAGTCGCTCGGCGGAGGGGAGGAAGAAGGGTGGTCAACGATTGTTGAACGGCCGGCGGGTGCGTGCGATTTCCTCACGGATGAATGACTTGAGCTCTGGACAGCAACGCCGCCTGGTCAGAGCTGGCCTCAAGCCAGCAAGGTCTGCATCTCGTGAAGGGGAGCGACGGGTCATCGAACGCTGCCGGCGGAGCTCCTCGTAGCTCTAGCACAGTGTTATGACCTCGGCCACTGTGACAGGGTTTTTGGCGAGCAGCATGGTGAAGGCATCATCGTCAATACCTTTCATGACGTTCCGGATCTTGTCAGACTCAAACATGGCTTTCGTTGGCTTTCTTACACAAGTCGAGGACGTCTTCGATATAACTGGTGAATGACTCACCGGCCTGCTGAGCACGTTCGCGTAAGCGCTGTTCGGCTTGCAGCTTACGAACGGCAGGGCGGCCAAAAACGTTGGTGACGGTGGTCTTGAAATCGGGACCAAATCGCAAACTCGGACGCGTGGTTGTTATACCACAAACTTGCGACTCCCGCAAGGTGGAATACCAAGTTGGTCAACTTGCCGTCGTCGTCCCATTAGTTGGGGACGCTCACGCGCTCGTAAATTGCGAGCCAGTCCTCCACGTTGGTGCCATCGACGCCATGAAGATGGGTGGATCGCGGATGCGTGGGACACCGGGACAAGTGGGTGGAACGGGGGGAGGCGTTTGATGAGAAGCGTTCTTGGGGCATGGTAGATGGCTGGGTACGAGATCGAAGCTCCCCAGGCATCGAATAAGAGCACAGCACTCTCCACCAATTTGTTAAGATGTTTATTTGCCGAGGGATGCGATGCGGGCTTGTTGGTAGCACATTTTCAATATGGTTCTTTGTAGCGCACATAGACGACGGGACAAAAGGAAGACACATATAGACACACTGGGCACTCAGCGATAATGCGTCAGCGACTCAAGCATAATGAAACATTTAAATGACAACTCGTTACTAAAGAATTGCCAGCATGGCTTCCGTTCTTGATTTTCCTGTGTCACAAAATTAACAGAATTGGTTTATGACTTGTCAAAACCATTGGACAGTGGTGGCACGATAGACTGCATATTTCTTGATTTACAGAAGGCATTTGACGTTGTACATCATGACGCATTGATTGAAAAGTTATCATGGTATGGTATCGACATTGCTGTAACTAATTGGATTAAAAATTATTTGCAGTTTAGGAGCTTAAGAGTTCTTATTGGCAGTGAAAAATCGGATGAGGCTGACGTTACGTCAGGAGTGCCGCAGGGGTCGGTACTATAGGCCCCTTGCTCTTTTTGATATATGTGAACGATATCAGTGATAATATTGTTTCTTCTGTACGCATGTTTGCAGATGATTGTGTGTTGTACAGAGTAATTAATGACAAAAATGATTGCAAAACTTTGCAAAGTGATATAAATCTGGATTTCACAGTGGTGCGCAGATTGGCATATGAAACTTAACGTTAAAAAACAGTGCATATCTGTTTTTCTAAAAAAAATCTGCTCAATTTCCGCCTAGTTACAATATCAATGGAACACAACTACTGTCTGTTCATGAATTTAAATAATTGGGAGTGTTTTTTTACTACCGACTTGTCATGGACACGACAGATTGATTACGTAACTGCCAAAGCATCTCGTGTTCTAGGGTATCTGAAAAGAAACGCTAAACAATTTCCAGTTAAAGCGAGGGCGCTCCTTTATCTTTCGAGTGTACGATCGATACTTGAGTATGCCGGTACGGTTTGGGATCCCTGGACACAAACAAACATAGACAAGCTGGAAAGAATACAGAATAGAGCAGCGCGGTTTGTGTTTCGAAATTATTCAAGGCAATTCAGTGTATCTGAGGCAAAAAGGTTAATTGGATGGGACAGCCTTCAAAAAAAGACGCTTTATTCACAAATTGAAATTGTTCCACGATATCTACCATTCACGAACTGGGATTGATCGTACAAAATATTTGCATAGCCCTGATACGTGTCTGCGAGAGTGGATCACGATCTAAAGGTGAAAGTAGTATTCTGTAAAAGTGGCGCGTATAAGAATTCATTTTTCCCCAGTACAATTAGAGCCTGGAATCGGTTACCCACTGACGTTGTTAAAATAAGTTCAAATGCCGCGTTTCCTCAGGAGCGCCGTGATGATGTTGTATAGATATGACCATGTTGTGATCTGATAGTATAGTTGTGATAATGTTGTGGTGTTCTCTCCATGTAACCTGTAACTGGTATTATGTACTTTATGTGATTCTCCCCCCACTGAAAATGCCTACGAAGGCGCTGTGGGTATTTGATAAAAAAATAAATAAATAAAATAAATAAATAAATTCATTGACGCAAGCCAATGTGGTGCCTTCAGGAATGAGAATCTTCTCCGACGTATGGTTTGCAGCGCAGAGAAGTCCGGAGCCATTGTGCACCGCACCAGCCCTGACGCAAAGACAATCCCTCTTGACGGACAGCGTGTAGATGGTAGGACAAGCATGTCACCACGCTAAATCACATCAGATGCGACTGTAACCCTTCGCTGATGACCAGGGGGGCAGCTCGGTGTCTTTTACAGCGATCAAGTGATGTGGCGAATCTTCCGCGTGGAGCGCATGGTCGGTCTCAGTCATGTGAACAACACGTTCTCGACAGCAGATGGAAGCGGATGCCGTAGAAAGAAAATCCCATCCTAATATGACCGGGTGGGCACACGAACTTAGCACGGCGAACTGTATGTAATGGAGAAGCCCGTCAATAAAAACACGAGCGGTGCACATGGCAGAAGGTGTAATGGCGTCCCCTTGAGCAGCGAGCAGTGTAGGTCCATCATAAGGGCTAGTGACTTTCCGGAGGCGGGAACATAAAGAATGATGAATAACAGACAAACAAGCACCCCTATCTATCGAGTCGTCCACGCGTATACCTTCCACTAAAACCTATACCATATTATACGGACGCACTGGAGGAATTTCTGTCCTGTCGCTCGATGCAGCTTTTACTCCAAAAGCTGCACAGTTTAGTTTTCTGAGCGACGGTCGGAGAATTGCGAGACAGGTCGAAGTGGTGACGTAGAGCGGCGAAGGGGCGACGTAGAGCGGCGAAGGGGTGATGGTGAGTGGCGTGTAACGGGGTGGTAAGTAGGTGCCGCCTCAGATGTCATAGTTGGCGATGGAGAGCGACGAGGAGGCGGAGCATAAGGACGGCGTTGGAAAGTGGCCACAGCAGGACAGTCATCCCTTTCATACGCGTCGTATCCACGACGCTCGTCCTGCTGACGCTTCCGGCAAAAGCGTGCAATATGTCCACGATATCCGCAGTAGTAGCACACTGAATGGAACGACCTTTCCCACAGCACTGCCGCCATTACCTGCCCGACTTAATTTTTGCAAAGTGTAACACATCACCTGTCTCGCAATTAACATACATGGTTACCATTTTTGTATAATTTCTTTACATCCACCCCTTATGTAACACCCCTAGAGGGGTCTTTAAGGTAATAAAGTGAAATGAAATGAACTGGACGAGCCGATCGCCATGGTGGTTGCAAGGGTTGGCTTGGCGCACTGGGAGTAATCGAAGCCAGGTAGGCAGGCGTAGGGTGTGCAGGCATCGAGTGAACGAAGTCTGGCGAACCAGCGGCGACTTGTGCGTACATTGGCTGGGGTCGAGGGGCCAGAGAGTCCTTATACGCTGGACGAGCCATGGATGCCAACTCCTCCTTTATGACGTCGCGCAAGAGAGTGCCGGAGGCTTCAGGTGAAATCGGGGTTGCTGAGAGACCAAGAGACTGTAGCTCTTCTCGTATAATAACTCGAATCATCGCACGCAACGAGGGATCGGCGGAGGTGATGTTTTCGGGGCCGTCCGGCGGGAAACGTTGTGACTCGAGTTCCTCAAGGCGTTGGCACGTGGTGACAACTTCGGTGACTGTTGTCAGGTTCTGTATGGCCAACGCATTGAAGGCGATATTGCCGATGCCTTTGAGTAGATGGCGAACCCTGTCTGATTCGGTCCTGGTGGTGTTTACGCGGCGACGAAGGGCAAGCACGTCCTCTGTGTATTAGGTATAAGATTCGCCAGGTTTTTGCTTGCTGAGCGTCCAGTCCCTTTTTTGCGAGGCATGATCGCACGGCCGGAGTGCCGAAAATTTGGCGAAGCTGCTGCTTGAAATTGGTCCAGTCCATAAAATCAGTCTCATGATTAAAAAACCATGTTTGCGCGACGCCGGTGAAATAGAAAGATACACAGCGCAGTTTGGCCGAATCGTCCCAGTTGTTAGTCACACTCACTCGGTCTTATATGTCGAGCCATTCCTCCACATCTTCGCCTCGAAGTCCAGCGAACACGGGGGATCGCGCTGGTGCCCACTAACGATCCAGGGCGGATAGGCCGCGGCAGTCGGGGCTGTGGAGGTAGAGGCAGAATAACCGGTGGGGTCGTCCTGAGGCATGTCACCGGACACCTGGCGCAGACGACGAACTTAGCGGAGCTCCAGGGGGTAGAGCGAGGACGGAAGATCGTTGAGCAGCCTCCACCACTTGTGACGCAGCAGTTAACACGACCTTTATTAGGCCCGAAAACACGGCGAAGCGACCATACCCAAGAGCAAAGATCACAGTTCAGCCGAGTTCCCACATCGAAGATGAAGAGGCACACACAGGATGATGAACATGCATGAAAGCTCATGTTTGGTTTTGCCCCTTTTTTATGTTTAATGACATCGGTGTCTACGTGACATCTTTTTGCACAAAACTATGTGTTCTTCCTAATAAACTTCCTAGTTGCGAGTCCGCGACTGTTCTGCGTTTTCTTCCTTCTTCGTCCTCATGTTATTGTGTTGTTTTCAAGATGGAAAAGATGTATTGGATAGTAGTGATGGAAAGAAACCGGCTCTGGGTAACCACCGAAAGGATAAAGACGAAACAAGCGAGGGTACACTTCACGATAATTCAAGGGCATGTGCTTTGCTGTTTGAAGCGAGGTCCGTTTTCTTTAGTAAGCATAGCTATAAAGCGAAATTCAGTGAAGGTGTGAAATGCACATGGGCGGGGAAGGTAAAGAAATGGCGGAGCTTGTTCAATTCAATCTGAAGACACCCACCCGGGTGTGTGTTGGGGCACTAGCCTGCATGAATCCTTGGATTTTAGGGGCATAATTGGAAAGGTAAACAGGTAGGCGATAGAAACAAGTAAAAAAAAATTAAGGCAGCTTCGCAGTAGGGTTGCCAAGCCTGAAGGAAGTGCGGGGAGCTGGGCTGCCTTCTGTGTTTCTCTTCGGCTTTTTTTTTCTTTCCTCTATTTCTTTCTTTTTCTCCATTGCCGCTTTTTTCAGTGTTTTTTCTGTATTTGTATTTATTTCTTCCTCTCTATTTACCTATTTCTATCTCTTTCTTGCTTTTTCTGTTTTTCTTCCTAATTCTCTATCTTTCTATTTCGCGCTTGACTCCTATTTTTTTCTCCTATTTCTATACGTGGTTTTGCCTGCGTTACGCCAAGCGCGCTAGACTTTTATTGCGATAGGAATTATATGGACACTCTCGACGACTTTTTGCCGTCGGCGTCGCCGTCATACCCCGTATGTATATATATATATATATATATATATATATATATATATATATATATATATATATATATATATATATATATATATATATATATATATATATATATATATATATATGGAACAAAAGAGAAAACGACGCACGTTGGTTTTGCACGGTGTATTTTTTCTGACGTTTCGGCTGGTGGACCAGCCGAAACGTCAGAAAATATACCGTGCAAAACCAACGTGCGTCGTACTCTCTTTTGTTCCTTATTCTACCGGGGCCAGCGTTATTTTCTTGCTGCAACTATATATATATATATATATTTTTTTTTTTCTGTTTTTTCCTTTTTTTTCTCTTTTCTTTCTTTTTTTCTTTCTTTTTTTTTTCTTTTTTTCAAACTTGTAGAATGTAAAGCGGTGCCCACGCTCCCCTACCACTTGGGGGGCTATTGACAAGGAACGAGCGGACATGAAAGGTAAAGAGCCGACCCATTAAGGGGGACGCTCTTGCCTCCAATTGTGGCGGCGCAGACGTCCCGGCCGCCGCGGCGACAGCTTTGGGTGGCCCTCCGCACCACGAGGACCGGTAGACACGAGATCATAAGCAGATGTGGACGCTCAACGACCCTCGACTGTGGACAATTTTTCTTAATTTGTCGTGTTGTGTTGTGTCGAGGGTGTTCTGTTTTTTTTTCCCCATTTCCTCTTAGATGCTTGTCGAAGGCGAGTGGACGCCGCTAGAGACGTTAGTTTAACTCAACCCCTGACGAAGGGAGGTCCCCTCCCGAAACTGTTGGGAACTAAATAAATATTTTATCCTTGTTGACAACGCCTCCGTTGTGTTACAACCCATTGCTGACCCAAGACAACTGGCCCATCGAACTATTATTCTCACTATATATATATATATATATATATATATATATATATATATATATATATATATATATATATATATATATATATATATATATACATAACCCACGAACAAAAATAGCTCAGAGCGACCTCGCCCGCAGCGCGCGACGCTAACCGCTAGGCCACAGAAGTGCACGTCCTTCAGCATGCTAATGGCGAGCTATTTATATACACCATTTTCTCCACTGGTGGTAAGCCGATCTCGGGGAAATATCAGCGTGTTCACTGACTTACCAGCGAGATGGCGGGAAGTGCGCGCTCGGCGCCCCACTCGTTGCGATGCGTTGGCTCCTAAACCTGCGTTTTGCCCTCCGAGGCATAGTCGCGCGTGGCCGAGCGCGCGCGCGCGCGCTTATTTTGGGATGGGGACAATTTTGCGTCGTGTGCTTTCGCCGGAAAGATTGCGGTTAGGTTACAGAGCGCACAAAGGTGACTTCGCTCGCTGCAGAGGCCCCGTTTGCAAAAGAAGCGCGCTGTTCAAACACTGAAGTAGCAACGGTGACACTTGTTAGTTCGCGTTCGTCTTGTGTATACCGGTGCGTATGTTTCGTGCGTCTTGTGTGTTTGAGCAGTGCGTTAAGTGTCGAGCTGTGAACGCTGTTAGTTCGCGCTCGGCCTGTGTGTGTTCTTTTCGTGCGTCCTTGCACTGCTTTCAAGTTTCGATCAGCTTGCCGTTCTTCTCGTGAAATACCAATTTGTTGCTATCGTATTAATTGCTTCGCCCTTGCGGCGAAACTGTGACTTTTTTTGCTGCTGATGATAAGTGATCATCACCAAGGCGCTCGAACAACAATAAGAAGAAAACTCCTCCTGGGTGCGAGCACGCGCTCAATATGCTACACAAGGATAATATGGAGCGTTACGCTCCATGTTATCCGTGTTATTCAGCTTGCCGTGTTAAATCACACTGTCTTTAATTTTGAGGATTTTTGGATATTTCAGAAGGGAGGAAGTTCGGGCATGCCGGTAGTTCATGGTAGTGTGGTGAACTCTAAGTGCGCCACTGCGCGGCTGCGGCGCTGCCAGCGTGTCGCAGGACGACATTCCTTTACGTCCCTCTGCACCGCCAACAAAGGCGCGGAAAAGGAGAGGAAAAGGGAAGCGGTCCCCGAGTCCACCGAGTTGAACAATAAAGTTGGTTGGTATCGAGACTCTCAGCAACACGCTTCGTCTGTGCGTCGCTCACGCGTGCCAACAATTGGTTACCCGCAGTCCCGAACATGGAGCACCACGACGCCGTCGCCAGCCCGACAGTGGCTCTATTAGACGTGAAGCTTCCTCCCTTTTGGACCAGCGCCCCGGCACTTTGGTTCGTCCAAGTGGTTTGTCAGTTCGCCGCATGCCGCATCACCGCCGACACCACCAAATACCACCACGTGGTGGCCAACATTCCACCTGCCACAGCGAGTGAGGTGCGCGACATTCTGCTTGCCCCAGCAGCTGAAGATGCGTATTGAGTACTCAAAGAGGCACTGATTCGCCGTTTCACCCCTTCGGAGTCGGAGCGCCTACAGCAACTGCTACGCGAAGCCGAACTGGGCGACCGCCGACCAAGCCAGCTGTTGCGCCAGATGCAGCAACTAGCGGGCAGCACAACGGGCCTCGACAGTCGCCTGGTGCGGGAGCTTTTCCTGCAAAGATTACCCGCGACCGTGCGGATAGGCGTCACGGCCTCCGCAGAGACGAAGCGTGTTGCTGAGAGTCTCGATACCAACCAACTTTATTGTTCTGGACCCTGGGACCGGTTCCCCATTGCTCTACCTTTCCGCGTTTTTGTTGGCGGTGCAGAGGGAGGGAAAGGAATTTCGTCCTGCGACACGCTGGCAGGACACCCTTTAAACATTACATCTAATGTCTACTCGGAACAGCGGAAGATTAAGGCCACCTCAGCGTTGCTATTATGAGCACAAGGTGGAGGATGCTGTTGTGTTGATTACTAATCAATTGCCATCGTGGTCGCGTTTTAATATACGTGCGAATGTGTTCTTCAAAGAGCCTTTTGTATGATCTATAGGCAACGGTATTTGTTCCACATTGACTAGAATATGGGCTTGGGGACAGCCGGTGAAAGTAAGTCTAGCCCTGTTATTATTTTAGCATTATTAGTTTTGTTAAATTGTTATTGCTTTTGTCAAACGTTGTTTTCCGGTCGTAGATACAGGCGCGATGCATTGAAGTGGGATTTTAACATGCATTTCAGAAATCACCTTCCTTAGAAGCAGATCGGTGGTAGCACAACGCGAATGAACTCATTTCGTAAGTGGAACTCAGCTCAGCCTCTTAACGACGTCAACGACACAGCACGTTTACGCTCATGTGAGGTCTCATTATTAATGTTCTCACCTTAGCTAGCGGGCCGCAGTCATGAAATTTAGTCCCGCGAGGGCCGGCACAGTGAAGGAGCCTAGAACGGGGGGGAGGGGGGAAATGCTAGCTGGTGTTTGAAGGAAGGCTTTTCCCATATCTCATACATGGCTCATTCCTGAAGGGGATTTTGCGTCTGGACTCGAGAAACATGCCAGCACCGGGTGTTCTCCTATTCTCGCTGCCTTTTCTCTTCTCTTTCTCCAGAAGCGGGTGGGAAGCCACATCCGGTATTTCCGAGTGGAAATGCGAAATCAGCCATTGAAGCAAAAGCTTTCGCAGAGAAACCCCTCCCTTGGCTTGCCTACAAAGTTTCTTCGCAGGATGAACGCTCATGAACATACTTATCAATGAAATAACAAAACAAATATCTGACGAAGACAGTAATGTGAAGGCCTGGCAGCTAGCGGAAGGACCATGCGCCATGTGTTTGAGAACCTTGTTCTAACACAAATTACTATCGTGTTAATAGACGTAGGTAAGTTACCTCATGTGGAGTGGCGAAGGCCGGCTGCGGCTGGATCGAAGACGTGGCGCTGCTACGTCCATAGCGCAGTGTCACGGGTGGTGGCGTCTGCGGTCTTGAAATGGGAGTCAGCTGCCCCGGGGTTTCTGCGCCGCTTGATGGGGATGGATGCCTCCTATCCGCGATAGGTGATGGGCTGGCTCTACTAAGATGCTGCGAGCGTTGCTTCTTGCCGCCAGACTTGCGCGTGTTCTCTGGTTCTGGAGCGGAGAGCAGCGGACTTGAAAGACTAGGAGGAGACACGCCGGAGGAAAGACTACGAGACGCCTTCTTGGTCTGTTGAGGAAGGGGTGTCCCGAGCGTGGCGTTGGTGATGTTTGCCTTGGTTTGCTTCTTGTCAACTTGCGACATCGCCTAGCTGTGCTCAGATATTGCCGTCATTGAGCAGAAAGACGTCTTCTTCTGATGTATGGCTCAGCTCCACAAGGGGAGCAGGCCGTGCTCATGCTGATGAAAGCTACGCAGACAGAAAGGAAGAAGAAAACGTTTAAGAAACATGGCTCATCCCTCCGTCATAGGAATCGGTGAAACACGAAAATGAAACGTCTATTCACAGAGGTTGTTGAGCGTTTATCGTGCATTGTTTAGCCACAAGGGCAAATGAATGAATGCTATAGCAACAAATTGCAATGTCACGCGAAGGACGGCAAGCAGCTCTAGACTTGCAGCTCACTCCTCAGCCAGAAAGGTCGCACGGAAATAACATAGACAGGCCGAGCACGAACTAAGAACTGTCATAGCTCGACACTTAAAGCGTGCTGCTCAAATACAAGGAAGGACGGACGAAACGAGCACACAAGTATACACAGAAGGAGCGCGAACTGACAATAATATCTGGGGTTTAACGTCCCAAAACCACGATGTGATTATGAAAGACGCCGTAGTGGACCGCTCCGGAAATTTCGACCACCTGGGGTTCTGTAATCTGCACCTAAATCTGAGTACACGGGCGATCGCGAACTAACAATTGCCGCAGTTACTTCTTTGCGTCTCAGCAGGGCGCATCTTTCGCAAACGCGGCCGCTGCAGCGAGCGAAGTGACCTTCGTGCTCTCTATAACTTCAACGCCACCACAAGACGTATACAAACTGCCCAGATTGCGAGATAAGCGCGCGCGCATCGCAATGCGTGGATCAACGACCTTTAAAGCGCACCCTCGCGCCCGTCGCGCCATCTCGCCAGTCATAAGGAAAACACGCTGATATCGCCAATCTCTTAGTACCACCGACAGGAAATTGTGTGTATAAATACAACCTTACACCGTAAAATTTCGAGACTGATTTACTTTCTTCTCTAGAAATGATTCCCGGAAAACAAATCTTGGTGCGTATGTGTAGCGCCATATTTTCGGTCTAACCTGAGCTATTTATGTTAATTGCTGCGGCAGCCGCTAGATGGCACTACATGTAGAAAATACGTTGTCACTAGTCGTCCGCGCATTCTGCTGTGAATGAATGTGGAGAGATGGACGTCCACCTCGAACAGCGTGTAAACATAAAACTCTGTGTGAAGCTTGACAAGACAGCCACACAGGCGTATGAGCTCCTTCGTTACGCTTAAGGCAACGAGGCGTTATCAGGTGGCAAAAGAGGCTCGTTTCGAGAAGAACGTCAGGCAGGGGCGCCCTGCAACCTCACGGAATAAAAACAACGTGGCTCAGATCAGAGATTGTACAGGAAGACCGCAAAATTACATTACGCATGCTATCGGATGCTCTTGACTAGGGCTGGGCAAAGATACTTTGAAATTGTATCGCGATACAAGGATACGCGGGCAAGAAGTATTTGAGATACAGATACGAGATACTTCAGGAATAATTGTATCCGATACGATACTTGCCAACTGTTTCTTAAGATACTCGATATATTTGCAAATTAGCCATTATAGATCTATATAATCAGGCAGTAAAGCCCCATGTACAAATGTGTTTACTTGAAAATTTCATAACTGCGATCAACTTTGTTTGGTTTAACGAAACACCTGATTGGATCACAGCATTTCTGTCTTTCTTGCTCAAGGTATATTAGCTTCATTCCGAAAAAAATTATTGGGATTTGTTTCGCTGCTTAACATGACATCTATTTAACCGCTGCGCTGTCAGTGGGTTTTGCTTGACACTTTGTATTTGATGGGTGCCGCTGCTCTACTTGGCGACCAGCTAATGCAGGGGCCTCACACACGTGGCCGTAGACCTTTCGACAGCGGCTCGCGGTGCGCGCATGACAGTCTTCGTCTCATATTAACACGATAGCATTAAAGAGCTCGAATCGCAGAAATTCCGGCGTCGGCGTCGGCGGCGTTGGTTGTGAGCGAAAAATGATCATCTTGTTCGTGACCGAAAAATCGAAAAATTTCCGGGTTCGAGTGAGGATCGAATCCAGGCCGTCTGCGTGGCAAGCACATGTTCTACCACACAGTCATGCTTCTGCTTGGAATTGCATTGAAAAGAACTTCCTCTGCTTAGAAATGCAGTGAGAATAACTTCAATGCTTTACGAACCCACGCATCCTGCATACAGGCATCGTAATACAACATGTAACATCGCAGTATTATTGCGTGGTACAAGCGTACATTGCCATCGGGCGTCAGAACATGTGAATATCATAACGATATCGTGGTTGAAAGCCGGCCACCCATTACAAAAGGCAGACACGTTACTGCGCGTATTCCCAAGACCACGTAGTGGGTGCATAGCAAGTTCGAAAAGATTTCCCGCGCATAATTGCTCGTGGTTTAAAGCATGCTACCCATTAAATGGTATGCACTAAGTGATTGAAGTACGCACTAGGGACAGGATATCGCTATCGCGTTCAGCTCTTAAAGGCCCCCAATTTTTAAATGCCTATTGCAAGCACAGTTAAGTGCCCGCTACGCCATAATTATGTCTTTTGCGAATCAGCGAATGGCCCACTACGTGTCCGTAGGGCAACACGCGGAGGGCTGGGCAAAGATACTTTGAAATTGTATCGCAATACGATACAATATACTCACGCAAGAAGTATTGGAGATACAGATGCGAGATACAGCCGCTACAATTGTATCCGAGAAGATACTTGTCAGTTTTATCTTAAGATACTTCGACACATTCTAAAACTTGTTGTGATAGGCTTCCAAAGCAACGCAGATCGGCGCCACTGCTTTTATGGAAACTGGGAATATCCACGGCGTTCCTTTCGACACGACACTGTCGCCCCCCGCTTCCGCGCATTCGCAGAGCTCTCGGTTTGCAACTGTGGGTCTTCATAACGTAATTATTGCTGACTAGCAGTGATCCGGGCCAAATGAGAAGCGCATGCGCGCTCGTGTGCTTGCCGCCACTGCTGCGAAAATCCGGCGACAAACCGCCTTCGCCGGCAGTGTCCATCCCCAGTAACGTATTCGCCCCGAGATCGAGCGGAGTCGCCGCCTGGTGGCCACTGGCTGAAGCGCGTCTAGTGTGGATTGCTCCTCGCGT
Organism: Rhipicephalus appendiculatus; assembly: GCA_030522465.1. Classification (NCBI taxonomy): domain Eukaryota; kingdom Metazoa; phylum Arthropoda; class Arachnida; order Ixodida; family Ixodidae; genus Rhipicephalus; species Rhipicephalus appendiculatus. The sequence continues at coordinate 164,118 of JALIZH010005929.1, read as the reverse complement.
TGTCTTCTAGCCACATAAGGCTAGCACGTGCGCGCACCCCATCCTCATTCTCAAAGGGCGGTTTGTCCCGCTCTGTTAGCGCAAGTTTAACTGCTTGTACGCACGATCTACGGACTCATTTGGCCTTGCTCGGCTGTCTATGCACTGCAATAAGATCAGTTTGTGCACTTGCCGAGAGTGCGTGCGTCCTCCGTTCGCCAGGATCATTTCGGTGTAGGTGCCGCTTTGTAGTTGAAGCACATCGTAAAGTGCGCTTGGCGTCGTCCCAAACATGAGGAGTATTAAATATTGCGTGAAAGCAGCGTTTTAGCGACTCTGTGATAAATGAAGTTCTGCTTTGTTGTTAGGTGTCTAACTGCGGCGCTGTCGCTTATCGGTTATGCGACAAGCTTTAATTATGCTTGAGATAATTTACCTTTTATTGTACCGTCCTGGTCCCACTACAGCGAAATGTTTCTGTCTAGAAAATTCTGACACTTTGGTACTTAAATTGTCCTTTCTGAACAACAGAAAATGCAATGACACGGAGGTGATTAAACTTGATCAGTCGCCGAGCGCAATTTTAACATGTGCGAAATTTATAGAGACACACCCGAGTGCTTAGATTTGGGTTAGCTTTAAAGAATCCAGATGGTCCAAATTAATCCAGACTAGGAGCCTTACACTTACGTCGTATAATTTCACGCAGAACGTCATCTTTTTTCTTTCTTTTTCTTACAATGTCATGAGCGCTTTTAGGCGTTGTCATAGACTGACGGACTGATCGGATATTTCTGGCTTGAAAAAAAAAAAGCTCTCGTCCCATCAAATAACTGAACCTTTGTTGCATCACTATCATGCAGATAATCCATCGAAGAAAGCTGCGTGTTGAACTGTTACCTTTTTACAGTGTTATTGGACTAAGAACAAACGCGCTAAACCGCTGCCAGCCACGCAGTTTTAACGCGACAGCGTTAAAGAGCTCGTTCCGCAGAAATTCCGGCGTCGGCGTCGGTGTCGTTGGTTGTGAGCGAAAAATCATCATCTTGTCCGTGACCGAAAATTCGAGAAAGATGCAAATAAAAGAAATAATAAAAATTGCTGGGTCCGAGTGAGGATCCCAGGCCGTCTGCGTGGCAAGCAGGTGTTCAACGTCACAGCCACTCCTCTGCTTGGAAAAACAATTGAAATAACTTCCTCTGCTTGGAAATGCAGTGAAAATAACTTTCATGATAACATGTAATATCGCTGTAATATTGCGTGGTACAAACGTACATTGCCATCAGGCTTCAGAACATGTGACTATCATAACGACTTCGTGGTTTAAAGCCGGCCCCCCCCACCCATTACAAAAGGCACACACGTTACTGCGCGTTTTCCCTTAACACCACGTAATGGGTGCATAGCAAGTATGCACTAAGTGGTTGAAGTACTCACTAGGGACAGGATATCGCTATCGCGTTCAACTCTTAAAGGCGAAGCTTAAGGGTCCCCCCAACTTTTTTCCTGAATAAGCAAGGGAAAATAGACAACCACCCGTTTGTAGCACGAAGCCACAAGGAAATCCGTACGGATTTCTCAGAAAGAAAAGCTCCTTAGTTGCCGAAAAATTCGTCCTGGTCCGGGCTTCGAACCCGGAACCAACGGCTTTCCGGGGCGGTCGCTCTACCAATTGAGCTAACCAGGAAGCTAGCAATTGGCAGCGCGAAGGGCGAATTCATCGACAACTCGGAGCACATGGACAGAAGTAATGCAAATGAGTTCTGCGGAATCCCGCAAGGTGGCGAAAGGGTTAAGAAAGGGCCGCAAGGTGGCGGAAGGGGGGTGGCGCAGAACTCATTTGCATTACTTCTGTCCATGTGCTCCGAGTTGTCGATGAATTCGCCCACGCGCTGCCAATTGCTAGCTTCCTGGTTAGCTCAATTGGTAGAGTGACCGCCCCGAAAGGCGTTGGTTCCGGGTTCGAATCCCGGACCAGGACGAATTTTTCGGCAACTAAGGAGCTTTTCTTTCTGAGAAATCCGTACGGATTTCCTTGTGGCTTCGTGCTACAAACGGGTGGTTGTCTATTTTCCCTTTCTTAACCCTTCCGCCACCTTGCGGGATTCCGCAGAACTCATTTGCATTACTTCTGTCCATGTGCTCCGTGTTGTCGATGAATTCGCCCTCGCGCTGCCAATTGCTAGCTTCCTTGTTAGCTCAATTGGTAGAGCGACCGCCCTGGAAAGGGCGTTGGTTCCGGGTTCGAACCCCGGACCAGGACGAATTTTTCGGCAACTAAGGAGCTTTTCTTTCTGAGAAATCCGTACGGATTTCCTTGTGGCTTCGTGCTACAAACGGGTGGTTGTCTATTTTCCGGATGGATGGATGGATGCTATGAGCGTCCCCTTTATAACGGGGCGGTGACATGTCTGCCACCAGGCTCAAAAAAAAAAACTTTCTTTTTATGTTGGCCTAATGCCTTATCTAGATTGATTAAATCTATGTTATTATAGCAAAGAAAAATATAAATTCACGGTCCATCTCTCTGCCTCTTAAGGTAGAAGGACCTTATTTTTCCCCATTCTTCATTTTTGTCCTTTATCTCTACTTTTCTGCCACCAATACTCTAACCGTCTCTTACTTATTTCTATCGCGGACGTGTTCAGCTTTCCATTGTTGTCCCTAAAACCCAAGGCTTCATGTAGACTCGTGCCCACACGTATATCTGGGTGGATATCGCCACATTCAATCAGTACATGTTCCATCGTTTCCTTAGTTCCCCCCACAGCATGTACATTGTTCTTCTTCGTTACAGAATCTCGCTTTATAGCTACGCGTTCTAAGGCCACCCGACCTTGCTTCAAACAGTAAAGCGCTTCCCCTTGAATTATCATAAAACCTCTCCCTCCTTATTTCGTTTTTTCCCTTTCGGTAGTCACTGAGAGCCGGCTTCTTTTCCATCGCTGTCATCCAATAAGTCCTCTTCGCCTCTCTGACTTTTCGCTTAATGCTCCTTGTTGCCATGTCGCCCACACTGCTAGCCGTATATTTACTGGTGAGCCTCCTAGTTCTTTTTCTCCACTGCGTGTCGACGCTTTTTCTATACAAATACCTGAAAACCTTCCCTGCCCATCTACTCTCCTTCATTTTCCTCAGCCTCTCTTCAAATCTAATTTTGCTCTGAGCTTCCCTCACTTCAAAACCTGTCCATCCCATATCACCCTTTACAGCCTCATTTGTCGTCTTCCCGTGAGCGCCCAACGCGAGGCGTCCCACAGTCCTTTGATTTACATCCATTCCTGATTGCACCTCTGACTTCATGCACACCACTGAGTTCCCAAATGTAAGCCCCGGAACCATCACACCCTTCCACAGCCCTCGAAGCACCTCGTACCTATTGTATCCCCATAACGCTCTGTGCTTCATTATTGCAGCATTCCTCTTTCCCTTTGTTACCGATGCTTTCTCTTGTACCTCCATATATCTATCCCCCCTCATTTACCCACACTCCGAGGTACTTGTACTCGCTTACCCTCGGTATTTCTTGGCCCTGTATTAAGACCGCATGGTCTTCGTGATCATTGAATACCATCAATCCACATTTTGTTGCACTAAATCCCAGTCCTAGAGCCTCGCCTTCCCTTCCGCATATATCTGCCAGGCGCTGTATATCATCTTGACTGTCCGCAAGTAAGACAATATCGTCAGCATAAAATAGACCTGGAAGCTTCCGCTCAACCATCGCGCCTGCCTGTTTGTGTGACAGATTAAATCCAATGTTGCTACCTTCTAGCGCTTTTTCCATCCTCACCATGTACAGCTTGAATAACAGCGGGGACAAAGGAACATCCCTGTCTCAGCCCCTTGCTAATGTCAACGCTGTCCTTGCTGCTTATTCCTTCCCATTCTATACAAACTGTATTTTCTCGGTATATTTCCCTCAAAAGCTGTATACAGTCGTCAACCTATGCCCACTTCCTTCAATTATATCCCACAAAATTTCCTGATTAACGTTGTCATACGCCCCAGTGATGTCTAGATAAGCTACGTATAAGGGCCTGTTTTCTATTTTTAGATATTTCTATATACTGGGTAAGAACAAACAGGATTATCGTCTAACCACCTGTCGATTCGAAATACATTCTGGAAGTTCTCCCAAAATATCATTTTGCTCTACCCACGTTTCTATTTTTAATTTTACTGCCTGCATCGCCAACCGGTATAGCACCGATGTAATGGTTAGCGGTCTATACGAGCGAATGTTATCCTTTTCTCCCCTGCCTTTATAGCTAGATTAAGTTCCATTCTACTTTTTCGCCAACTTTCTGGTATTTCCCTCTCCTGTAAGCACTTTTCTACGGCTTTCAGCAGTGCTTCTTTAGTGCTATGTCCTAGTTCGTTAATGAGGCTGACGGGAACCCCATCTAAGCCCGGAGTAGTGCGCTTAGGAATTTTTCCTTCGGCCTTCTTCCAATTGAAATTCTCAAGTACTACATCTTCCTCGGTTGTACTTTTCTGCATACTTTTACTCACCGGGGGAATCCCCTGGGCGACCTTTTTAAACGAATCGGCTGTTACCTTTCGGATGTAACCTAGCGCTTCATACCCTTCCAATTGATTTCCTTCTTCATCTACCATATGTTGTGTCATTGTGACAGACTTCCTACCTAGCGCTTTTAGGTGGCTCCAAAATATCCTAGGCGCGGCCTTCTTCTTTTCACGAATCTCTGTCATCCAGCGTTCACTTTCGCCTTTAATTTTTGCCTCGACTAATTTCTGCACAACAGATTTTTGCTCTAAATATATTTCCCATACTTGGTTGACTTCCTCCTGTGGCCGCTTCTCCTTTTTTGCCCGTCTGTGCTGCCGTGATGCCTCACGTCGCTTCTCGATCGCATCCCGGATTTCTTTGTTCCACCAACTTTTTGGCTTTCTCTTTCCTTTCCAAGAAATAGTTTTCTTCTCTTTTTCTATTTCTTTCGTGATTACATGTAGCAGCTCATTATACTTCCACTCTTTGCCTGGCAGTTTGTCTACATCTTCCTCGACTCTTGCGGCTATATTAGTTATTTGTTTCTCATTTAAATACGAGCTGCCAATGTTTGATTCTAGGTTCTTATTTTCAGTTTTATATCCCATTTGTAATGTTATGCGTTTATGATCACTACCCAAGCTGTTAATGCCTTCCTCGTCTATTCTCATCTCTCTAAGTTTGTCATAGATTCCTTCTGTCATGAGACAATAATCAATGCTCGATTGCCTGTTTCCGACTTCCCACGTGATCTGTACCTCACACTTAGGCCCCGCGTTAACTATTTCAAGACTATGTTGCTCGCAGAGATCTAGCAATAACTTGCCATTGGAGTCTGAATATCCGTCAAGGTCATGTATGTGAGCATTCATGTCCCCTAGAAGGATTATTTCGGCATCATGACCAAATTCTTTAATATCGGTGCTTATGCATTTCACTATCTCCAGATTCTTTTCTCTGCAGTTATTCCCCGTCCACAAGTAAGCTACACCTAGCCACGTTTTCTTTCCACCTACTGTGCCCGAAACCCACAGGTGCTCTGAACACGTTTGCTTCACTCTATCCCATTTTGCTCTGCTATGAATTAGCATTCCAACACCCCCCACCTCTCCTCTCTGATATGATCCTGTTGCATCCTTCCCAAATATAATTGTCAATATGTGGTGGCTCTTCCAAGTCTCTAAGGTGTGTTTCTGTAACCGCATAAACACCTATCTGTTCCTTGTTTAACTGTCCCTCAATCTCTAACCATTTTGCCTTTTTTCTGCCACCCTGCATGTTAATGTAACCAATTGCGACACGCGCCTTCTCCCTTCTTTTACCTTTTCTCTGGTTTTTCGCTATACTACCTGTCACAGAGTCCCCCTGGTTGTTGTCCTTATTACACGCTACCCTGGACACCGAAGGGCCCGCGTGCCCCCCCAAAAAAGCTACTGCGCGTCCTGCAAGTCGCCAACCCACCTCATGACCAAGTCTCCTATTGAAGTGTATTCCGTCTCTTCGAAAACCACCCCACCTGTGCACCTCTCTGTTTATTTCCACTACCTCGATGCCTTTCTCTCGACTCATCTGCCATATCTCTTTGTTAGCGTCGACAACCGCTCTTTGCAGGTTGCCGTCACGCACCGGTACCTCCGGTATTGTGCATACCACTATCTGCACCTGAGGGGAAATGGCGCGCATGTCATCGACCCCTTTCGCCAATGTGGTCGCTAGTTCGGCTGATTCTTCATTCAAGACGTCGTTTAGACCTCCCGCAATTATCACGAGGTTACGTCCATTAGCTTTAGTTGCGAGTTCTGCGCTAGCTTGTCTCATCACTGATCCCAGCCTACGTCCCGGGAACGTCCCTATTAAAACTCGTTTGTCGCCTCTCACCCTTTCCTTGACTGCTTCTGCGCATCTAGCTAAATTCGAGTCCCCGGCGATCATCACGTGCTCCAACTTTTCTGCTGGACTGTCCCGCACCTGGCCACTGCCTCGGTCACCAGCTCGCGCAACCGCCGCTGTTTTGCTCCCTCCCATCCCCAAAACCACCTCGCGGAAACTGGGTCCTGTGACCCCTGCACCTGTCTCCCCCTTCGCGTCTCCCACTATGGGGGGTTGATGCCCCCCCTGTTCCCGCCGTCGCTTGCTTCCTTGTTCACCATGACTGCCTTCGCTAACCCTTCCTCAGCTGACTTAAGCCTTTCTCCCATAGCCATCGTTTTTTCCCGCTCTGTCGCCAACGCATTCTCCAGCACGGCGATTTTTACCATGAGCTCTTTCTGGGCAGCCATCATTATTTCCATTTTCGCCTCTAACTCACATTACTTACACTTGGCGTCAGCTTGTTCTGCCTTGTCATCCTCTATTTTCCATCCCATTCCGCACCCTGAACACTTTACGGTCTTTTTGACCATGGCTAGATCGTTCACACTTCGGATTACATGCACTCAAAGCCAAAAGGTACCACAAAACTCCGCCAGTATGCTTCAAAGCACTTGTGTACCCTTTAGCCACGTGGTGGCCGAACAAAAAAAAAAACAACAACGAAAAAAAAAGCCAGGCGACTGTCACACAAGAAACAGTACAAAGTTGTAACCCCAATCAAGCTTCAATTTAGTGGCTTACGTACTCATATAACTAATAAAAGCAAGCTCGAATCATGCAGAAAAAACTTATCTGTCGCTGTCAATTCCGGAGCCCACGAAAAACACGTCCGTCCTCTAGCGGCACTGTCCGGCACCAAATCTGTCCGGCACCAATCTTAACCCTTAACCCTTCTTAACCCTTCCGCCACCTTGCGGGGTTCCGCAGAACTCATTTGCATTATTCCTGAATAAGCTTATCAAGTGTCCTACGTCCATTTCATGGAGAATTGAATAATAAAAAATGCGGATGCGTATTCGCGGTTACTTCAGCTCATTGCCCAAGAATATGAGATTTCTTTCTTATTTTTTTAGAAGCACATATATTTGGGCGAGTTTGTACTGATCCATTACGGTATTTTAGAGCGCGAAAACAGACAAGATACACGAGAAGGACTGAACAGGACAAGCGCTCACTTCAAACTAAAGTTTATTCACAGAAGATGGCCAAGTTTTATCATACACCAAAGGCAACAAAAAAAAAATTACAATATATCCACGGGGTGAATGATGATGAGTGGGGCGAAGCTCCGGAAGGCATCATCGGTAAACCGTGAATACGAGTAATTCGCCTCACTAAAGTAAACACGTGAGAAATGTTAAACATCAAACTTTTATTGTTGGTTTCCGTGGGTCCTTCATTATCACCGCTTTGTGATCGGTGAAATGCAGGGAAAGTGGTTCTTGTATCGGTGTTACCCTGAAGTTGGCAAACACTACATCGATGCAAGTCCCCCCTGATGGTGGTTGGTTTCGGGTGGTCAAACGATATGCATCTGAGTCCATATCTGATCCCTCGCGGATGGATAAGGCTGCTGCGGAGCGGCGAGCGCGCAAGGCGGCGGCTGCTCGGCTGGTATATGACATCATTCATATTTTCATAACATCCCACATCTTTTCATCATATTTCATCATACTACAAGTATAGTTTTATAACATCTGGCATCTCGCATCGGCTGCTCAACAGTCACCTGTGAAGCGCCGGCGGTGGCCATTTCTCCTGATATAGGGCTAGGCTGGAGAAGTTCCAGAGGGATGGCCTCGGGACAAAGGCCTCGCAGTCGGCGACTGTAGCGGTGGACAGGAGTATCCACTGCAGGAACGGGTTGCGGGATCGGACTGGCAGAACCGCTTCGTGAAGGGGTGGTGAGCATCAGGCGTTGAAGTCCGAAGAACCGAAGACCCGAGCGTCGTCTTCCTCAGAGAAATCGTGGTTGCTGCTCAAGCTTCCCACTTCGTCGACCTCGGTTATCTAGCCGGCCTTGAGCCGTGTTTTCATCATATACAAGTACCGCCATCTAGCGGACACTCCACGAACTAAACGAGAGGTGGCTACTACATACATACATCGGGGACGCACGACCCGCGGCTTAAGGAGCTTCGCCCCTAAAACAGAGAAACGCATGCGTGATACCACAATCTAACAACCGAAGAACAGCTATCACCTCCAAGTTAAAAATGATAACAAAAAACTAAAACCACACAACTACCTCCTGCGCATGAGGTTCACAAGACAGAGTAGCAACAACTAATAGGGGGAGAAAACGACCATGGTCATGCCAAGCGTGCGCATGGCTGCCGCTGGTCTGATCCCGGCGCCAAAGACTTATCTAGATAAACCACCTCACTGGTTAGTAGGTTAATAGACAGCTGGCTGACGCACGTGGAAGCATTTTATTGCGATAGCAATTATATAGACAATCTCAGCTTGGTTTCGCCGTCGGCGTCGCCGTCATGTCCCGTATATGTATATGTATCTATATATTTATAAAAACCTCAAAGAAAAATAATTCAGACAAATGTTTCCGACGCGCGGCATCGAACCAGGGACCTCTCACTCTGCAGCGCGCGGCGCTAACCGCTCAGCCACGAAGGCGAACGTCCTTCAACGTTCAAATGGCGAGCTATTTATATACAGCGAGCTTTCAGCCTGTTTTCAGCATTACCAGTGAGATGGCGCAAAGGCCGCGCTCGGCGGGGCTTAGCTGGGCGCCCCGTGGCGTTCGTCGCGACGCGCGCTCTCAGGCGCTCCTAGGTCTCCGGCGCGCCCTTTGCCCGAAGGGGGGGGGAGGGGAGGGTAGATGCCCGTGCGCGCGCGCGCTTATTTCGCGGTGGCGGAGATTGGGTCTTTCGCCGGAACGATAGCGTTGTAGTTACCGGGCGCTCGAAGGTCACACCGCTCGCTGCAGTCCCCCCCGTTTGGGAGAACAGCACGCTTTTCAAACACAGCGAAATAACAACTGTGACACTTGTTAGTTCGCGCTCGTCTGTACCTGTGAATACGTTTCGTGCGTCGTTTTTGTTTGAGCAGCGCGTTAAGTGTCGAGCTGTGAATGTTTTTAGTTCGCTCTTGTCCTGTGCGTGTTGTTTTCGTGCGTCATGTGTGCGTGAGTAGCGCGCTGCACGTTTCGACCTGCTTGCCATTCGTCGCTTGACATTCCAATTTGTTGCTATCGCATTCATTGCTTCACCTTGTGGCGAAACTGTGACTTTTTAAATGCGAAGCATTTCTTAGCGAACATCGGCGACTTTGAGCGTATCTATCTATCTAGCCGCCTACGACTTTGTGCTCTCCTGGCCATATCGTTAATGGGATTTATACCAAAATTGGTATAGCATAACATGACTGTATGACAAACATGAATGACTGGTCATATCATGAAAATCATGACTAACTTGTCATGAAAAGTATGATTTACACGCCATGGCCGTGTGCTCCTGGGGCCATTTTCTTAATTTTATATATCCAAAAATTGGTACGATGAGACATTTCTGCATGACCAATATAAATGACAGGTGGTAATATGAAAATCATGACCTGCATGTCATGTACAACATGATTTACATGCCACGCTCATGGCGCACTGACGGCCGTTTCGCTTTCTTGATATACACCAAATTTGATATTGCGTGACGTGACTGTATGACGAACATAAATGCCAAGTGGAAATATGGAAATCATGACATGTCATGTGCAACATGACTTGCATGCCACGCTCATGCTACTCCCGTGGCCGTTTCGCTAGCTTGATATACACCAAATTTGGTATTCAGCGACGTGATTGTATGACGAGCATAAATGACAAGTGGTAATATGGAAATCATGACATGTCATGTGCAACATGACTTGCATGCCATGCTCATGACAGTCTCGGGGCCGTTTCGCTAGCTTGATATACACCAAATTTCGTATTGAGAAACGTGACTGTATGACGAGCATAAATGAAAAGTGGTAATATGGCAAATCATGACATGTCATGTGCAACATGACTTGCATCCCACGCCCATGACACTCTCATGGCCATTTCGCCAGCTTGATATACACGAAATTTTTAAGGCGAAAGCCTTTAATGTCTCATGCTCACGTCCGTCCCTCCGGTCGTCCGTCCATCCCTCCAGCAGTTCCCTAGCTGGAACGGTGCCAGGTGTGCGCCGGGGCGCGCAAACGGACGCCGGTCACGTTGGACTCTACAGCGCTTGCGCTTTGCTTGCGTAGCGTCGGTGGGCCTAGCGTCTCTAATCATGTGAGAAAGGAGGCGCACGCATCACGTTCCATTCTTACCGACCCCGTCTCAGTGGGCACAGGCTTTCGAGGAACACACTTTGGAATTGACAACGTGTCCGTCAATTTAAACGCTGGAACGCGGATGGCGTCTGCCCGATGCGCAGAGCGCGAGAATACGAACGCATGCGAAACGGAGGCAGATTGATCACGCGTCTCGTTGCGATTCGAGGTAAAAAATTAAGTGAACATAAGTGGCAGCTGGTAACATGAAAATCTTGGCATGAATGTCATCTACAATGCCATTTACATGCCACGCTCATGCTGCGTTTGCGTCCAGTTCGCTAGCTTGATATACGCCAAAATTTGTATTGCGCGATGTGACTGTATGACAAACACAAATGACAGGTCCTAACATGTAAATAATGACATGCATATTATGTACAGCATGGTTTGCTCCTTGCTGGTTTCTTCGCATTATATCGATTCCCACAGTGCGTGGGATCTGCCGGTTTTTTGTCGATGTGGAAGGCTTCGATTAATTATCTTGTTTTGTTTATGTGTCGGAAAAGAACGGTGGTATTGTTGAACTCGGGATTGCACCCGGGATTGCATTTTTTTTAGTATCCAAGACCAGCATGCAAGAAGCAAATTATGAATTAAGTCGCACTAGAGCAGTGCGAAGTAGGCGGGACACAAGCTCAACACTTACAAATAAAACTACAAAAAACGTGACATAGTGCGAAAACGCAAAAAGTCGCCAAGCGCGAACATCCCTTGCAATGGCAGATCGCGTTTGTCTCACAAGTAATAATAACGTTCGGCGAGCTTCGTGCATCCATTCGACAATGGATGACATATATTGCAGTAGGCTGCAGTCAGCGCATTTTATTTGCCGACAATCGGCTCACACCGCTCACAAAAAGCGCCGCTACGTACATTTGTATGCGCGCCGCCGGCCGCCTATCCGCACTAGCGCGGTGACGGTGCTGCCGCCTGTAGCCCGATCTCGGGGCGAATAGTTCGGCCGTGCGAGCATCGCGCCGATACTTGGGCTTGGGTTTCCTATAGACCCCCATAGCGTACACTGTAAAAGAAAATTACTTCCAGGTGGGAGTAAAATGCCTGTCTTCCAGCGACCCCCTGTTCGGAGCAATTTTTACTCCGGACCACCGGAGCAAAGTCTTTACTCCGGCTGAACGGAGTAATTGAGTGGCGCAGCTTGAGTACTTTTCACTGATATTTCACTCCCGCCGACCGGAGTAATTGCGTGGCGCCGCCGGAGTACTTTTGACCGGCATTTAGCTTCGGCTGGCCGGAGTGACTGACACCTCCGTAGTATTTTTCACTGGTTTTTCGCTTCAGCTATCCGGAGTTTTTGCGTGGTACCTCCATAGTATTTTACGAATGTTCTTACTTTGTACGGACGGAATTTCAGTTAGATGGATCAAGAGTATTTTTGAAATTCTTTGCTCCACTGTTAGTTTGTTTATTCTATGCTGATCGCATCACGCGTTGGTTATATGAAGAAATTCTCATGCAGACACTGCAGAGTTACTGCGTATTTTTTCCACAGAGCTCTAGCAGATGAAATTCAAGAGAACACTTTAGTTCTTATTTTTCGGTTTATTCAAAATAAGCTGACGTTTCCGGTTGATGACCCAGCATTTGGGTGAAGAAGACAAGAAACCAATATACAAAAGCCACCAAAAAAGAAAACACGAGAAGACAGATCACACGAAATCAATAGCACTCAAGTTTTAAACGCAGCGCGTTCAAGTGAAGCCCAGAATGCTGCAAAACGATGCACGAGAAACGAAGGAAGAGCGGCCGCCGGTAACAACTGTTCGCAATCCCCGAAGCACCATCTATCAGATTCATTGACGACGCAAGGGTTCAGCTGATCGCTTGCTGCATAATATAGCAAAAAAAAAAATACATGAGAACGGCAAGTCATGCTAGAAGCACAAAAACTGAGGACACTGAAGCCACGGGTACTCATTAAATCCTATACAGTCTGCCAGCCCACGAGAACACTCAAGTTCTTAAAGGGGCCCTGCGACACAAATTTAGCGTGTCGTTTTCATCGCTTCTTCTCGAACTGTGGAATGCACCGATATCGTTGCGCGAGTGGCAACGCCAAAAGCAATGCTGTTATAATTTTATTTCTGCGGAGAAACCACACTGTTTTCGGACTGGAGTGACATACAGCGGCTATTTTTGTGATTGGAAGTGACGCTTGACCACGTGGGAGTGACGACATAGGCCGTTCGTTTTGATTGGTTCGATGCGACAAGTCGCGCGTAATATTCATACGGTCCCAGATAGACCACACTATTGTGCGGTAAAAATGATAAACGCTCTCTCTATACTTCCTCAGATATAAAAGGATTTCTGTTTCTAAATATGAAAATTTCAAAACAATTGCAAGACGACGCTAGGAGCGCTGCACAACGGCCACCACCACGGCCGGACTAGACTCCCTCCTAGGAGGGAGTCCAGTCCTGCCGTGCCACCACGAGGCGAGTCGTCCGGTACGTCTCTGTAAGAGGCGCGCGGTGATTGGAAGCGGCCTTTGACGTCAGTGGGAGCGTGAAATGCGAAAGGGAACGTTTTTTCTCGTCGTCTGCTGGGGTTTTGAAGTTTGACGGCTTATAACTTCCGTTACCGTGTACCGATTTCGATAATTCTTTTTTTGCGTTCATCTAAGTATTCGGCACTACACGAATTCCAGCGCCGCAGAATGCAGACGAAAAAAGCGTCGCAGGGCCCCTTTAAACGGACCACACAAAAGAAAAGACAGGATGAGTGTTCAATATCAAGTAGCAGATCCTATGTACTCCTGTGTCAGACAGCCGCTCCATGATAAAAACACACCTCTGTGACGCGCGCAAAGCTCAGAACATGCAACAGTTTTCCTTATTTCTCTAAATCGGTGCCTCAACTTTACTGAACCTCTACTTCTGCTGACAGATTCAAAAGCATTTTTTCACTGAAAAGAGCGAATTTCGGTACTCTCGAAGACAGCATCAAGAATACCTCTCCCGATTACCTTGCTAATTTTATAAAATAGTATTACTGATTATTACAGTCGAATTTTCGTAAGCTCTCATCGTCCTACTTCCAGCATATTACGCACTTACAGTTTGCTTAATTGCGGCCAGTCCTTAAGCAAAGTGTACCTTCATTCTGCTTTGCAGAAGTCTCTGAGAGAAGTTGGCGTTGTACTTTTTTTTAATTTGCAGTACCCGCTCTGTCCTGAAGCTTATCGTAATGAACATTTTTCAAAATTGCTATTGCATAAGCATGTATCGTTTCCAAACGAAACACCTCGAGCACAAAATAAAGAAAAGTTTACTCCTACTTAAAAAACAAATTAGCAATAAAAGGTACAAACATTACGCCACCTATGTCAATTGCATCTTCAGTAGATACTGACAGAAATGAGGAGAGGTCGACCAGTTTACTCAACACACAGGTCCGTGCAAACATACGGCTGGAGGCCACGGATGGTGATGCATTCCGAGGTGTCACGACGTGTGCAACAGGATTCGAGGAATTTTCTTTTCCTTCTTCTGTTCACAGGCCAGCGTCGTTGCATTGTCCAAGTCAAAACTATGTCTCGTCTTCGAGCACTGTTCGTCAGAGGGAGATGGAAAGAAGTGTTTTATTCTCAGATAAAAACAGCACATGAAGGCGAACATTTGGACAGTTTTACCTGTTTGGTCAAAGAAAATCAACTCCCCCCCCCCCCCCCCCCCCAATAAAAAAAGCTGGATATACGGCCATGGCAGCAGAACTGAAAAGAGGAAAAAAAATGTGGCAGCGCGATAGTACTCTCTCCCATCATCAACACAAAAAAGACTGCTAGTTTCTCAAGAAGGTACCCCCCTCTTTAAGTTTTTTCTTTCACTACCATGTTCCCTCCGCCCAACGACGCTGAGCGGGGCTCTCAAGTGGGTTGCAGAAATAAGCGTCTTTTTTCTCCTCAAGCTACTTCAGTAACCACCCCTTTCACAGAAACATCAAGCGCCCCACAACCCTTTCTGTCAAGCGACTCCTACCTTCCTTTCTCATTCCTCGTCACTTGCCTCGTCGGCCCCTTTCTCCCTCTTTTTTTAAAGACGATAGTCTTTCTTGGGATACTTAAACGCAGATATTTTGGTCTGTGTGTCTGTCTGTTTCTCTGTTTGTCGGCACGTCACAGGATTCACCACCCGACCAAAGTTTAACCACTTTCTCAGCGCCCAGCCATCTTGCGCAAGTAATTTTTTTGTTCATACTTGTGAACATTGTCGATCAAAAAGCAAATGTTACGCATGTCTGAGGAGCAACGTCAATACATAGGTAGTCTCTGGTATGTTTCTTTATAAGAAAATACATAGATACGTAATTATGAAGACCCCAGCGTTTCTTAGGCTGCGCAAAAAAAGCGACGCTATGCACGAAAAAGCCCTCGGCCGACGATATGTTGCTGCTGGGTTCTGCACAAGGTGATGTTTCTCGACGGCACTGCCAGATGGCGTCCATGTCTCACGCAGCGCCTCGGCGCCTCCTCTATTTTATCAAGGCCAGCCAGATGCGGCCGATTCAACATAGAGAAACCGCTGTCTGAGGCAAGGCAAAACAGTGTAGTACGGCCGGCACAAGACTATCGTCTTTCGACGACATTTGCAGCGAAGCACGCAGATACGCGGCCAATTTTTTTTCTCATGAAAGCACCACGTCAATCGAACAGTCAATTATCCTTCTAGATAAATATCTCAGATACCACTTACACAATCGAAATAATTTTTTCACCAAAATGAGTACGTTTATGCGTTTTAAAAGTCTGTACCAAACAGATTTTCTTAGCTCAATTCGCTAAATTTATAAATAATGAACGCTGATATCAGTTATTCATGTTTCATTAGTTCAGTTTACATGATAGATCAACACCATTTATACTTAATGATAGACCTCAACCTGGCGTTTATTAATATGGAAAGCGGACAAATATTACCGTTTATTTATACTGACCAGACCAAAAATATCTTTTAACCAATTAGGTTTACTTATAACAATTAATAACTTTTATTGTATCAACCCACAACTATGATGTTTTCCATTAATGCATTTCTACAGAGAGTCAATCAGCGCTACAAATATTACAGTGGTGTGATTAAAATTACCGAAGTTATCCATATAAAAAAAAAACACGTGGTCCAAACAATGCCTTTTCGGAATTTCCGCCGAATATTTTACTGCCATCTTTAAAGGTAGCCTAGTCTAGATAACCTATCTGGTTATCAACAAAACATTACCCAAGTTTAGCACTTTTTGACAAGAATAACACAGATAATTCAAGAAAAGCTCACTCACCAGTTCTGCGCCGCACCAGCGACCGCGGGATCGTTCACTACTCGCGAGATCACAATGTGTCGTTCGCTGCACGGAACCATCACACGATTAAGGATCCCACAAGTCCCTTCTGTCGATGACAACCTTCGTTGGGCGCTTGTAGTCGCTTGTGATGTCCACAAGGTGCACAGAACGATTTCTTTTCCCGAACTCAACTGAATGCTTCGCACAATCATCGCTGCACCTCGATTCAGGTGGCCTGGTCTGCGCCATGTTGGTTTGTGGGGACCGGCCGCCCGGCGAGGCTGCCTACGCCACTTCTCCAGCAGCCAATAGAGAGTTTTAGCAAGCTGCGGAAATACGGTACGCAAACCGCCTTTTGCATGCCTGGATGAATGGATGGATGGATGCTATGAGCGTCCCCTTTATAACGGGGCGGTGACATGTCTGCCACCAGGCTCGAAAAAAAACTTTCTTTTTATGTTGGCCTAATGCCTTATCTACATTGATTAAATCTATGTTATTATAGCAAAGAAAAATATAAATTCACGGTCCATCTCTCTGCCTCTTAAGGCAGAATGACCTTATTTTTCCCCTTTCTTCATTTTTGTCCTTTATCTCTACTTTTCTGCCACCAATACTCTCACCGTCTCTTACTTATTTCTATCGCGGACGTGTTCAGCTTTCCATTGTTGTCCCTAAAACCCAAGGCTTCATGTAGACTCGTGCCCACACGTATATCTGGGTGGATATCGCCACATTCAATCAGTACATGTTCCATCGTTTCCTTAGTTCCCCCCACAGCATGTACATTGTTCTTCTTCGTTACAGAATCTCGCTTTATAGCTACGCGTTCTAAGGCAACCCGACCTTGCTTCAAACAGTAAAGCACTTCCCCTTGAATTATCATAAAACCTCTCCCTCCTTATTTCGTTTTTTCCCTTTGGGTAGTCACTGAGAGCCGGCTTCTTTTCCATCGCTGTCATCCAATAAGTCCTCTCCGCCTCTCTGACTTTTCGCTTAATGCTCCTTGTTGCCATGTCGCCCACATTGCTAGCCATATATTTACTGGTAAGCCTCCTAGTTCTTTTTCTCCACTGCGTGTCGACGCTTTTTCTATACAAATACCTGAAAACCTTCCCTGCCCATCTACTCTCCTTCATTTTCCTCAGCCTCTCTTCAAATCTAAGCCTCTACAGCGCATGCGCGGCCCTCTGGCGGCGACTCGGTGAAATGATCTATGGGGCGCCGTCGCAGACGCCTCCTCTCTTCTCGCCGTGGCATTGGTGGTGACAGTAGCGTTGGCGCGTGCGGGCAGCGCAATAAATACATTTATCTATATATCTGGTTCTGTTAGCGCGATGCAAGCAACTAGTGCCGCTTATGGATGCTGTAACAAAAAAAAAAACTGGTTCCGCAGACATTAGATGGAGAGTACCCGTTTATCGATCATGGCGACCAAAACTTCCCTTCCAGCACGTGCCCCCTTCCTCAACCTTCTCGTCTTCGCGGTAGTTCCGCACGCTCCTCGCTGCTCCGTTCCGCGGCATTACGCAACATCCTCCGGGGCGGGCCAAGATTAATCGGATGCTTCGAGGGTGCAGAGCTTTTGCACCGGGCGATTCACCGTTGAACCATTAGCGAGACGCACTGAGCAAGCGCGCACTATGCCGTCTCTTCCTTGGCAGTAAGGAGGTCACTCGGCCTAACTTCCAGTACGGTGCGGGTGTGTTGTCCTCTAACACCAGTACTACACCACCAATCTGCAGCTTGGTTGACGAACGATTCGAGCTGTTATGCGCTGACCGCAGTAGCAGCAGGTAGGCTCGCTTCCATCGTCTCCAAAGTTCGTCTATTAGATGCTGCCGATGACGAACCTTGCGGTTCCATTCAACCGCAGTCGAAAGCTAAGAGATGCCAATGTGTTGCGGCAGGAAAAGGCTACGCTTTCCTAAACAGGAAATGCGATGGAGTCAATGGCTGGAGCTCATCAGGCTCACTCTCAAGATACGTTAGTGGTCTGCTGTTGATCGCTGCCTCGATCTCGCACAGAACCGTTGTGAGGGCTTCCACGTCTAGGCAACTGCGTCCCAGTGACCGTTTCAAGGAGTTTTTCGTTGAGCGAATAAGGCGCTCCCACCATCCGCCCCACCACGGAGCTCTTTCTACGATGAACTTCCAATGAATCCGTAGCTCTGCGGCGTACTCCTGAAGCGCTGGTAGTGCGGATGCAAAGGTTTTAGTGCAGCCACAGAAAGTTTGAGCGTTGTCAGAGTACACCGTGGAAGGAACTCCGCGCCCGTGCAACGAAACAGCGGAAGGCGAGTAATGTTGTGGCGGCGGTCATGTCTGAGGTGAGCTCTAGATGGATGGCGCGTGTGACGGCACATGAAAAGAGAAGGACATAGGACCTTGTTGAACCACTTGCCAGTTTTGCGTATAAGGGTCGACAGTAATCAAGCCCGACAACGGTGAATGGGCTTGCTTCACTAATTCTCTCGCGTGGGAGAGAGGCCATTGGTGCAGATGCTGCTGCCGCTTTCCATCGTTTACAGATGCACTTCGTGAGGCGTGCCCCAGCAGCAACAATAATTTCTTTCCACTTCCCATCGGTGAAATGCGACCATCAGCGCCGCGAAGCGTGTAACAGGGCTGTGAGGCGCCAAAATGAAGACGGCAGTTCGTGGCAGCCTTTGAATTCTGCAAGACAGTGCGAAAAGCAGTTCTTTAAAGGTGTGTGTGTGTGCTAACTAAATGTTATACACGAAGAACATGTCACGTTTCCTGCAGGGCGCGGAAAAAGTGTGCGCTTTGTGCCTGTCTCGTCGCACAGCAGTCCAGTAGCGACGAAGCTTTCCCTACGGCTTTTCTTTGTACGATATGTTTTCTGTATTTGTTTTGGAATGACAATGGTCACTGATCAGGTGGCTGAGGCGGCCTAAATAAACCTACCTGATTTCCGACCATACTTGCATGGAGTTTCTTTCAAACGCCCTTAGGGCAAATAGTTAGTGCCTTCCGACCAGGCAGAAAAGGGTCGTCAGCATGCTGAAAATAACCGCTCCAGTTTTCGTTGCAAGGCACCGCGCAGCAGCAAGCGAACTTTTGAGCTGTTCGATCGTAGCATATGGGTCATTCCACGCCAAACGTCCCAGCCATTTTGGCGACCATCTCGAATGTGTTCGAAAAAAATCGTGCTGGTTTGCCGCATTGGAAACAATGATTTGGTAGAATATTTTCGGTGCCAAAAAAATTTTTGGACACGTGGGTGCCTTCCGAGTTTCCCAGAAGGTCGTCTGGGTGTTGCTTGTGAGAAAATTTATTCTGAGAGTATCGTTTGTTGTTTTTACACCAAATTTGGTTTACATATTGAGAAATAGCGTTTGTGTAAGGTGTTTAACGCTTAATAGTATTAGTGCAGGTTTTGTGCTAGATACGCCTCCGAGAATATAGCCAAAATCTTCTATGTTTCCATTTTTTTCTTTGCAATATTGCGCCTTGTACGAATATCTGAGTCATGAAAACTTAGTCTACAAAAGGTATATTTTGAGCAAAAAATATTTGCAGACCCCTGAAGTTTCTGAATTTTACGGGAAAAAAATCACAAATTTCAGAAAATCGTCTTTTTTGTCCACATTGTGACGCAATTTGAACCACGTGGTGCTCCAATTAAAAATTAGCTTTATGCCTCAATCGAAAGCAGATGAACAGTTCTTCTTATATGGCAAGTTTTATCATTACAATTTTTGTTTTAAAGAAGAAAATGATTTTTTAAATTTCACATTGACGGCTATGTTCCCATTTGGTCATACGACAGCTTTCTGGTTAAAGTTCCCCATTGTCGTGACCATAAAGACCACAATTAAACTGAATCATGAAGACCACAATTAAACTTTGCAGTGGTATATCTCGGAGCACGGACATGCTAGAAAAAATCTTTCAAGTGGAACTGCGCATAAACGCGACTGCCTCCAACTTTTCAATACAAACATGCTTGCTTGCTGCCGTCACTAAAAAGTTAAATATTGAATCTGAGTTAATTGGGCGCCTCAAAACGATAATTATTGTCTCACTTTGTGTTCCCCTGGATATATAAGCTATCTGCAAAGGTGATTTTCATGCTCTTCCCAGTGCCGAATTTTAAAAAAACCATAAAGCTTAACTTTGAACACGCGGTATATACTTACCAGACCAAAAAGAACTTTTAACCAATTAGGTTTACTTTTAAAAATTAATAACTTTGTATCGAATCCACCCACAACTGTGATGTTTTCTATTAATGCATATCTACAGAGAGTCGATCAGTGTTCCAGATATTTACAGTGGTGCGCTTAAAATTACCGAAGCTATCCATATTAAGAAAGAAGAACGCGTGGTCCAAACAACGCATTTTCGAAATTTCCGCTAAATTTCTTGCTGCTATCTTGCAAAGCTAGCCTAGTCTTGATAACCTGCTTGATTAACAACACAAAATTAGCCAATTTTAGCACTTTTTGACAAGAATAACAAAGATAATTCAAGAAGAGCTCACTCACCAGTTTCGCGCCGCCCCAGCGACTGCCGGATCGTTCGCCACTCGCGAGGTCACAATGTGTCGTTCACTGCACGGAGCCATCACCCGATAAAGGTTCCCACAACTCCCTTCCGTCGATGACAACCTTCGTTGACGCTTGTAGTCGCTTGTGATGTCCACAAGGTGCACAGAACGATTTCTTTTTCCCGAACGCGGCCGAAGGGTTCGCACAATCCTCGCTGCACTTCGATTCGGGCGGCTTGGCCTGCACCATGTGGGTTTGTGGGCCACCCGGCGAGGCTGCCTACGTCACTCCTCCAGCAGCCAATGAGAGCCGCTGAGCGATGCGCCGGAGCACTTGCGGAGCATCCCCCGGAGCATAAGCGATGCGCCAGAGTATTTGCGGAGCATCCACCGGAGCAAAATCACGGAATTCGTCCCGCTTTCCTCCGTACATCGCCCACCGGAGGAAAATGGTGGAAAACGACTGTGTATGCTCCGGAGCATTCCTGTTAGAGTGAGGCCACTGGAGTTGAGCGGGAGCATCATCCCCCGAGACCTCCCGGCTGGGTATATTTTCGTTTACAGTGTAGGGATGAGGTTTCCATGACGTGTGGTTAGCCTGATAGTGACACCTCCGGGTGGCTTCCATCCCCTGGGCTTGGGACCTCGTCTCATGAGTCTATAAAGGAGTAACTCGGACTTGCTGGGGAAGCGTTTCAGTCCCGTGCTTTCCAGGTATGATTCCACCTCATTGACCACCGATTGGGGACTCGTCTCAACATCTCCTTAACTTCCCTTATGTGATCTGCATAGACTGTGTGACTAACACTGTCTATAGCAGAGAGCTTTTCCGAAAGACCTCTCATTGCTGCGTTCAAATGATAGTGGGAAAACCACCACTCCTTGTGGTGTGCCTCTAGGGCCAAGTTCGAAAGCCTGTGTTGTTAGGTCTCCGATCTCGAGTGTCGCTTTCCTCCCCTTGAGAAAGGAGCTTATGTAACCGTGAAAGGCTGCGCCCAGATTGAGATCCGGTATGGCATTCAGAATGTGTGCGTCGCGTCAGACACGTTATCGAAAGCTCTTGCCAAATCTAAGCCCAGAATAGCCCGGACGTCTCTGGTTGGGTTGTCGATTACTTGACACTTGATGAGCTTCATCGAATCCTGCGTCAACAAAGCCTGACGGAAGCAAACCATGTTGTATGGAAATAAATTCCTCTTTTCTACATAGCCCGAAGTTTGTATTAGCCTTGATCGTATCACCGAGGTTTCCCTGTAGTTGTTTGCTCGCAATGAACCAGTTTGAAAAATTCTTGCAGTACAACGCTTTCCATTGGGTACGCAAGAAGTTCTAGTGTCTAACTACGATATTTTTTTCGATGCGACCCTGTGAGAGGCCCTTTAAGCTTTTCACTTATCCGCTTTGTGCGAAGAGAGATTATCATAATTATAAACGACTTCTATCTTATATGGCCCCTTGCGTCGCCTAGCACTGGCACAGCTACGCCTAGAGCGTGCAACGCAATAAGTTCAGCATGCTCAAGCCTCATTAAGCTCAAAATAATGAACATTAGTCGAATTAAGTAAAGTATATTTAAGCTAAGTTGAGCGCGACCAACTTAAGCTTAGTCCAGCCTAGTTGAGCCAAGTTAAGCGTGGCCAAGTCTAATTAAGCCAAACATAGTTAAGCTTGCCCTAACGCTGATTAATTAAGCCCCAATGCAAAGGTAAAATTGATTAAGCTAATCCATGTTCCATCGAATTTGCCTAGAACTGGAACATTAAGTTAACCTAGATTAGGCCGGACAAAGCCAATCCTATTTCGTCCGAAAATGGAAACTGCCGATCCCGAATCTCGGTGATCAAACCAGTCTTATGTGTGTCGGTAAAAATTGTGCAGCTCATTGAGACTCACTCATGAAATAGATTCTGCGCTCAGGGCTCACTCGGACTCAGACTCACCAAAATTTTCCTGAGCCGGACTCACTCGGACTCACACTCACGAAACTTTTAGTTAACCGACTCACTCGGACTCAAGCTCACCAAAATATTACTCACCCGGACTCACTCAGACTCAGACTCACGGCTCGATCCCGAGTCTGAGTGAGTTTGAGCGAGTCGACTCATGAGTGCGTTAGTCTCGAAGTATGTTTTTCGGCCATGGTGTCAATGCTATTTAACACCAATAACTCACGTAATCGGCGCTTTTCTTGGCGCCTTTTGATATATAGTACTTAAGAATACGAGTTATAGTGGTTGCAAACCAGTAAGGGCTTTTTTCTTGAAAGAGATTACAACATAATATATATAATCATCAAGAACTTCCCTGGAAGGCAAAACGTTTTCTTGGGCTAGTTGGTTCATGACTTCTGATGGAAAAAATTGTAGCGCAAAGCAACACACGGACAGACAAAGAGCACGGGACTGGCGCTAACTTCCAACTGTATTTATTGAAGAAATGTACGTATATAAATACACAGCACAAGAGCAGCAAGGGCATGACACTCGCGATAATGAAGCAGAGAACTCGTCGGGAAATCATACCTAGACACATTGTCAACAGGTAATTCCTATGTGGAAACATTGCATTAGAAGAATGCTACGTGACTTGGCGGTTGCACGCGTGTTCATCAGATTGCAAATTTGATACTGCTAGAGGAAGGAAAAAAGCACCAAAGAAAAAGCAACAGAAAACCTGCAGGTTTTTTATATGGCGATAACAACGGTTCTGGATGAACAGAAACTAGAAAACAACCCGTCAAACATCAAGGCGGTGCTTCAATATAGGGAAAAAAAAGAAAAAAAAAGCTTTTTTTTTGTTTTGTTGGTTTTTTTTGTGCTTTTTTGTTTTTCTGATTGGCTATGCTCGGAATACGTCGTCTGCGATCTATAATGAAGCACCGCTTTCATGTTTGACAGATTGTTTTCTAGTTTCTGTTCATCCAGAACCGTGGTTATCGCCATATAAAAAATCTGCAGGTTTTCTGTTGCTTTTTCTTTGGTCCTTGGCAGGCACACCACTACCTGACGTGAACCTTGTTCAGAGACAATTGACCTGAAAGGCATAGCAGGTTTGTTTGTTTTAATCTTGAAAGAAATCTCAAGACATGCGCCTTTTTCTTTCCGAACAGCGCATGCTTCGTAACACGTTTGTCGGTTTTAACAGCAAAATATTCATACAGAAGTCGGGAGTATCTATTCGGTCAAAAGTTGCTCCGGTTTTGAGTTCAATTTTCTTAGCGAAATTACACCAGAAAATTGAAAGAAAGTTACCTGGTAGCGTAAAAACGATTTTCCGTTACGTTGACGATTATTTGGTTGTTTGCAGCTGTTCGCAGTTAGAGACTTTTAAAGATACAATTTTATCTTGTTTTAACCAACATGGTGATGGTCTGAATTTTACATTGAACTGCCTACGGATAACAAACTGCAGTTTTTAGACGTGACGTTATCTTTTGAGTTTGACCACACGTGTTACATGTATGCACCAAGATCTGAAACACCTCTTTTAAATTTCAAATCTTCACATTCAAAAATAGTTAAGAACAGCATTGCGTTTTCTTGTTTTAAGTCCGCACTGTCGAAGACATGCTGCCACCTGATGAAGTAGAGTCTCGAAGGCCAGGTTGCTCGATTGACGCAAGTAGGGTTCCCGTCCTCGTCATTGCTCGCAACGTGCGAGAGAGCAGTTAAATATTTTAAATCACCATCTAATTCGAAGAAACCATGCGAACCAGAAAAGATGAAAACGACTGTCATCCCATATGTCCATAGCCCCCGCATCGCCTAAAAACGATTGGCAGAAAGTACAATGTAAAGTGTAGTATATTCCGCTAAAAGAAAACTTAGCCGTGTGTGCCCCATGGTTGACCATTTGTACAAAAAAGGAAGCGATAACTTGTCTAAAAAATGTGACATGCGCCATACCATGAAGTTCATAGAATGCAACAAGAGTGGTGTAGTATACCAGTTACCAATGTCGTGTGGTCGCGCGTATGTCGGACAATCGGGACGATGTGCTAACGTTCGACTACGGGAACACCATTCCTCCTTGAAATGCAGGCCAAGTAGCCACCTGTCCCTTCACTGCGCAGATTGCAAATGTACCCCGTGTTTTGATGATGCCACGGTACTATTCTAAAACAGCGATCACATAACTAGAGAGGTAGCCAAAACGTTTTTCATTGCGAAAATTGGGAGAGAAATGCATAAGCCACCCGTCGTTATCCCTGTCTGATAAGGAACTTGGTTTGCTGATCTTAGGGCTCTAAGATAGTAAATTGAAGTGCTGATTATGCTTTTGATGTTAGACGGAGTCATTGCGCATGACCAGTTATATGCATATATGTTGTCTTTCCGAATAAACGTCAGTTGAAAGTTAGCGCCTGTATCGTCTTTCTCGCCTGTGTCCCTGTTTTTGCGCTATTGAAATATGCATTCCTACCAACTAGCTCGACTTTCCGTGGTACTGATGGTTTTCGGACGAGTTCTCTGCTTGATTATCGCGAGTGTCATGCCCTTGCTGCTCTTGTGCTGTGTATTTGTATACATACGTTTATTCAATAACCACATTTGGAAGTTAGCGCCAGTCCCGTGCTCTTTGTCTGTCCGTGTGTTCCTTTGCGCTACAATTCTTTCCTTCAGAATTCCCTGGAAGAGTTAGCGGCAGGGGAAGGGAGTTCAACGCACCCCCCCCCCCCCCGCCTACATGATTCACGCCTCTGATGAATAAATATTGAAATGGGGCATGAATGATATTGCTTTGGAATACGTGTGAGTAGACGTGAGTACAAATGTGAATCTGGGTAAGGCTCATAGTAATGCTGAAGATGAGTAGATAGGACCATAGGTCGGCAAACAAAAGTACAACTCACTCAACTCACTCAAGAACTATATCTTGCGCTTTGGACTCACTCGGACTCAGACTCACCAAAATTTTCCAGAGACCGGACTCACTCGGACTCTCACTCACGAAAATGTTCTGCAATCGGACTCACTCGGACTAAACTCACCAAAATATTACTCACCCGGACTCACTGAGACTCACGGCTCGATCTGAGTCTGAGTGAGTCCGAGTGAGTCGACTCATTAGTGAGTTTGCCGACCTATGGTGTGGATACACTAATCCTGATTAGCATAATCCGGATCAAGCCGGGTTGAGACAAATACACAGGGAGTCGTAATCGATTACGTTCGATTAAGCTTTGCTTGGCGAGCCAGTGCCGGATTAAGCTAATCCCATCCATGCCCTGACTGAGTCGGGTTGGCCACCGGCTCCACTTTTAGTCCAGCCTTGCACCACTAGTGTTAGCTGCCGAAACATTTTTTAGATGTGAAGCATCTTATGGCGAAGCTTAATCCGGTGGTGGTGGTGGTGGTGGTGGTGTGCGGCGTGACCACCCTTACTGCGCATGCGTAAACCCTTTAAAAAAATTAAAATAAAAAACCTCCTCTCCCCCCTCTCTCTCCTCTAGGCATCCCTCCCCGCGGCAACCACACCCTCACTGCGCATGCGCCTCCCCTCCTCTTTCCCCATCCCCCCCCTCTCCTCTAGGCATCCCTGCCCGCGGCGTCCACACTCCCACTGCGCATGCGCGTCCCCCCTCTCTCTCCTCTTCTACGCTCCCCCCTCTCCCCTCTAGGCATCCCTGCCCGAGGCGTCCACACTCCCACTGCGCATGCGCGTCCCCCCCCTCCTCTCTCTCCTCTCCTACGCTCCCCTCTCTCTCGCCTCGCGACGCCGACGCAGGCAGCGTCTGCTAGCGAGTTTCTTGGTTGAAAAAACCGACTGCTCGCGCTGCAAAACCGTTCACTGGCCACCCCGTATATATAGCAATGGATCTTCACCTAAAAGGTGGTGCCGGTGGGAGATTTCTCCTGTGCGTTGTCGAACGATAAAAAATTCGCAGCGTGCGCGTTAACTAAAAGCGGACTGCAGGTCTCTGTGTCCAGTCGGAGTCTTCTGTCTCTCATTGCCCATTAGCAGCGATTGGCATGTTCCAGCAGGAAACACCGCTCCATCACTGCGTGCTTTGCGCCTCCCCATGTTTCTCTCCTGCACAACGCCGCGATGAGCGCCAGCGTCAACGCCGCCGCCAGTGTAAGCGTTAGCGCCTGCTGCTTCACATCTACACATGGTTCCCTTTAGCGGGAGATGGTGTAATTTTTTCCTCAGTCGATTCTTGCGCGCCACCGCGTGTGGCGCCCCGTGAGTTTGACCCAACGCCGTCTGCGTTTAGCCCAACTGCCAAACTCTGCTGCACCTCCGAATACAAGAGCAGCCTGTCTAACGCTGATTGGGGACCCAGTGTTCTGGGTCCCCAATTCTCAAACTCTGTTGTCTCTTGTGCCTACAGACAAGACATTGTGTCTACAGCAGGTCTTTAGGGGCCTCTGTACACAATGAAGGGGCACGAAAGACGCCGGACTCGGTGAGCAGGCAGAAGATGCCAATAAAGAACAGGCCAACCCTCCAGACCCTTTGCCTGCAGGCGGAAACCTCAGCGGCGGCGAGCCCCAACCTTCCCAAGCAGAACGTCGTCGCAGCACCCGGCAAAGACGACCACCTTACCATTACTAATATAATCAAGAAAGGAAGACATTGAAATCACGGGCTCAAATATGATCATCACGAGAAGAAAGGCACGAGGTCGACGTTCGAACACCATCATCTTGTTCTGCCGGCGTACTTCTTCGAGCTACCACCCGTTTAATCGGCCCACCCAATAAATGCGTTTACATTTGGTGGAGGTGCAAGGTACCCGCACCATCTGCACCATCTGCACCCTGGAACTACGATCCCACACACTGCCGCCGAACATGCAAGCCGACGCTTCCCAACAGGCGCCACCTCTCGCGGCTGCCGCTTGCCCCGGCCCTGTTCGCCAGCGAGATCCCCCGATTTCTGCGGGCACGGAACATCAGGACGTCTAGGATTGGCTGTCGTCCTACGAAAAAGTCAGTGGACCCAATAGGTGGGATGACGCTGCTAAGTTGAGCACCGCGAACCTTTACCTGGCTAATGTGGCGAAGCTAGGTATACGAACCATAAATCTGAGTTTGAGAACTGGTCCGCTTTCAAGCAGGCAATATCCGCCCTTTTCGGTCGCCCTGCCGTGCGGAAGTTGCGCGCCGAACAACGGCTGCGTACACGGGCCCAAGAACCAGGGAAACATTTACCGCCTACATCGAGGACAGAATCGATCTCTGCAGGCGCGTCGATGCCTCAATGAGCGAAAGTGCCAAAATTCAGCACATTATGAAGGGTGTCAACGATGATGTTTTTCAGATGCTTCTTGCGAAGTCTCCTGGCACGGTGTATGAAGTTGTAACCCTGTGCCTGAGCTACGACGAAGTGCGAAGGCAACGAGCTCTCACCCGACGTTTCTCTCAGTCTAACCAACCACTCGCTGCGCTGGGCATCATGCCTGACCACTCATGCCTTCTCGCACAAATGAAGGACTTTGTGCGTAAGGAGGTGGCACGCCAGCTTTCTCTCCTGCTGTTTGCTCAGCGCCAAAAGCTCCCACAGCAGCAACTGCGGCAACCGACCCCGTTGGCCCCCCGTGCTCCGACACGTCATCCAAGAACAGATTTCGGAAGCCCTGCCGGTGCCCATTCAACAGCACCCTGTCGCCGCACCTCTTACCTATGCTGAGGCAGTCAAGCGGCAGCATCTACAACAGCAGCCCCCACCGTTCCATAAAGTGTCGCATGCCGTCGCCCGACTTTCCCGTCTTTCACATGGGGTGCTCCCATCGCAAAACCCCTGGCGAACGCGCGATAACCGGCCGATCTGTTTTGCATGCGGCGGCCCTGGCCACGTTGCCCGATCCTGCCGACGTCGCGTGCCGGGATACACACTATGTGGATCGTCCCCACTCTTCCTTTGAAGGCTCGGATCCTCAATCAATCCCGTCTTCACGTGACTATCCGTAACCTACGTCCCGTCGCTCACCTTCACCCCGTCGCCGCTCCTTGTCACCTATGCGTCGTCGACCAGTCCCTGGAAATGCGGGAAACTAGCCGCCGCAGTTCAGGAGGCAAGAACTGCGCTGTCGAAATGCTCAAGTCCTCCAACGTTGCCGTTTAATATCGTGGAGGTTTTTGCAGAAGGCGCGCATGCATACGCTCTTGTAGATACTGGTGCTGCCGTTTCCGTTATAGACGCTAAACTTTGCCGCAAGCTTCGAAAAGTGACCACGCCTCTTGATATGATGCCCCTACGTGCTGCGAATTGAGAACCTTTTCGGCCTATAGGCGCCTGCACTGCCCGACTCATCATCGCGGAGGACCAATACATTGTTGAACTTATCGTCCTTTCCTCCTGCTCACACGACATTATACTTGGCTGGGATTTTCTATCGCGTAATCACGCCGTCATAGATTGTGCCCGATCGGAACTTGAGCTCTTCCCTTTGTATGACCAGCTTTACGACCACACGCATCAAGCCGCACAGATACTAGTCGTCAAAGACACCAAAATTCCCCCCGACAACAGCTGTTTTGCTCCCTGTGTTTTCCAACGGAATGTGTGGGGAAGCCGCATTCTTTAAGCCATCAAGCCTCTTTTTATAAGTCGGAAACCACTTCTCCCTTATTCGACCCTTTGAATTTCGAATGGAACCACTACTCTCTGCCTCGCCAACCCTCTTCCGTATCCCATCAAACTATTTAAAGGTGGATCTCTTGGATGCGTGCAGCCCATTGATAAGGGACAAATTTTTACCGTGCAAAGATTCATCTTCGAGTGACGTAGACGCCGTCAGTGCCCTTAGCTCCTCTGACGTACCAGCTTCCGAAATATTCAATTCGTCGATCGCGGACGGACTGTCGCCATCTCAACGATCTGATCTTCTCCAGCTGCTGCACCAGTTCCGCGAATATTTCGAGGTTGGTCAACCTGCACTTGACCGAATTTCTACCACTCTTCATTACATCGACACCGGCTCCCACACACCAGTGCGACAACGACCATACCCTGTTTCCGCTGCGGAAAGCCAAGTTATTACTGCACAGGTTGACGATATGCTCCAACGCGACGTTATTCGACCGTCACAAAGTACATGGGCATCACCTGTAGTCTTAGTTTAAAAAAAAGGATGGTTCCATTCGCTTCTGCGTGGATTCATCATCATCATCATCAGCCTGTCTACGCCCACTGCAGGGCAAAGGCCTCTCCCGATGTTTCGCCAATCAACCCGGTCCTGTGCTTTCTGCTGCCACGTTATACCTGCAAACTTCTTAATCTCATCTACCCACCTAATTTTCTGTCTCCCCCTCACGCGTTTGCCATCTCTTGGAATCCAGTCAGTTACCCTTAATGACCAGCGGTTATCCTGTCGACGTGCTACGTGCCCGGCCCATATCCATTTCTTCTTCTTGATTTCAACTAGAAGAGTAGGTCTGAAAATTAATATGCATAAAACTAAAGTAATGTGGAACAATCTTGGCAGAGAACAGCGCTTTGCGATAGGGTGGTGAGACACTGGAAGTTGTAAAGGAGTACGTCTACTTAGGACAGGTAGTAACCGCGGAGCCGAACCATGAGAGTGAAATAACTAGAAGAATAAGGATGGGATGGGGCTCATTCGGCAAGCATTATCAAATCATGAATGGTAGTCTACCACTATCCCTCAAGAGGAAGGTATATAACAGCTGCATCTTACCGGTACTTACCTACGGAGCAGAAACCTGGAGACTTACAAAGAGGGTTAAACTTAAACTGAGGACGACGCAGCGAGCGATGGAAAGGAAAATGATAGGTGTAACCTTAAGAGACAGGAAGAGAGCAGAGTGGGTCAGGGAACAAACGGGGGTTAAGGATATCATAGTTGAAATCTGCGTGGATTACCGGCGCCTAAACAAAATCACTCAAAAAGACTTGTACCCTTTACCCAGGATTGACGATGCCCTTGATACTTTACAACGTGCCGAGTTTTTTTTCATCTTTAGATTAGCGTGCAGGGTACTGGCAGGTGCCTTTAGCACATGCCGATCATCCAAAAACAGCTTTTGTGACACCCGACGGCCTAGATGAATTCAATGTCATGCCATTCGGCCTCTGCAATGCGCCTGTCACCTTCGAGCAAATGATGGACTCGGTTCCATGAGATTTGAAGTGGCACATATGTCTCTGCTACCTCGACGATATTGTTGTCCTTGCGCCAGATTTCGCAACACATCTTGAACGCCTAAAACACGCCCTGACGTGCCTGAAGAATGCTCAGCTCCAACTGAATCTCAAGAAGTGCAACTTCGCTGCCCGGGAAATTACGATTCTCGGTCACGTCGTATCGAAGGACGGTATACTTCCAGACCCGGCAAAACTACGTACTGTCGCCGATTTCCCCAAACCGACGACTGTGAAGATGTTACGGAGCTTCGTAGGGTTATGCTCCTACTTTCGCCGGTTTGTGCGCAACTTCGCCTCTATTATTGCGTCTCTGACCCAACTTTTAAGCAGCGCCACAGATGTCTCGTCATGGTCTTGCGAGTGCGACAAAGCATTCACCACCCTTCGTCGTCTCCTTACCTCACCACCAAAATTGCGCCACTACGATCCTACTGCGGCAACTGAGGTCCACACTGACGCCAGCGGTGTCGGTCTCGGTGCGGTTCTCGCACAACGAAAGCCTGGGTTCGCCGAGTATGTCGTTGCATACGCCAGCAGAACTCTCACCAAGGCCGCGTCAAACTATAGCGTCACCGAGAAAGAATGCTTGGCGATAGTTTCGGCGCTGGTCAAGTTCGGCCCATACCTTTATGGTCGTACTTTTGATGTAGTAACGGACCACCACGCATTATGCTGGTTGTCTTCGCTAAAGGATCCATCGGGTCGTCTTGCCCGTTGGGCTCTTCGGCTTCAAGAATACGACATCCGCGTCATATACCGTCCTGGCCGCACGCATGCCGACGCTGATGCACTGTCCCGGTCCCCGTTATCCACAGAGATTGCATCCATTTCCCCGGACCGCACGTTGTCAGCTCTCGACGTGGACACCTGTCTCTTCTGCACAACACAAAGATCCATGGGTAGCTTCACTTCTTGACGCTTTTATCCGGGGCACCCACACTTCCGAGCACTTGAACACTGCGACGCCAGGCTTCCGCACTTCAGTGTTCGGGATGACCTCTTGTACCGACGCCACTACTCACCAGACGGCAGGAAGTGGCTCCTAGTTATTCCCCGAACGCTGCGCTCTACAACCTGCGCGTCGTTTCATTCCGACCCGCTATGTGCTCATGCCGGTGTCTTCAAGACCTGCACACTATCGACACTTTGTGCCATACGAGCCAGACCCCTCTCCGAGTGCACGCCCGTCTCGGAAGCCGCCCGCTACGCGGAAGAGTGCCGCAAACTAGCCTAAGCGGCTTACTACGGCCGACCAACCGCGCCAGAAGGAGGCTCGCGACGACGACCATCCTTTTGCCGCAACGTTCACTCCTGGACATAGGTCGGCAAAACTTGTGAAGCTCACTCAGACTCACTCACGAAATATATTTTGCGCTTAGGGCTCACTCGGACTCAGACTCACCAAAATTTCTCGGAGCCGGACTCACTCGGACTCACACTCACGAAAATTTTCTTCAACCGGACTCACTCGGACTCAAACTCACCAAAACATTACTCACCCGGACTCACTCAGACTCAGACTCACGGTTCGATCTGAGTCTGAGTGAGTCCGAGTGAGTCCACTCATGAGTCCGTTGACCTAAATTTTTTTCCGACCATGGTGTCAATGCTCTATAGCACGAAGATCTTACGTAATCGGTGCTTTTTTTGGCGCCTTATGATATACTACCTACGAATACGAGTTATGAGTTCTCGTAAACTAGTAAAGTCATTTTTTTAAAGAGATGGCAACATAAGATATATTTATGAAGAACTTTCTTGGAAGAGTTCGAAAGGGAGAGGGGGCGGAGGTCAAGGCACTCCCCTACGTAATTCGCGCCTCTGATCAATAACTATTTAAATGGTGTTTGAAATGCACTGCTTTGGGATACGTTTGAGTAGATGTGAGTACAAACGTGAATCCAGGAAAGGCTGATAGTAATGTGGAAGATGAGTAGATATGAACATAGGCCGGCAAAAGACAGTGGAACTCACTCAGACTCACTCAAGAAATATATAATTAACTTTGGACTCACTCGGACTCAGACTCAGAAAAATTTCCTGAGCCGAACTCACTCGGACTCACACTCACGAAAATTTTCTTCAACCGGACTCACTAGGACTCAAACTCACCAAAATATTGCTCACCCTGACTCACTCAGACTCAGACTCACGGCTCAATCTGAGTCTGAGTGAGTCTGAGTGAGTCGACTCATGAGTGAGTTTGCCGACCTATGCTCCTGGAGCGCTTGTATGGCTGCGTGTGCCATCCTGCGCTCCTGGTTTGTCTCCCAAACTAATCTCAAATTATCACGGTCCCTACCGCGTGGTCTAGCGTGCTTCACCAGTGAACTACGCCATTGAGTCTCTTACGCCGCCGAGCGACCGTCGTCGGCGTGCACGTGACATTGTTCACGTAGACCGCCTCAAGCCGCACTTCGACCCGCTTGTTCCCACCTGTTAGATCGCCCAGATGGCATCATCTTTCTCTATGGGGGGCAATTATAATGAAGAAAGGAAGACATTGAAATCACGGGCTCAACTATCATCATCACGAGAAGAAAGGCACGAGATCGGCGTTCCAACACCGTCATCTTGTTCTGCCTGCGTACTTCGAGCTACCACCCGTTTAATCGGCTCGCCCCAATAAACCCCTTTACACTAAGAGCACTTGTGGGGGGGAGGGGGATAGTGTTGTGTCATTCTATTTAAGATAAAACGCGCGTTGTGGCGTTCTGACGTCACTGTATGCTTGGATTGTCGTACCTAAGACAAGAGGCACGTGTAACTGTCTGGCTGTCTGACGACACTGTTTAGTTTCTCTGTAAGCTTATAAGACCACGGCGTGTATGCGCTGCGGTCAACGGTTCATTGCAAGTTGCAATAAACATGTGTGTCGGCAAGCAAGCTACCGAAGATATCACAGAATCTTCTTTTTCTTCTCAGTCGATGTTTAGGATCCTCGCCTGCCTCCCCCCCGAAAGCTTTCTGCATCTCACCTGGTTTTGCACTGCTTCCGTGATCGGCATATCGTTGAGCAAGTGACGGTGTCATGGGATGACGTCATCATATCGCATCACGGTATGTGATGTCACAGTGACGTCACGACGATGTGATGCTGATGTGAGAAATTCTGGTGATATGTGACGTCATGATGAAGTCATGTGGTGACGTCATTCGCGGGATGATCTTTAGCATAACTCGTGGCGACACCGACGCTACGGGATGCCGACGGTCAATTTTCGTGTTTGATGCGGCATCTAAGGCTTCCGCCTTAACGGCCACTTGTAGCACGCCAAACGAGGCATTGCCATGCTGAATCTTTAACGCCTTATCTCACGACAACACTTGACATCTCCGAATTGCACCATTGCTGTTTGCCTTGATGATCATGTCGAAAGTCTTCATCGGAAGCTTTTCGGGTCAATACAAGACTTCAGCGTTGAACGCTGTTGCGATGCTCCCTCTATTTATGTTGTAAGCTAGTAACGAAACAGAAGGTACACGCTCAAGAATGTTCACTCGAGTCACCTGTTAGAAACAAACTGAGCTCGCCGCCAATGGTAAGCTTCATGCTCGCTAAATAAAAGTGAAACTAATCGCCGTAGGCGGGTCGCCGCCATCAGCGCAGCTGCACTTCTAAGGGTTATAGGAAAGAGAATAGGAGAATGGTAAAAGAGGCTCGTAATACTACTACTACACTACTACTACTACTACTACTACTACTACTACTACTACTACTACTACTACTACTACTACTACTACTACTACTACCACTACTACTACTACTATCGATAATAGTTATAATAACTTTATCAGGGCAGGCCCTGTATGTGTTATGCCTTAGTAAAGTTTGTTCAAATAAAATAGTAATTTAAGTGTTATTAGGTGGGCTAGCTGGTTCATGAACGTTGTGGTAGAACAATGCGAGAAACGGGACACAACGCTATCAGTTTATAGTCAGCGCTGAGTCTTGTGTACTCACTGTCCTGTTATTTGCGATGTTCTGCCTCAAGAATAATAACTTTATTTCCATCAGCGATATAGGAGACTGCGAGTAAAATGTTTTTTCAGAAACAAGTAACTTGACAGAAGCCCGTAGCCACCTCAAATGCAAGCAGCCATAGCGCACATATTGAGGATAAAAAATAAAATAAAAAGTAACGCACTTTCATATGGAACAGCCATAGCGGCAAAAAAAATAAAAATAACAATAAATAAAAAATGGAAAGCACCATACTAATCTTATTCATTACGTGAGCACGGATTGGTGTAATGTAAAGGTAGTTTCTTAGCGCTGGTGTGGACGAGGACAAATAAGAAGAGACACTAGACACATGGGCGCTACTCACAACGCCTGTGAGTAGCGCCCATGTGTCTAGTGTCTCTTCTTATTTGTCCTCGTCCACACCAGCGCTAAGAAACTACCTTTCCATTATGCACCAACAAGCCCACATCGCCACCCTCGTGGTGTAATGTGCGCTAAATGCTCCTACAGAAGCTACTGGTAACTAAGGGTCTAAAAACGAAACGATTTCAAAGGGACAGCATGCTATCCCTTTAAAATTCATTTCGTTTCAGTTTCTATGATATTCTTTGTATAGAATATTTCGCCCGCGGACAGAACACATTTCACGGTTCTGTGTAGCGAGTGGCGTGTGAATGCGCGTTTAGAATAACAGAGAGGTGAGCTGAGCGTTTGTGGTGTCCTGACTTCCTTCTTGTGTCCGTGTTCGCACGCCCTGTCTTTTAGAATGAATCTGTGTTATTGAGGTCATTTTTAAAAATCTGGCATAAAACATTCTTGGAGGCACTTTGATGGCTTCAACGCATTTCTGAAACTTCGTAAAGAGTGTTTCAGGGCCCAGTCGAGTCGGAAAACTTTATTTCGAGGAAATTCGGGACCTCCCAGGCCCCCTGGGTCCCCGCGGGACCCCACTGCACTCATACGTTCATGCCTAGTAAGTCCATGACGTCGGCAGCCCGGCTGGCGGCGATCTGCTGCCTTGCCGGGTCCGTGGAGCGTAGCGAGGTCTCGCAGTCTTCCCAGGTTTTCAGTGGTACCGGCCCGTAGGGAGGAGGAGAAGACGGACAGGCCAGGAAAAGGTGGGTTAGATTTGCCCTCGGTGCATTGCACAGAGGGCAGGAAGGAGGGATGGGTTGGTAGTGGGAGAGGAGGGGGGGTAAGGTGCGTGTTTGCAGACGGCGCCATATGTGCTGGAGACTGTCTCTTCATTGTAATGATTGCGGTTGTGAGCCATCTTTTAAAGATTCAATTTTTCTGTCAAAGTACTATGATGAACGCGCGCGCCTCATCTCTGAAGCTTATCACATTTATAACGGCGGCGAGGCATGTGTTAGCCTACCATCGATTTCCCTCCTTCCGAAGGAGATAACATTCCTGTCCAATTGAGTATTTTTGTTGCCTCTGCGCAGGCTGATCATCGATTTCTTTCTGTTGTTCTTGCGATTGTGGTGGAGCATATATATGCGGACTGGTAGAATAAAAACACATTTGGTTGTTAGTCAGCGCCGTGGTTTGTGTCCTTTCTTCGTCCCGTTTTTTAGCGCTGTTTTATACTGGAAATCATGAACCAACCAGCCCAAATGCGTACCCTATGTGCTGTTCCTGTTAGTAAGGGAAGAGTGGGGTGGTGGGTATATCTGCCTTTCGGCACGAGCATTCGCGGTGAGCTCAGCAAAGGTACAAGCACGCTGCTTCGAGAAACCCTCCATGAGATCCGCCTGTGCGCGGTTTCTAGATCCTCAGGCTAAAGATTTGGCGGCCTCATTGCCAGGGTTTCCCGAATGCGCGGGCACCCAGATGAGCTCAGTGCTGTGGGAGGAAGGGGAGTGCTGGGTCAGCATGTGGAGTGTCGTAAGGTGAACTCGGCCCCTAGCACAATTTAGCAATGCAGTTTTAGATGCGAAGCATCTTATGCTCGGGGCTGTGTCCGTCCCTCCCGCGTCCCCCCGTCCGGCGTCCCGCGTCCGGCCTCTTTCATGAATACTGTAACTTTAGCGCAAACACACGAGGACACACAAGAAAGGAACACACGGACCAGCGCAGTGCGCTGGTCCGTGTGTTGCGCTGGTCCGTGTGTTCCTTTCTTGTGTGTCCTCGTGTGTTTCCGCTAAAGTTACAGTATGCAGCAAAACCAACTAGCCCGCTTATCCGTATTACTCTTTCATGAAGTAGGGAAGCACCCACTATGCGAACCAGAACACTGTAGTTAGAATAAGGCCGTCAACCACCATCACAGTCACAAGAGTCTTGCCCGAGAGCACAGAGTGGCTGCTTAGCATTCGCTTGGCAGGTGGTGGGTGCAAGCAAAGAATAACGCGCACTACCGGTGGTGTCTGTCGCCCACATTGACTCCATTCCTTAATCTTGCTTGCATGTTCTTGCGGGGGGCTTTGTCCCTTCTTCCCTCGTCCCGCGTTCCACATCCTCTCTCTCTCTCCTCTCCTACGCTCCCCCCTTTCTCTCCTCTAGGAATCCTCAACTCTACGGAGCGGCGCCCGTGTCCCACACCCCCCACAGGGCATGCGCGCCCCCCCCTCTCTCTCCTCTGCTATGCTCCCCTCTTTCTCTCCTCTAGGAATCTCTGCTCTACGGAGCGGCGCCCGTGTCCCGTTGACTCCATTTCTTGATCTTTCTTGCATGTGCTTGCGGGGGCTGTGTCCGTCCTTCCTTCCCGCGTCCCACACCACCTCTCTCTGCTCTCCTACGCTCCCCCCTTTCTACTGTATGGAGCGGCGCGCACGACAGCCGCATAATCCGCTGGGAGCGCCACGGTAGTAACGCGGTATGAAAATGACGGAGCGCGCGCACCTCATTCTCTCTCCTGTGCAGCGCCGCGATGAGCGCCCGGGCCGCTGCCCCGAAACGGGAGCGGCGACGTTGCTCCCGCTCAAGCCACCCATCCCCGCTGCTTCGCGTCCACACATGGTTCCTTTTAGCGGAAGATGGGGAAGTTTTTTGAATCACTTAGGATGTAGGTAGCATTGGAACTGCCGAGCGCTAGCGCAATAGCGATCTCTTCCGCTTCTTCTGGTTTCGTTACAGGAGGTAATTCTTTTATAAATGGAGGGGTGTTCGGTGCGTAGGCCCCCGCTGTGGCTCCGGGCTGATCGCATGCAGCATCTACCCACACAGCATTCCGTTCCCAGCCGTACGCTTTATGGAGGGTTGCTGCTCTAGCTTTCCATCGCTCGTCGTTTCGGTCGGGGTGCATGTTACGGGGGGGGGGGGGGGCAGTCGAATACAGAATGTTTCGCGAATTTCCTTGGGTAGGGACTTCAGGGAATCATGATTGGCGGGGATGTGAACTTGGAGTTCTGAAAGTATATGTCTTCCGGTAGGGGTGCTGGCCAGTCGGAGATATTGTGCCTGTAGGTGTGCCTCGGTTAGCTCTTGTATGGTGTTATGCACACCAAACTCTGCCAGGCGTTCATTACTGGTGCTTTCTGGGAGGCGGAGCGCTACCTTGGTGGCTTGCCTGATTATAGAGTTTACTGTTTGGTTTTCGGTCACATTAAGGTTAAGGTGAGGTGTAGAATATAACACTCTGCTCATGGTATATGCGTGTACCACTCGCAGAGTATCTGCTTCTCGCAGGCCGTGATCTTTACCTGTCACTCTGCGTATTAGTTGCGTGGTGGCTGCCAGTGTTCTCTTCAAGCGTTTGATGGTTTCGGTATGTTTCCCATCTTGTTGCAGGCAGAGCCCCAACATGCGAATGATAGGGACCTGAGGGGACCTCCCTACCCTGCACGCAGGTCTTGATGGAAGTGTGGTTTCGGTTACCTTTTGGCGGAATCAAGAAAAGTTCCGATTATACTGGTGAACAGCTGAGGCCTACCTTCGTGACCTCGTCTTGTATTACAGTTGCAGCTGTTGTAATGTTTCTTCGATTTGGGCGTCCGATCCGTATGTAGTCCACAGAGTAATATCATCTGCGTACAGGGTATGGTCAAGATGGGGGACTTTCTGCAGCTTCTGCGCAAGCGGAATAAATACTGTGTTAAAAAGGAAAGGGGACAGCACAGATCCTTGCGGAGTGCCTTTGTTAGCTAGTGTGTAGCGGCGTGTACGAATATTGTCTACACACATGGTGGCCGTTCGGTTTTGCAGGAAAGCCTTCAATAGTTGTAATTTCGTTGCCCAAACCTTAGTTCTATCAGGGCATTTAGAATGGCTTCATGTTTGACGTTATCGAATGTTTTTTTAGGTCTATTGCCAGGACAGCTTTGGTAAGCGTAGAAATGAGGGGGGCCCAGAATAGATGTTGTGAGCTGAAGCATGGTATTTTGCGTGGATAGGCCCGATCGAAGGCCAATAATTGTCTTAGTATTGACCCATGTCGTCCATGTGGCCGTTAAGTCTAGCAAGAAATGACGTACTCTAAGAGTTTACCCAGGCTAGAGGTAAGCGTTGTGTCCTGTACCGTTGCAGTCTGGGAAATAAGGCAGCCTAGCACTTGAGATAGCGAACAAAGAACTTAGGGGTTTAATACATGACAGTAGGACTACATGATGTGAATGCTCCCGGCTAAGTGACGCTTGGGCGTGGTCGGGTAGCTTCTTATATACCGCCCTATAGGTGGCGTAGTGATCGGCCATTGTTGCTCGATGATGCTTTCAGATAAGACCAAGTTCAGCCAGACATGACACCTTTCCCCCCTTTTTGGTGGAGAGGACAAAGCAGTCCTTGCACTGAGCCACTTCAGTACCTCTGCGGAGGCTGGCGCTTTCGTTGCGGATACCGTCGCCCTTCTTCAGTGTGGCAGGGTGGTGGTGACTGTGCTGGTGCAGCCACTGCTTGTTGTTGAGGTGTTTCTTTGACTGATTAAACTTTCCTGGGCAGCTGATTCATCCGGACGGTTAGCGATCTCAAAACCAATATCCGTTTCTCGAGGAAGCAGCTGGTAGCGGTGCCTCCGCCATCTGAAGAATCCCCGTGATGTGGTCACATCCACGTTGTAGGACACAGGTCCGCTTTGTCTTGCGATGACACCTTGGACCCAACGTGGCGAGCCTCGATAATTTCTAACGAGAACAGGGTCACCAACGGCAAACGTGCAGGCATGACTCGGTCGTCTGGCCATCTGCTTGAATTGTTCTTGGTGAACCCTTCCCTCCACCGCAGGCTTGACCGCATCCAGGCGTGTCCGGAGGTTTCTTCCCAACAACAGTGCTGCCGACGTTTCTTTTGTCGTTGCATGAGATGTATTTCTGTATTGCAAAGGGAAACTTTGTAACGTGGTCTGGAGATTCTCGCCTGGTAGTCCTTTTCGTAGGGCTGACTTCAATGACTGCACAAAACGTTCTGATAGTCCGTTTGTGCTGGGGTGATACGGAGCACAAGTGACATGCCTTGTTCCGAGATGCTTGAGGAAGGCTTGGAATTCAGCGCTTACGAATTGCGGACCGTTGTCTGTTACGACAGTCTCAGGCACACCGAAACGAGCAAACAATTCTCTCAAGCACTGAATGGTCTTCTCTGCCGATGTTTCATTCATAACGAACACTTCAGGCCATTTTGAATGGGCGTCAACTGCCACTAAAAACATCTTATTGCGCATGGGACCAGCCAAATACAAGTGAAGTCTTCGCCAAGGCAATGTCGGCCACGACCACGGGTGCAGCTGTGCCGCGCTGGGTACCGAACGTTGCTCCTGACAAGCTTGACAACTTTTGACAAGTTTTTCGAGGTCAGCATCGATCATTGGCCACCACACATAACTGCGTGCAAGTTCTTTGCTTCTTACAATTCCTGGGTGCCCCTCATGTAGCTCTTCCAATAAGAGGGCTTGTTGTCGCTGAGGAACTACGACACGCATGCCATACAAAAAATTACACCATCTCCCGCTAAAGGGAACCATGTGTAGATGTGAAGCAGCGGGCGCTAACGCTTACACTGGCGGTGGCGTTGACGCTGGCCCTATCGCAGCGTTGCGCAGGAGAGAAAACTGAGGAGGCGCAAAGCACGCAGTGATGGAGCGGTGTTTCCTACTGGAACATGCCAATCGCTGCTAGTGGGCAATGAGAGACAGAAAACTCCGACTGGACACAGAGACCCGCACTCCGCTTTTAGTTAACGCGCACGCTGCGAATTTTTATTGTTCAACAACGCACAGGAGAAACCTTCCACCGGCACCACCTTGGAGGTCAAGATCCATTGCCATATATACGGGATGGCCAGTGAACGGTTGTGCAGCGCGAGCAGTCGGTTTTTTCAACCAAGAAACTCGCTAGCAGACGCTGCCTGCGTCGGCGTCGCGAGGCGAGAGAGGAGGAAGCGGAGGAGAGGAGAGAGAGGGGGTGACACGCATGCGCAGTGGGAGTGTGAACGCCGTGGGCAGGGATGGGTAGAGGAGAGAGGGGGGGGAGCGTAGGAGAGGAGAGAGAGGGGGGACGCGCATGCGCAGGGGGAGTTAGACGCCGCGGGCAGGGATGGAGAGAGGGGGGGGAGTGTAAGAGGGGGAGAGAGGAAGGGAGGCGCATGCGCAGTGAGGGTGTGGTTGCCGTGGGGAGGGATGCCTAGAGGAGAGAGAGGGGGAGAGGAGGTTTTTTTATTTTTATTTTTTTCTTAAATGTTTGCGCATGCGCAGTAAGGGGTGGGCACGCGGCACACCACCACCACCACCACCACCACCACCACCGGATTAAGCTTCGCCATAAGATGCTTCACATCTAATAAGCAGCCCTGGTGGATCGTTAGTTCCGTCTTTCTGTCAAAATAGGGTTTCCATCGCCCATCTGGCACAGATGACGGCCAACCGTTCCGAGTCCACTTCAAGACTTGGCTGAGTGTCGTATCCTTGCGTGTAGCACGTGCAATGTCAGCGCTTGTTACCGGCAGTGATTCAAGACGCAGGGCGTAGAACTGCTCAGTATCCTCTGCCGACTGCTCTTGCTGTGCATCAATTGGCAATCTCGAAAAGCAGTCTGCCTCCGCATTATCGCTAGACTTCTTGAATATCAGCGTATAACGATAAGCAGACAGCGTAACAGCCCAACGTTGCAGGCGAGCTGCTGCGATTGGTGGAATTCCGGTCTTTGGTCCGAAAATTGTTTGCAGTGGCTTGTGGTCTGTCACAAGCGTGAAGTGTCGCCCATAAATGTACTGGTGGAATTTCTTCACTCCAAATACCAGTGCGAGACCTTCTTTCTCAAGTTGACTGTAGTTTTTCTCAGCCTCTGACAATGTTCGCGAAGCATACGCCACTGGCTTTACAGTTCCATCTGCTAGAACATGTGACAGAACGGATCCTACCCCGTATTTGGACGCGTCGCAGGCTAGTTGCAACGGCTTATCTGGGTCGTAGTGCGTCAGAATTGGTGAACTTGCCATGGCAGCTTTTATGGCACGAAAAGAGCTTCGGCAGGCTTCATCCCAGCACCAAGGCGTGCCTTGTTCAGCAGCTTGTAGAAGGGGTGAGCGAGAGTAGACAGGCTTGGCACGAACTTTCCATAGTAGTTCACTATGCCCAAGAATGACTGCAGCTGCTGCTTGTTGTTTGGTTCTGGTGCTTCCATGAGCGCAGCCGTCTTCTCAGGTGAAGTTTGGATGCCGCTGGCGGAAATCACGTGTACCAGGTAATGCAGCTTCTCTTGGAAGAAAGAACATTTGTCCCGCCGTACTCTGACACCGCGTTCCAATAGGCGCTTTAGGACGGCCTCGAGGTTTTCAAAGTGCTCGTCCTTCGTTTTTCCGGTGATGAGAATATCATCCAGGTAACAGCTGACCCCTTTCAAACCCTTTAGCATTGTGTCCATAATGCGTTGAAAAATACCAGGTGCCGAAGACACTCCAAAAGCCAATCGGTTGACGGTGTAAAGACCTCTCTGAGTGTTTAGCGTGAGGTATTTCTTGGAATCCTCTGACATCAGCACTTGTTGGTAGGCTCTATTCAAGTCAATTTTTGAGAACTGCTGGCCTCCTGCAAGAGCGGCAAGTAGATCTTCAATCCTTGGAATGGGGTACCGGTCAGTGTCAAGACAAGGGTTGATGGTCGTCTTGTAGTCGCCACATAAACGAATGCCACCATCCTTCTTCACCACTGGTACCACCGGTGTCGCGAATTCACTCGTTGTCACAGGCGTTATAATGCCAAGTTTCTCGAGCTTTTGCAGTTCGGCTTCAACAGCTGGTTGAATAGCGAACGGTACGCTTCTCGCTTTAAGGAACTTTGGGTGTGCATCTTCTCGAAGGAAAAGTTCTGCGCGCTCGTCTGATATCGTTCCGAGTTCGTCCCTGAAAAGGTCTCCGTACCTTTGCAACATTGATTCCAACCGGACCTTGTCATGAGGTTGACAGCATTTCGCAGGAGCCAGCTTGTTTACGGCCAAGATGTTGTTCCAATTTAGACAAATTGTCCGAAGCCAATCTCGGCCGAAAAGGGGAGGTCCACTTCGGTCTACGACGTACAATGGCAGGATCTTAACCTCATCTTCGTGGCGGACCTCCACGTCCCCCCACCACACCTTTTGGCACAACGAGTGCTCCCGTATACGTGCGGAGCTTAAGGGAAGTCGGTAAAAGCTTCTTATTTCCATGCAGTTTTTTCAATTGTTGCAGTGGAATGACGGACACCCTATTTCCATTAACAGAGGCTTCTTGTCCACCGTCACTTCCATGGTAATTGGGTCGTGGTCACGACTCTGCACGGCATTCATGTCGACAACGCCACCGTCGTCCACCTTCGCGAGTACATGCACTTTCTTCCGGAATTTTTCCTTGTTCTGTGCAGTGCTACGGCAAGCTCGTTGAATGTGCCCTTTTTTCTGGCACTTGAAGCACGTATCCGCAATGTGCGGGCAGTTTCTGCTCAAATGACTCGGGGAGCCGCAGCGTAAACATACGGCCGTCGACGCGCTCTTGGCTGCATCGCGTTTGGAGGTATCTGACACCCCTGGCTTCGACGCTCCTCTGTTTACGTGAACTTTGTGCACCCCTCCTTCTTGCGCGTGCGCGGCGGCGGTGCTCCTCAGTGCGGCCTCCATGGCGAGCGCTTTTTCGACGGCACGTTGGAATGTCAGCCGCTTTCCTTCTGTAAACAGGACGCGCTGGATATCTTCACGCATGAGGCCGCACACAAAGCGATCACGCAATGCCTGGTCAAGGAAGGTTTCGAAATCGCACATTTGTGCCAAGTTCCGCAGTTCAGCGACAAACTCCGCAATGGTCTCAGTGTCTCGTTGCGACCGCTTGTAGAATTTCGCCCGTTCTGCGATGACGGAGGTTTGTGGTGCCAGATGTCCTCTCAGCAAGCTCTTTAGTGCGTCGAACGTCTTGGCCGATGGCAGCTCCGGTGCTGACAGTGACTTCAGGAGAGCGTATGTCTTGGGACCGATAAGGCTCAGAAAAGCGTGAACCTTATCAACCTCGGCGACCTGGTTTACTTGCAAGTACGAGGTCAGTCTTTCTTCATACGAGGGCCAGTCGTTGGTCGACTCG
Source organism: Rhipicephalus appendiculatus (assembly GCA_030522465.1). Lineage (NCBI taxonomy): Eukaryota > Metazoa > Arthropoda > Arachnida > Ixodida > Ixodidae > Rhipicephalus > Rhipicephalus appendiculatus. The sequence continues at coordinate 120,060 of JALIZH010005929.1, read as the reverse complement.
TCGAATGGCTCTAGGTGTCCGAGACGGCTCATGGTCCTTCTTGCCGGGGCGGCGTTCGCTGTGCTACTTGAGGCCTCTTGTCTCGACTCACTGTCGTTTCCCGATGCCGCTTTTCTGGATTCCATGCTTGGTCAATCCCATCCTCGTCGCCAGTGTTGTGTCCTGTACCGTTGCAGTCTGGGAAATAAGGCAGCCTAGCACTTGAGATAGCGAACAAAGAACTTAGGGGTTTAATACATGACAGTAGGACGACATGATGTGAATGCTCCCGGCTAAGTGACGCTTGGGCGTGGTCGGGTAGCTTCTTATATACCGCCCTATAGGTGGCGTAGTGATCGGCCATGGTTGCTCGATGATGCTTTCAGATAAGACCAAGTTCAGCCAGACATGACAGTAAGCAAAATAGGCCGCATATTTTCAGGGTAACTGGTTTGTTAGGCTTTGGTATAAGGATAACCCTTCCATGTGTCCGTTCCTCCGGCAGCATGCCGCTTTGCCAATGCGTATTGAAATTATCAGTCAGATCTCGCAGGGAGTTGTCATCGAGGTTCAACCAGAAGGAAAAAATAATGCTCGCATTTGTTAGCAAGCGGTATCTCTACCAATAGCCTCATTAAGCCTAGTAAGCTCAATCAGGCTATTGGTACAATTCAAAATCAGGAATTATTTCACGAGCTATGCAACAGCTTGTAAAATAATTCCGTAGACATGTGCCTACGTGTTTCGAGTAGCGCGTGGCGAGAGGATAAGGAGAGAGAACACATCGGTGCAAACTAAAGAACAGATTTTATTGAACAGTAGATATGTGATGAAAAGAGGATGCACACATATGTGAAGTGCTTCAAGTACTACTCCAAGCTGCGCCTTCAAGGCTCTCTCAACTAGTTACGCATTGGGCGTTGTTGTGGATGCACTTTAATTACTAGCGCATTGCCTTTTTACTATATTCTTCAAAATGACACCCTTTTAAAAGCGAAGCTCTTAAACCTCGATGTGAAACGTCAGGTGTCCGCGAAAAACCCTCCGCCACGTTGCTTATCATCCGCGCCCACCGACCGAGACTGTTCGCGCAGCCGCCGCGCCGAGTACGAACGACGAAAGGCACGCACTTCTACAGGGGGTGCCACAACCAGCTCTGCACGTGTTCTGGGGCGGGAGTTTGGACATTCTTGCATGATCTGTGACAGGCTGTGGTTCGACTCTACTTTGTCTGCGTCAAGAAAAGGGCTAGCATCAGCCAAGAAGGCTACGTTAAGACCTTAAGATCAACCAGCTTCGCTGTTTCTTCAGCTTTACACGGCTAGTGTAAACTTCTCCCTTTTTTAGTCTGCGCTAACGTGCTGTATTTTTGTCTCCCGTTGCATAGCGGCGTTCCCAGTCAGCTTAAGAATGTGACAAGAATTTCGATTTTCAAATATGTATTCTTTCTTTCTTTCTTTCTTTCTTTCTTTCTTTCTTTCTTTCTTTCTTTCTTTCTTTCTTTCTTTCTTTCTTTCTTTCTTTCTTTCTTTCTTTCTTTCTTTCTTTCTTTCTTTCTTTCTTTCTTTCTTTCTTTCTTTCTTTCTTTCTTTCTTTCTTTCTTTCTTTCTTTCTTTCTTTCTTTCTTTCTTTCTTTCTTTCTTTCTTTCTTTCTTTCTTTATTTATTTACCTATTTATTTCCATTGCAAAAATTCTTATACAATGGCAGGGGCCGAGAAAAAAGCTGCTCTGGGCAGCTTGAGGAGCTCTTGGCCCCCGTTCTCTATGGTGGCAGCAGTTGGCGGAGGTGGCAGAAGACGTGCTTAGGTTCAGGATGACAACAACATTCAGGATGACATCAACAATGATTAACAATTATACAAAACAAGCAAAAATAAATAAACAAAAAAATACAATATAATGTGCAGAACATAAATAGAGGTGTGTGAGGAAACAATCCCTTTCATACAACGCAACTGTATACATGCTCAAGCACATTCTTCGCAAAGGCAGTGATAATTTATTGACACAAAGAACAAAATAAAAAAAAACACTAAGAGAGTGACTGAATAAGTGAAGCTAGTTGAGACCGCCTTATGTTTGATGTATTAAAAACCAGCATTTTCGAGTGAATTAAGCAATCTGGGTAATTTGTTTTTTAACATTGGGAAGCCATAATTTGTTCGTGATTGGGGTATAGAACATATTTCACTGTGACGGGTGGTATAGGCAGCTGTGTTTTTATGTAGACAGGATATTTCGTTAAATACGCTATTTTTTGAATTTATGTTGTAGTGCCATACACGAAGTGGGAAACGGTTGTAGAAGGAAAAGATAGAGGGGATGTTGAACTGCCTGAAGAGGTCCTCAGTGTGATGTTGGTATGTTACGTTTGCTATTATACGTATTATTTTCTTTTGTAATAAGTGTATTTTTCTAAGGTTTGATTCAGTTGTAGTACCCCATACGAGGTGAGCGTAATTGATGTGTGTTGCAAATAGCGAGTGATAGATTAATAGCTTTACGGATGTTGGTAGACGATATCGATTGCTATTAAGCATACCTGTGATACGACTAAGTTTTTTTATAACATAGTGCACGTGTTGGTCCCAATGTAATGTGCTGCAGAAATATGTTCCTAGTACCTTAATTTCATTAACTATTTCAATGTTTCTGTTGTTCAACACCAAGGTGAGATTGTTTGGAATGATTGTTCCTTTGGCGTGAAAAATTGCCGCTTTCGTTTTATCGCAGTTTATTTTGAGATGATTTTTGGTTGACCATGTTGACATGTTCCGGGAGAAACTCATTGGCTCTGTTCATTAGTGTGGTGTAACATGAAGATGTAAAGAGTACGCTCGTGTCGTCTGCATATATGATAGACTTAGCATTATTGTGTATTAAGACTACGTCATTTATATATAAATTAAAGAGCAGGGGACTTAGGATACTACCTTGCGGAACACCTGTTTTTATACTCCCAGTCGATGATTTAAAGTGATTTATTTGTACATATTGCCTTTTTTGAAGTAAATATGACCTAATAAACTGTAATGGAGTGCCCCTGATTCCATAGGTCTCGAGCTTTCCTAATAATATATTATGATTGATATGATCAAAGGCCTGAGTATAATCGACAAATATACCTATTGTCAACAGCTTCTTTTCGATGTTGCTGAGTATGTAACCTTTCTCATCTAAAAGTGCTAATTGCGTGGACTTGTTTTTTTGAAATCCGTACTGAGCTTTCGTGATAATATGATGCTTTTCACAAAGGGATGACATCTGAGCTAAAATGATTTTTTCGAGACCTTTTGAAAAATGTGGCAAAATCGATATGGGGCGGTAATTTTGGATGTTCAGCCTGTCTGCCTTTTTATATATTGGTATGACTTTGGCTGTCTTCATTTTTGATGGGAAGATACCTGTAGTGATTGCTGTGTTATAGATGTGAACTAGAACAGGCGCTATATCGTGAATTAGACGTTTAATTGGACGGATCTGTAGGCCATCTGAATCGCAGCTTTTAGAGTTTTTCATCGCCATGAATACTGTGCCGATGTCGTCAACGTTAGTTGGGCGAAAAAATATTGTATTTGTGATTGAGCAAAAAGACGGGTTGGATCCGAGGTTTGTGTGCGCTTGTGTTTGTGTCTCCCTGTTGAGAAAGTATTCATTAAACGCGTTTACCATATCAGTAGCGGATACTAATTGGCCGCCTACGTCAATTTTTTCTATAGGTTCTGCAGTCTGCGTACGCTCCATGATATTATTAAGGTTCCTCCAGATTTTCTTTTGAGTTTCCTTCACAAGATGAAAAGGATTCAAGAAAGAAGTTATCTCTAGCTTTTCTTATTTCCTTGTTTAGTCTATTCCTGTACACCTTGAATTTCTTAAGGTCAGCAAGTTCACGAGTTTTGATGAACCCGGCATACATCTTTTCGCGTTTCTTAATTTTTTTTAATAGCTCTTTTGTTATCCATGGTTTCCGAGATGATTTCGGTTTATATTGTTTTGTCGCGAAATGTTTCTGATATACTACAAGGAACTTCTCGATGAAGCTATTGTATGCTCTATCGGCATCGTTTTCCTTAAATACATCCTCCCAACTTAATTGTTGCAGCTCTGCTTGGAAAGCTGCCATAGTACGTTCATTGATGTCCTGAAATTCGATTATTGTTTTTTTTCTTAGGGGTTTTTGTTATGCGGTCAATAAATATGCATACTGGATTGTGATCTCCAATGGGGTAAGTCAGAACAGCGCTTTTAACAAGTGAAGGATCATAATTTGTGATAAATAGATCTAATATGGTTTCAGAAGAGTGTGTGACTCTAGTGCTAGATTCTATCACGTTTATACATCCGTTAGAAGAAATTATATTCAATAAATCTTGCTGTCTAGTGTTATGCGAGCCCATATCGATATTTAAGTCACCACCGATGATCACCTTTTGCCGGTTTTCACACGCATATGCTAACAGGTGATCAGTAAATGTAAGAAACTCCTCAACAATTCCATCAGGTGGGCGATAGCACACAGCGAATATAACGCCGTCTGCCTGGACACAAATGACTCGACATTTGGCGACATTGTTGTAAACTGTTCCATTACATCACATGTTATAGTATTCTTCACCAACAGAGAGACACCACCACCGCGTCGAGTTGTTCTGTTTAAGTGAAATGTCTTCTTTTGAGGTAGTTGGAATATGTTTACATCGTTCGAATACCATGTTTCACACAACATAACAACATCACAGAGATCATTAATATCATCAAAAAAAGTTTCAAGTTCACCAAGTTTGTTACACGCGGACTGAACATTCATATTTAAACAACTCATACCCTTCAATCCCCCGAGAGAGGAGAACCACTTTTGTTTATCAGTATGACCAAGCTGGAGCATCGTGAATAAAAGTTATGGGAACGATAAGAGAAAAGAAAAAGGAAGTTCAAAGAAGAGGAAGAAACTCAGGTACTGAGTGCACGGGGTTCGTAGACATCTTTCACTACCGTCGCTGGCTGATTGCTACACTTACGCACCAGTACCTTCCCGTCTGCATACCAGACAAACTGGTAGCCTGATTCCTCTGCCCATTCCTTAGCGGCAGTAAGTAGCTTTCTGGCTCGAGAAGTCATATTTTCATTAATGAAGACCCTGTTTCCCTTTTCTCTTAGAGCCTTTCTTTTGGCTAACCAGGCGTCTCTCAACTCCTGGCGCACAAAATGCAAGATGATCCCTCGCGCTTTCCCAGTCTTAGCCTGTAGTCTGTGCATCGCTACTACATCCTCCATAGTTACGGGCGGCAGTTCCAGTTCTGTTGCCTGGTCGTTTACCTTTTTAATTAGATTCTCGTGCTTGCTTTCCGGAATGCCATGGATTTCAATATTTAGTCTTCTACTTCGCCATTCAAGAGCTTCAAAGGTCAGACTGAAGTTGGTGGAGCTGTTGTGGGCCGCTACTGCTCTCAATTTTTTCTACCTTATGTTTTAGTTCTTTGAGTTCCCTCTCCTGTTTGTCTTGTCTAGTCTGAATTCGATCAAACTGGTCAGAGAGCAGCTGGATTGAACTCTCAATATCAATAATTTTATCTGGTACAGCGAGCAGCGTGCTAAGCTTGCGGTCCAGTTCAGCGAGTTTCGTGAGAACATCTGCATCCGCCTTCTTGCGCCTGCGTGCTGACACCGCTTTTCGCACCACCCGCCCTGCATGCGTCGCACTTCCATGTCTTCTTATACTGTTCCCGTTTGCTCTTCACCGTGTTTTCACTTACTCCCAAACATTCACCGCAATGAAATGAAAAGTCGCATTGAGAGCAAGTAAGAACAAGGTCAGTGTCATGCAGTACCTTACGGCAGCAGTAACAGCGTGACATCGCCAACAGGTAGAGCTATTTACAGGAATCACACTATTCTGTTACAAAACAACAAAACGTAACCAAATGTACTCAGGTGGCACCGGCGGGAGGCAAGGGGAGACAAAAATCCCATTAACGATACGGCCGGGAGAGCACAAAGTCGTAGGCGGCTAGATAGATAGATAGCCAGATAGCTAGATAGATACGCTCAAAGTCGCCGAAGTTCGCTAAGAAATGCTTCGCATTTAATAAATAGAAAGTCAGCAACCTGAGTAGACAGAAGAGATCACCGCGTCCAGTGCGCTCCGCCGCTGCCACCAAAAGAAAGGACACACCCCCCCGCGAAGTGATGCTTTCGCCTGCGGTGGCAGCACACTCGTCCGAAGATAAGTTGCGGCGCGGGATTCGAAAGCTCCGGTCTGCAGGGAACGGCGAGAATTTCACTTTAGCACGAAGGCGGTGAGTTCCAGTGGCAGTGGAAGGTAGCGGGAATCAGGCCTCAGTGGTCTGTGGGCTGTAGTACCTCAGTAGACAGAAGAGTAAGGTAAGATCACCGCGTCCAGTGCGCTCCGCCGCTGCCACCAAAAGAAAGGACACACCCCCCGCGAAGTGATGCTTTCGCCTGCGGTGGCAGCACACTCGTCCGAAGATAAGTTGCGGCACGGGATTCGAAAGCTCCGGTCTGCAGGGAACGGCGAGAATTTCACTTTAGCACGAAGGCGGTGAGTTCCAGTGGCAGTGGAAGGTAGCGGGAATCAGGCCTCAGTGGTCTGTGGGCTGTAGTACCTCAGTAGACAGAAGGGTAAGGTAAGATCACCGCATCCAGTGCGCTTCTCCGCCGCTGCCACCAAAAGAAAGGACACACCCACCGCGAAGTGATGCTTTCGTCTGCGGTGGCAGCACACTCGTCCGAAGATAAGTTGCGGCATCGGGATTCGAAAGCTCCGGTCTGCAGGGAACGGCGAGAATTTCACTTTAGCACGAAGGCGGTGAGTTCCAGTGGCAGTGGAAGGTAGCGGGAATCAGGCCTCAGTGGTCTGTGGGCTGTAGTACCTCAGTAGACAGAAGAGTAAGGTAAGATCACCGCGTCCAGTGCGCTCCGCCGCTGCCACCAAAAGAAAGGACACACCCACCGCGAAGTGATGCTTTCGTCTGCGGTGGCAGCACACTCGTCCGAAGATAAGTTGCGGCGCGGGATTCGAAAGCTGCGGTCTGAGTGGATAGAAGAGTAAGGTAAGATCCCCGCGTCCAGTGCGCTCCGCCGCTGCCACCAAAAGACCAATTCATTCAACAATTCACGCCCCTTCTCACGTAGGGTGTGTTCTTATTGGCGGCTTTGGACACGTTGGTTGAAAGTCAAGATGCTCCCAATACAGTCTGAATGAGGACTACATGGAAAGTAAAGTTGAATAGAATCGATAAACTTTATTTTTTATAGATATACCTAATTGTATGACTCTGTCAAAAAACCTGATGCAAAAACGAAAAAGGATTCATGGATATTGTTTTCTTTCTAGTTTTGGCAGGATGTTCCGAAATAATGCTTCTTGCTACCAAATATAATTTCTCCTCATCGACCTCCACTCGCTTTGAGACATCACGTGGTTTTCTGGAATGTCCCTTCCTTGAACAGTTGACGCCGACTCTGTAATGGGTGAGATCGTCGTTGTATTTTCGGGCTTTGGCGGCAGGTTCAGTGTAATGACGCGGCCTTCTTGAGGTGTTTTTATTGGCGATGTCTTTTTTATATAGCCTAATAATGCGTCCATCGCGCTCACCCCTGAAATGTAGTGAGCAGCATTTAAGAATTCACACAAATTCCTTGCTTCAAAAAGATTAAAGAAGTACTCTTCGGCAGCATAAAGCATTTGGTTTACAGCTAGCCCCGAATGTGAGCTTACCTTCAGTTTTCCATTTGACAGAGCTGTCAAATTTAAAACCGTCACCTCCGTTTGCAATAAAAGTAGTGGTTACAATGGTGTAGGTCTCATTCTCCATCACTTCACTATATATGGGTACGCTGCAGTTTGCGCAAAGCACTTGCAGCGACACAATGCGACATCCGTTTGGCATACTGAAGTTGTAAACCACTCGGATACCTAAGGGATGAAAGAAGGAAATTAACAGATGCAGCACATATCCTTTTTTATTGCAGGAAATGGCACATACACCGGGCATTGACTTCAGTTCAGCTCATGGAGCCTCACTGAAAATCACTGAGCCTGTAGAGACAGTGCTAAAGATCATTTCCAGATGGGTTTAAGCTCTTTTCGTGGAGTGTGCAATTTATCACAAGAATTGAAACACGGGAATCGCTACAGATCACAGCGGCTGAGCCAACTGCGAGTTTTCAGCTTCACACTTCCACCATACATAACATTATTGCTCTGCGTGTAGCACCAGCTACCAATCTATGTCACCGCACATTTTCCAACCTAATTGTGAAGAAACGCTGCTCGTAATAGTTTAACCATTTTATAATTTGCTGTGCTTCAAAAACGTCCCCTTTATCCAATTTCGCCACAGGGAGAAGCAATGAATGCGATAGCCGCACATTGCGATGTCTTACGAATAAAAGCTATCCGCTCACTGCTTGAGCAACACGACCGCTGCAGCAAGCGTAGTGGCCTTAGTGCAGTCTACACTCTAAGGCAAAAGGGTGTTAAAAGGGTGTGCCGTTCATCCTCTTGGGGACTAATGGGGCTGCCACAACCATTAGTCCCTTTAAGGACTAACGGCACGGGTCTAACAGTTAGTCCCCTCAAGAGGGACTAACATTTAGTCCTCACATTTACACCCTCGCGGGCAATCGTTAGTCCCCACAGTTGGACCTCAAGGGACTAACATTTAGTCTTCACATTTACACCTTACCGGTCAACCGTTAGTCCCCACGGTTGCACCTCACCTGACGAACGTTTGGTCCACTCAAATGCTCCACTGGGATGAACTTTTTATCCTCAGTTCAAATGATGCGTTAATCCCCAGGGATGATTTTGCACATTTACTCTTTGCAAGGCTTAATACTTTTCTCGCGTGTTTTTCTCCGCAGTGAGCAAAAATGGCGCGGAAAAGAACACGCGAAAAATATTTAGTAATGCTTGTTTCACTGCTTTCGCAGTGAATGCAACAACGAAAGACAAAAGTGAGACAATGAAACGTTTTATTTTTCTATATACATATAAAGTTTCTGCATTCTTTCAGTGAATTCGCTGCCAGATGTCAAATTCAGGTCCAGCCGCGTTGTCATATCTCGTACAGTCGTCTTTGTCAAGCTGCTCCCACGGAAGCGACAGATGACTGGCATTGCACGCACAAGCGCACGCAGCCTTCTGCACGTAGTGGAGAACGTCTGCACAAAAAGATTGCAAATAGTTAGTCACATGTGACAGTGAGGAAGATACACACACATGGCAAATACATGCAAGGTGAAATAACTACGCATGTCTAAAATATGGCATGCAAATATTTTCACCGCGATGTCATACATAATCGAAAACGCATTTCGAGTCACAAAGCGCCACAGCTCAAGTGCGGCAGCCGCAGCCATCATGCCTAGGCGCCGCGACCGCCGAGCCGCCGAGTCGGCGAGTTCTCTGCGAGGGGCGTCGTATGCAGCTCAAGCAAGCGAACGCGGGACGGAACGCGGAGCTACTGCTGCTTCGGCCGCCAGCGAACCTCGAACAGAAGAGCGAGCGAACGCGGAACCGCCGCCACGAACGGCGCAGAGCTGCTTTCGAGCGAGAGCCGCGGAAGCCGTGGTAATGGCGACTAATTTTCACAAAGTTTCTGGATCGAGCGGCAGAGTACAATGAGCGAACGCGGGGGGCCGCCGCCACGAACGGCGCTCAGCTGCTTGCGACCGATTGACGGGGAAGCCAACGATAATGGCGAAAACTGTCCACAGAGTTCCGAAGCACAGCTAAAGTCGGCTAGCTAAAGCACCCGCCAGCGCCCTGTGCACTTCAAGTGCGCAACATACAACCGAGCTCGTTGACGGCAACCGCAATGCGTTTTGGAAGAGTCGCACCGCAGCGGCGAGGCCTCTGCCCAATATCGTGAGGCCCGCAGCACATCACCGTGGCGAGAGCATCCAGGCGGCCGACGGCAATGGCGGCCAATTTTCAGGCAGTCACAAAGCACAGGCGAGCGGACGCCGAAGCCGACCTTCGCGGTGCAGTTCGTGCGCGCGATATATACAACACGAGCCCTTTGCCAAATAGCGTGATGCGCTTCGCGCAAGCGACAGGTACGGAAAAATAAAGTAGGATCACTTACTTGTGAAATAATCCAGCGACGATTTCTGCCCAGAATCAGACTTAATTCATGGATCCGATAGGCCTATGTCTTCTCGGCCGCCCTTCCCAGCCGGGGTCGACGCAGTGCCGTTACTACGCCGGCGCACCGTGGCCGGAGAAATACAGCGCGGCGTCTCGGCGTGTCGAGACCAGCTCCAAACTTCATGGGTGCGGCGCAACGTAAAAGCAGCACGGCACGCGCATCCACGCATACGCGGCATACGTGTTTATCTAAGGCACGGCGGCGTAGTTCCTAAATCGTCGAATTCTCCGAGCGCGACACAACCGCCAACGCGCCTCCATGAAAACAAGTGAGAAGACTGACCAAGAGCGAGGAGGACGGTTAGTTTCCTTGACAACGGTTTGCACATGGTGACGTATCTCCCACGCGGTTCATCCCTTTGGTGCCTTTGGAGACTAACTGGTTTGCACACGCCACGCATCCCTCTGTGGTTACTCCTCAGCGGTCTATCCGTTCATCGCGCGCGCCTATTGGGCTCCGTTACTCCTCTTTCGGGTAATTTTGTCTTAGAGTGTATGGCTTCAGCCTGAACATTGCGATGAAAGAGATGTGCGCGCGAACACAGGCGACCACACCCTGTTGGTCCAAGTGTGGAGTTGAAGGTGGGCTGCCCCACTCCGGCGAAAGACGGGTGAGGTGTCGCCCCAAGATAAAGATAAAGGGAATTTACTCCAAGCACATCCCTTGCGCCGTCTCGTGGGTAATAGTTAACACGCCTCTGCCACGCTGAAGCACCTCATATATGGGCGTACCACCAACGGTAAATGGTGTACATAAATAAATAGCTTGGCGTTAGGTTTCGGATCGAGATCGGGCTACAGGTGGCAGCGCCGACGCCGCATTAGTCTGGATAAGCTGTCCGCTTCGCGTATGCAAGTGTATACAGAGCGGCGCTTCATCGTGAGCGCTTTGGGTCAATTGCCGGCGAACAAAACGCATTGACTGCGGCCTCTACTATATATGTACAGGGCTGGTCAAAAGTTCCCAGGCCACTATCCCATATATTCCTATGGGAGCGTGGCCTGGGAACTTTTGACCACCCCTGTACGTTCTCCACTGTCGAATCAATGAGGGAAACCCACTGATCGATACTATTACTTGTGAGAAAAGCGCGATCTGCCAATGAACGGGTTGCTCGCCCTCGGCAACAGTCTGCGATTTCGCACTATATTGTCTTTTTTTTGTTTTATTTGCACTTCTGTAGCTTGTAGCATATACTGCAGCGTATACTACGCCCTAATGTAGCGCGAGTGAATCTATTAGGTGCTTACTTGCTGATCTGAATACCAAAGAGAAAAAAGTTGAGATAACTACTCTCTAGTGGTACGAGCACTGAGGAAACAACGGAGCTTATGGCTTTCCCTAACATGCCCGATCTGATCACCTGTGTCGAGAAGTGTGTCGATGCATTCGGAGGTGTGCGGCTTTCTACTACAGAAGGCACCACTCTAGACGGTTTTTTAGAGCTCCGAAGTGTTTACCTGTATTCTACCTTCGTCCAAAAATGGTAGCCCTTACCTGCAAAAACAGGGAGTTGGCATAGGACCTTGCTTGTCACTGCCCGAATAATAGGTAACCTCCTTTAACATATCAGGGACATGAAGGCGTCGACAGACGGCGACGGTGAAAATCAGCCAAGAGTGTCCATATAATTGCTATCCCAATAATACAAATTGAATACCACTTCTAAATAAGAACGCTGTCCCTCACATTGCCACCAATGGTTATTTATCTCCGACTTCTATACATTTTCGCAAGCACAGAATAATTTAAGTGCAAGATATTATTGCGTTGTTCCAACTAACACCACAGTAAAGTGAGTTCCCCGTGTGTGCATTCTAAGTAAACAACGGAGCTGGCAAGAAAGTGTGACCGCCTGGGGAAGGCAGATTGAGTTCTTCATCATTCTTCATCGTCTGCTTCCTTGTTCTTTATTTCGTGTTTCTTTAACTTTTTCTACGTCTTCTTTGTCCTTTCTTTCATCTTTCCCTCTTTCGTTATCTCTATATTGCCCTCTCTCCTATTTTCCCTCTTCCCAACCCTCAGATCACTCGTCACTTTCACTTCTCGCTCCCACTCCTTGGTACGCTGCCCTATACATGGTTATGGTATGGTTTTCCCTTTCACCACCTCCTTTCCCTCCTGGCAGTCCTCCTCACCCTCACTTTCCTTTGCCATCTCGGGAAGGAGGGGCGGCTTAGTCCGTCCCTCCTTCCCGCGTCCCACACCGACACAGCGCATGCGTGTCTCCTCCCCCCTCTCTCTCTCCTCTCCTACGCTCACCCCCTTTCTCTCCTCTAGGAATACTCTACTCCACGGAGCGGCCCCCGCGTCCCACAGCGCATGCGCATCCTCTCCCCCCCTCTCTCCTACACTCAGCCCCTTCCTCTGCTGTAGGGATCCTCTACGGAGCGGCGCCCGCGTCCTCTCCCCCCTCTCTCCTACGCTCACCCGCTTTCTCTACTCTAGGAATACCTCTACTCTACGGAGCGGCTCCCGCGTCCCACACCCCCACAGCGCATGCGCGTCCCTTCTCTCTCTCCTCTCCTACGGTTCCCCCCCGTTCTCTCCTCTAGGAATTCCTCTATGGAGCGGCGCGCGACAGGTGGTGTGACAGCTGCATACCCCGCTGGGGGGTATGCAGCTGTCGCACCACCTGTCGCGCGGTAGTTCCGCAGTATAAAAATGACGGAGCGCGCCTCATGCTTTCTCCTGGGCAGCGCCTGGATGACCCCGCGAGCCGCTGCCGCGAAATGAGAGCGGCGAAGTTTCTCCCGCTCAAGCTAACCATCTCCCCGCTGCTTCGCATCTACACATGGTTCTCTTTAGCGGGAGATGGGGAAGTTCTTTTTCCAGTGAAAGCTGACGCTCGGAGACATGCTCGGGCAGTGTTCAGCGTGAGATGAATGTACTTAAAGGAAAAATGATGGAAACGTTTCTGTGACTCGCTAGACCCCCGCAAGCCTTTGTCTCCTGTATAGAAGACTCTACAGGGCATTCGCTCACATCCACAACAGCGTCATCCCTTCCCTGCGCTAGCATTCAATCAACGTCGCACGCAGCTGGAAGTTGCTGGTGAATTTCGTGCGAATATTGCCGGCGACATCGCTGCGCTGACTGACCTTTTCCCACGCGACGTTCCTGCCACGCGAAAGCAGCATATGGAACTTCCCTTTTCAATGGAAGAACTTCAAACGGCATTGACATGGGCAAGCGTTCGTCGTCACCAGGTCAAGATGGGGTGATCTATGCTGCGTTACATCACCTAGGCTCGAACGCACACGCTGTCTCCTGGACATCTGCAATCAAGCCTGGCATTCATCTTGAACTTGGTTAACAGCGCAAACCACAGACAATGACACAAGGAAGGAGGAAGCGTCGGTAGTGTTGCGCTGTTAACCAAGTTGAAGATGAATTCAGACGAACTGGCCCAACTTGCCGTCTAACTACAATCCTGGCATGACGGCGTAGTTCATGAGGAGTAGAAGTGCAGCCGCCTGGTGCCTCTACTGAAGCCTGGAAAGTGTCCGTTGGACCTGGCAGCATACCGGCCCATCGCACTGGCAAATTGTCTCGGCAAGGTCATAGCGAGGCTGCTGCTGACACTCATGGAGTGGCACCTAGAATATTACAAAATCTACCTTGATGCTATGGCCGGCTTTCGACGAGGTCGGTCTTCAACTGATAGCGTCATTGACCTAGTGACCTCCATTCAGCAGCAGAAAACTATAAAGCGGTTTTCGGTAGCACTGGTCTTAGACATGAAAGGCGCTTATGACAACGTGACCCATGAGGCCATTCTTGATGCTGTCGAGGCAGTGGAGCTTGGAAGGACACGTCTTTCGGTGGGTTAGAAGCTACCTCACACAAAGGTCAATCTTCGTCCTAACAGAAGTTGGGCTGACCAATAAGAATTTTCCCAGTCGTGGTGTCCCACAAGGTGGTGTGTTGAGCCCGACTCTTTTCAATTTAGTTCTGGTGGGGCTTACCGAAACACTACCACAGACGGCTAACATATCTTTTTACGCCGATGATATTTGCACCTTGGTGTCCTGGCGTGACAAGAGCCACAAGTGCGCGCAAGAATACAGAAAGCTACAGAATAGAAAAAAAATGCGCAGCAGTGGCATTTAGACGCAAGCCGTTGTCCTTCTACCCAGTGTGCATCGAAGGTCAATCTGTTGCCTATCAGAACAGCCATAGGTTTCTAGGTATGATCGTTGACCATGATCTCACCTGGAGCACCATGTCTCCTATGTGAAGAAAAAACTCATTTGTATTGAGAACGTATTTAAGTTCGGCGCCGGGAAACCTTGGAGCCCATCCGTTCGCTCAATGCTGCAGTTATATTCAGCCCTTCTTTCTGGGTTTTCTCCGATACACACTTCCGGCTCTGTCCAACACTTGCAAGACCGAATATCCATGCACTGAAGTGCGTGCAAGCCCAAACACTTAAATTTTCTTATTCCACAAGTCTTAAACCCTTTAACTGAGGTTTGCGAATACAAGTATCTGGGTGTCACTCTAACAAATAACTTAAGGTGGAACACCCATATTGCTAACACATGTTCTGCTGCGCTTCACAAACTTTGCTTCACACGACACAAGCTGAAAAAAATCACGCCATATCCTCGAAGTGAATGATGATGAGTGGGCGAAGCTCGATCGTTTTCATCCATGGCAGAAAGAGAATGTGTGGTCTGGAACGCGCTTATACTTCATGGTCATCAGCGTCATCGTCATCGTTATCACGTGTAGTGGGTACATTCCACTGTACTGGAACGCGCTTATACTTCATCGTTATCACGTGTAGTGGGTACATTCCACTATACTGCGGTATCGTCATCTTTATCACGTGAGTGGGTACATTCCAGTATACGTGGCTACCTATCTACTACAACTACTATTACAGAGGAGGGACAGACCCACACCCTAAGGAGCTTCGCCCCTAAAATTAACCACCACATGTTAAGCGTCTGGCTTATGAGCACCTGATCCAGCCTAAGCTTGAATATGCATCTATTATATGCGACCCGCACACCAACGCCAATATTAACGCGCTTGAAAAAATCTAGCGAAAGGCTGTGCGATTTATTTTTTCTTTATACAGGCTATGAGCTTTCCGTTACGTCATTTATGGAATCTCATCAGGTTTTTTCTTTGCAGTCCCGGCGCAAAGATTAGCGTTTAATGTTTTTTGTATTCTTTGTTTATTCGGGAGCTCGGGCTCGACCCAGCACCATAGTTATCTCCACTTGCATCGCGGTGCACTCGTCGCCATACTCATCCGCTTTCTATAACTCCTTATTTTGCCAGAAAAAAATGTATTTAAATTTTTGTTAGCAACAACTTGTGGGTTTGGGCGAGTCGGTTCATGATGCGAATAAATAGAAGCAGCGCGAAAAAACGAACGACAAGAAACACACACGCAAACAATTACAGAATGGAATAACCTGCCACCTGACCAACTATTGTCCTTAGCACAGTCAATTGCCTCCTCCTAGATTACTCTGTAAACAGCCTCTTTTTTCCAGTTTAATTAGAATTGGTACTATATCATTCACTTGAATGATTTGTTTCACTGTCACTGTAATCACAATCATTTATTTGTATTGCCTATTCCCCGCCTGTATTACCTGCATTTCTTTTTTTCGGATTCTGTTAGTATTATTTCTTGTTATCCATTTCGTTGTGCAGTTTTGATGCTTTTGTATTCTCACTCCTGCTTGGGCCATGTGGCCTGCAGTATTTCTGTAAATAAATAAATAAATAAATAAAATATGTCTTGGCCTCCGCAGATGCTCATCGACAACTACAGCTATCGTTATTGCACAAGAGCCGCCAGCCACAACGCATATCTTTGTTGAGAACCCTGAGAGCGCACATTCGGCACCTAACACGGGTACCATCCCATCGTTTAGCATGCTTGCCAGCGTGGAGGCCACGTGCTTCGTTCTGCGGTATCGTGACGAATCACCGTGACATATTATTATCCGGCTTCAAGCCTGCGATGCGCCCGGCGTCTGCGTTGTGGTTTCTCCATCAACCTCATGTGTGCCTGTCGGTTTCAGGAATCGTTAAAAAGGCACGCCTGTCACCACTTGCGCGGAAGCAGTTGTCATTGCGTCTCCTAAACGAAACCTACTTTGACCACATACACGTTTACACCGATGGGTCCACTAATTCCAACAGCTCCGGAGCAGTGGTTGTTCCATCTGGCGACGTATCATTGCAACTTATGTTTTCCCACATCACGACGTCAACAGCAGCGCAACTCGCAGCGCTGCAAGGTGCGGTTAAGTACATACTTCGGCAACCCCCTAATCAATGGGCCATCGTTTGCGACTCGAGCTCAGCCTTACAAACACTACAGTTTGTACTATGGCATGGATTACACGAGCAGCTACATAATGAAATAAGGCGACACTACCACCAAGCACTCGAGCACGGACATCATATTGGCAAGGATCAGGCAGAACAATGACGACGCAGGCAGGAACTGTGATCAGGTAGAAATGTGATCAGGCAGTTGTGACGACGCGGGATCGACGACCAAACGGAGATCCACAAACAAGCACGCTTTATCAGCCCCTTGCTTGCTTGCTTGCTCCTGTATGCTGGCTCTTACCCACTACGGGGGATTGGCCAAGAAGCCAGGCGGTTAAAGTAAGTGAAAAAAAGAAGGGCTAGGCAGAGGAAAGGAAAAGAAATCTTTTTCTAAAGTAGAATATGGTAATTTCTCTGGATATAAAAACAAAATTTCAATAACGAGAGAAATTAATTGAATTTCTTTTTTTTATACTTCAAAGTTATCGCCAATACGTGATTCTTGAGTAGCTTAAATTAATGCTGATTAATAATGAAATCCTCAATTTAGGTTTGGTTCGGGAAGAGAGCTGAGCAATGACTTAGCCAAGGTAATCTCCTGGTGTCACTCAGGAATTCGCAGAGGGCCCCGCAGACGTTCCTGTTGCTGTATTCCAATGAGGCAGCCCCAAAGGAAAGAATATTTGGAGTACTTAGGGGAATTCCTAATTTTCTGGAATAAAATTTCAACGCACCTTTTTTATTGGAATTTTCAAAACGGCGACGGCTTAATAGGAAATGGTCGATATTTTCAGGTTCGTTACAGCTAGAACACAAAGGGAATGGCACCAGACCAGACCTGTGTAAATAGAAACTAAGCGGTGGAATACGGCATCGTAATTTAGTGATGGAGACTTCCAGTTTACGCGTGGGACACCATTTATTATCCCATGCGAAATGCAAGTGCGAAAATTCTGGGTTCGGTATTCTAACCTTTAATGAATCTTCAAGAGATAATTTCCGGAACCTCGCCGCTGCAACATAAGCTGTAGGAGGCATAACTGGCAAAATTGGACCATCAAGGGATATTCGCGCGAGTGAGTCAGCCATCTCATTTAGAAATATACCGCGATGCCCTGCACCCATATAAATCGCACTAGTCGCATGTATGCAGGGATTAATGCTTTGAATATATTTAGTACTGCTGATTCGGTCGACGAAGAAAGGAATGAACACACGGATAACGAATCAGTCACTATAACAGCTGTCGAATAAGTTGCTGGAAGTTTTCGAATAGCTAGAATACTGGCCGTTAACTCCACTTCAAATATGGGTGTATAATCTGGGAGGCGTAATGAATATGACCAGGATAATGATTGAGAAAAAATACCCACACCCGTTTTCTCATCACTCCATAGATGCATCGGTTGCAATTACAGTATTAATTCCTAACTGTGAGATGTGCTCTTCTAATAAGCCAATCAAAATACTTAGAGGGCAAATGTTTGGAATTAGTTGGAAAGATGTCATCAAGTTCTATTTGCACATTGCCCGTGGTTTTATCTGACGGAATGATCTCGGATATATTAACATTTAAGGTATTTAAGGTATTTTGAACAAACAACACTTGAGGTTTATATACACTGGACCAAAGCTCATTGAAAAAAAACACTGCATTCAGCAAAAAATACAAACTCCTGCCGCCTAAGAGGGGAATCATAAAATTTTAATTAAGTCTTAACTCTTAAAATACGGAATCTGCAAGCGAGAGTGGGTATCCGAGCTTCTTGATACAAAACGTTGCTAGCTGTAAATTTTGGCACACCTGGACAACTGCGAAGAGCTTCTCTCTCAAAAAAAATCAAGTGGTTAATATTGTATGCTGGCCCGCCAGAGAACAGCACACAACCAAATTCAAGAATCGGGCGAACGTACATGCGGTGAATCATAATCAACGTATCTCTCGGTAGCCCGGGACGGAGCCGTTGAAGTCTACTTATCATCCCAACAGCGCGGGCAGCCTTAATTTTAACACGTTCAATGTGATTACGCCAGCTCAGTTTTTCATCGTATAGTACACTCAGATATTTAATACAGTCAACTTGGGGCATTGTTTCTTGATGGTATTGAAGAGAAATAATAAGTGGCACATTCAAAGGAAACACTGTTATGAAACTGTTGGTAATGTTTAATTTCATACGGATATTATGAAACCAGGTTTCTAATGTTGCTAAATATGTCTGTAAAGTTGAATGGAGTAATTGTATATCACAGTCAGACGCGAAAAATGCATGTAATCTGCATATACAAACACTTGTACCTTATCACAGAGTGGTATTGAACTTAATAAAATGTTGAATAAAACTGGCGAGAGAACAGAGCCTTGGGGAACACCTCTAGTTTGACTGTACTTAGACGTAGAAACACCTCGTTGGGAGCAATAAAACTTTCTATCTTTTAAAAATTCGTACATCCAATTAGTGAGAGCTAACAGACAATGATTGCCAAGGAAAGTATAGCGGATGTTATTAGATGTAATTGTAATTTAAATCTGAAGAAAGAAAAATGGACGAAAAGATAACTTGCCACCGGCGGGATCCGAACCAGCGACCTTCGAATAACGCGTCTGATGCTCTACCACCGAGCTTCGGTGGCGGTCATCCCTCCGTCCACTTTATAGGGTTATAGAGCGTCAGTCAGCGCCGCCTGTTGCCATTACGGCGAGTGTGGAACACTCTTTTTGCCTGTAGGCGTCACGTAGCCCGTGACTTTATTACGAGCTGGCAGCTGACTAATAGTCCAATTTGTAATATAATGCGGAAAGTTTAGGTCTTTTAGGGCATTGATGAGAATAACGTGCTCAACACTATCATATGCCTTGGCTAAATCAAGGGTTACTAAAGCCGCATATTGTCGTCTATGCCGAGCGAGCTTAAAGGGGCACTAAAGGCAAATAATTTGCGTCGGAGTGAAAGATCAATGTTTGGGAATGTCTAAAACGTCAATAGAATCAACAGCAGTGCTCTACTAATCGAGATATTAAGGCAAATGTATGACACCACATGCGCTACGAGTGGGACATCTAGGAAACGATCCCAATGACATCACAGCTACCGGCTACAATTAATCACTGGTAATCAAACCAGCTGTGGTAAAAAAAGAAGCTTCCATACATTACAATACGTAATAAAATGCTCCTTGTCCGTTTCTGTTTGATTCATAGAAAAAGGAACCGCCTGGCGTTACTATGGGGAAAGGCGCGAGTGGTTCAAAAATTGCGTTTTCGCTTGGTTAGGCTGGATAGGTGGCGCCATCTAGCAGAGCCCAGTTGCACCAAGCAAGCAGAGTATTGTTCAATGGCCGTTGTTGTTGCTGTGGCTCCAGCTACTTTCGCTCTGCTGCTGCTAGTTTCGGCGGCTGCGCAGTAAAGGCGGGCAACGTTGGGCACGGAGACAGTGACATCAGAGATTCCGCTTAGGTAGGCGGGTGATTTTAAGTGCGCTAACGCGATGCGGACCACTAAAACGTGATTTTATTTCAAAATAAGCATTTCCTTGGCACGAAAGTAGCACTACGAGGTTTCTGGACCGCTATTTCAGCAATCAACGTCGACTTTATATTTCCCTTTAGTGTCCCTTTAATACGAGCCTCTAAATCGACATGTGCACACCATATCGAGCAACCCGGTCTAAATCTAATCTGGCACGAGCTCAGTATTGCATTATCTGTTACAAACTTCATAATTCTTATGTATAGTATTCTTTCTATTAATTTAATTACATGTGAAGTTAAAGCGATTGGTCTGATGTTGTCTACATGCATTCCTGCTCCTTGTTTTTAAGAAGGGGAACAATTTTTACTAGTCTCTAATCAGGAGGAACCCAACTATTTCTAAGTTAATGGTTGACGACGTAAGAAGATCTTCAGGAGTAATGTCGAATATTATTTTTAACATAACTGAAGAAATGCCGTCTAGACCTGGAGCTGTGTTAGGTAGAAGACCAACGACGTGTGCAAGTTCTTCCATATTTACTTCAATAAAATCATCCACATATGAAGGTTGAGAAAGACAGCAACGTCTTCTTCATCCTTGCCCCTGGCCAAGTGTTCTCACGCTGCTTCTTTGTTATCGGCACTGGCACATACACGTGGCAATGTAACATTTCAGTGGCTGCCTAGCCATTGTGAATTGCCGGCAATGACCGCGCCGATGAAGCTGCACGATCGGCTAATGAAAAAGACCTGCAGATGCCCATACCGCACTCTAGAACGGACCCGGCGCGACAACTGCAATCGCTTGCTCGTGGCGTCATGCTTCTACAATGGAATACGCAGTGTTTCTTCAACTCGCGCGTATATTAGATTGACCATAATTTACGACGTCGGTTGCCATCCGGACTCCCCGTAGAGATGAAACTTTGTAGAGTCGCATGTGGTTGGGGTGTGGCATTTACGAATGCATACTCTCATCTCATAGGAATGGCCAATAGTGCGGCATGCAACTCATGCGGCTGTAAGAAGACGATGGAACATATTTTATGTCCACTGCCCTTCCTACCAGACTCATCGACGTGTTTTAGGAGCCAAACTCGATCGTCTAGATTTAAAACCGCTGTCCAAAAAGCAGATCCTGGCACCTTGGCCCATGGTTTCGGGCATGCACAAGGCCACGAAGGCCCTACTGAGCTACCTGAAGGCGACCGGACTTCACGAGCGTCTGTGAACTACCAGCGCGTGTTTGTTTTGTGTGCGTTCTCACTACTGTTAATTTCCTTCTCTTTTTGCTTTCTTTCTTCTCTATATGTTATTTATTGTTCCCCCCATCCCCCCCACTCCACGTGTAGGGTAGCCAACCGAGCTTGGCTTGGTTAACCTCCCTGCTTTTCCCCTTCGTTTCTCTCTCTCTCATCACGCCCCTACCTCAGACAAGTGGGGGAGGTCCCTCAGATTTCATTAGGATGGCTTGTTGAGCAAGTTCGTACAAGAAGCTCGCTTCTCGCCGACCAGCAATGGGCTGTCCAACAGGCCCACCAAGCGGCCGCCAGGTATTCCCTGTCGGTCCCTACGCGGGAGACGCCCGCTACGCGCTAAGCGCTTCCTGCAGGATATAAAGTTCTTGCAGTGCGGTCCAGCTGTATATGGCTAGCCGAAACGAAAATCCGTTCGTCCTCGTCACGCTAAACTTCTCCATTGGCTGCGACGTCAGTGATGTCATTTTCTACGTCGTACCCAAGCGCGTGCACCACTGGCTGCGCCGTCTGTGACGTCGTTCTCTCCGTCGTACCCAAGCATGCGTGCTATGGCGGGCGGACGCTTGGAGGAGGAGACGAGAAGGCGGCTATGCAGGGCAAACAGCGTCAACGTGGCAATGGTGCGAACGCGTTCGCCGGGGCCAACGCCCGCTTCCGGCGGGAGTTTCTCGAGCGGCACTTCGGCTGCGGCACTTCTGCTGCGACGACCCCGTTGAGGGCGCGTCTGCCATGGACGCAGTGAGCCACACGGTGGTGGTCGACAACGCAGGCGTGAACTGAAGTCGTCTTGTCGACGGCACTCATTACCTAGCCATCGTTTCCTGGAGAAGGACAGTTTCCCCTGTCGCTACTGTACGACGAACACGCCGAGGAGTCTTCATTTCCGCAAATGTACTTCGGCCGTCCGCGGAAAATCACAACTCCACACGCCACGCCGTTCTCCAATGTCCCCAGTGAGATACGGTGCTGGGACCATCGAGGCGTGGAACCGGCTCACATCTTGTACATAGCCATGAAAGTGACCCGGTTTAACATCGTCGAAAAGACCGGAACATTCCATACCAACGATGTTACGACACCATGCATCCCTCGCCAACAACCATAGAGAGTGGCGACTTCGTGAGAGATGCGCTTGACCCGAGACATGGCGTTCGTGCGTTGAGTCCCAAACGCGGTCCATTGCTGGCAGGAACGCAAGAAGGATGTGTTCGTAATGACTAAGGCAACTCGGCAATCCAACGGCATATCTAACATTTTCTGCTTCCGAAGTTCGCGGGGACAGCTTAATTGAGCTGCTCGAATGCATCAGGGCTACGGGGCGACGACACGCAACGCCGGTGCATGCAGGACACGGCGTGCCTCAAACGCGTCCAACTTTGGAACAGTGGTACTGTGTCGTGTGAGATGTACGTCAACAAGCTCTTCGACGTCATCATCAACATCCTCAAAGACCGGCGGATCTCACTGTTGAAACCATGCCAACAATTGAGACATGCTTCAATACATCGTCGGTATTACCCACTTCTTTAAGACCGGGGCCGCACGTTTCAGCTTCGCCGGTTAACCATCTGTACGGATTGCTTGGGGGGGGTGCTTTTTAGGGGCGAAGTACCTTAAAGGGACACTAAAGAGGAAAAAGATTTTTCGCGTATTAGTAAAGTACAGCTTCACAATCCCGGAAACACCACTGTTACCGTGACACGACGTTTGGTAAGCGAAAAAACGCGCGAAAAGAAAATGCGGGTCAAGACGCCACCCTTGAGATTCCCGCACCGAAACACCGTGACGTTATAGATTTGGAAGGCCTCTACTGAGTCCTACGTAGCTTCTAATCGATAAAAATGCAAGTACATACTGATCTGTGGGTGCCATACACCTAGCATGCGAAGTTTCAAAAAATTTCATCGAGCCAATGTCGCGAAAATACGAAAAATACATTTTGAAATCTTCGGCATCACCCGCGCAGGGGTATTTCATTTCGAGCCGAAATTCAAAAATGAAATTTCAACCTTGATTTTCTCCGCTAATAATGAACTTATGGTAGTGAAACATATGACATTAGAGTTCTGAGAGTGCAGTTTGTCAATCTAAACCAAGTCACTGTTTCTCTTTAGTGTCCCTTTAAAGGGACACTGCAGGCAAAAAATTAAGTCGACGTTGATTGTTGAAATAGCGGTCCAGGAACATCGTAGTGCTACTTTTGGGCCAAGGAAGTGCTCATTTTGAAATCAAATCACGTTGTAGTGGTCCGCACCGCGTTAGCGCACTTAAAGTCACCCGCCTGAAAGTGGACCGTTAAGGGCCAACCAGTGGCACGCGTATGCGCGCGTATGCTCGCGCCTACGCGTCAAATGCGCCTCTCAGCGTCGGCCGCGGAGGGGTATACGCGACGAGGCGCTTCTAGGCGCGAGGTGTAAAGCGCTGCTTGAAATTTTCGCCTACGTCACCACGCGTACCGTGGCGCCAACCAATAAGAGGCCGCGCTACCTCCGACCGCTATGCCTTAATGGCCGTCGCTTCGAAGGCACCGCCGAGTGCTGAGCGCAAGCACGGAAACTACGGTCGAGACGTTCCTGAGTGACCGCGTCGTCATCCTGTACGACAATGACAAGGCGAACGACCGCGTGTGCTACCAGCGGGACGCGGTTTCCATTCCGAGTTCGAGCGACGCCGACAAATCCAGCGAATGCCTGTCGGCTGCCCTTGCACCGTTTTTGAGTGCGATCGTCGGCCGAGTGAAAACATCGTATCGATTACTGCGGCGTGTCGCTGCTCCTGTGCTTTGATCTGTGTTTATCTGTGCTCGAAACGAGTGTAAACATGCTTCGGAGGTTTGAAGTCTTGAGCATGAGCCCTCGCCTACTTCGAAGTCAATTCAGAAGAGTGTCGCCCTGCATTCAGCGTAGGAGTTCATGGACGGTCTTGCGTGGGTTCCTCATCAGTCCCGCGGAGAGCTCCTGCTTGACCCCTCGCATGAGGAAACGCACTTTCTTCTCCTCAGCCATGTCAACGTCGGCGTGGCGGAAAGGCCGCGCCATCTCCTCCGCAAAGATGGTAACACTTTCGTTCGGTAGCTGCACGCGTGTTTCCAATAGGGCGGCAGCCCTTTCTGTTCGCCCGACGCTCGTAAACGTCTTCAAGAAAGCGCTGCGAAAGAGCTCCCAGGTTCGAAGTGTCGACTCCCGGTTCTCGATCCATGTCCTTGCTGCATCCTCTATAGGTAAAAATAAACGTGGCGTTGCTTGTCCTCGCAGTTCCAGTTGTTGAATGTTGAGACCCACCCATTGGAATGTCTCAAGCCAGGTTTCGGGGTCTTCGCTTGGCGTTCCGTGAAACGTCGGTGGCTCTCTGGGTGGCTGCATCACGATTTCCGTGGGGTACGCTGCGGCCGTCATCGCGCCTGTTGTCTTCGTCGCCGTGCCCTTTGAATGGTCAGGTAGAGGTGCGAACTCCGGTTTGAAACCTTGCAGCCTGCGGCTAGCTCCTTGCTGCTGTAGGGCTTCGGTGTCTTCACGTTGTGGGCTTCGCTCCCGGCTTCTCGTTGGCGTCCGGAACATGAAGGAACAGCACCTCCACCAGATGTCACGTGGTCGTGACGTTGACGAAGGAAGCAGTCGACGTCTTCAAGGTGAACCACTTTATTTGGCCGAACTTGTGGCCTCGACACGGAAACTCAATTTACAGCAAGTAATGCACGCTGCACACTGATAACGGCGCACAGACCGTCGGTTGTCGAAAAACTGATCATCGTTGAGATGCGGCGTGTTTTATGCATTATGCATGGAACTTTCTAGTCTTCTCACTGGTGGTCGCGCAAGCTCTAGAATAAGCTTGACTTTTGGCGTCTTGCGTGCAATCTTAACAAAACGATCTACTGAAATCGTGAAGCTTCTCGAACACCGAGGCACAGTCTGCGCCGAACTTTGCTCACAGTCTTTGTGGGCGTAAATCGAATACAGCAAGATTGAAAGAAACGCGCATGGCAATACCTTTAGGGAAAGGAAACAGAAAGCTTGCGAATGCGTTGGGGCCATTTAGGGGCCGTCAAATGCTTCAGTATATATACGATTTCCTTATCTGTTTCACTTATGATCACTCTAATGCTATAAATGCAGAAGAAGTGTTGGATCTATTTGGCGAGGCGCACAAAGGTATGAAATTCACGATTGAACTGCCGGATAGTGACAAGTTACAGTTCTTAGATTAGTACTTATTATTTTCCAGACACTGCATGTACTAGGAATACAAGACCAGGTCAGACAAGGGACTTTTGACCTACCAATCCGGACACTCAAAGGTAGTCAAGAGAGCGATAGTAACTTCGTGTGTAGGACACCCGATCAAAAAAATCTTGTTAGCGCAAGAAAGATAGCGCACTTGCTATGCCGGTCAAGAGACTTCCCCCAAGGACGCTAATTATCTCGGTCTGCGAAAAAGTGCTTTTGGATATCTGTGGCAAAGGCAAACCGGACAAAGCAGACAGAAAAGAATACGAAAAGATGGCTGTCATCCCGTACGTACATGGGTTGGGCCTCAAAAGAACAGGCGAAAGGAACGGAGTGAACGTAATTTTTTCAGCTCCGTACAAACTGCGAGGGCTGTGCAAGGAAACAAATGCTGAGCAGGTGTCACGGGAAAAGTGCTAGGTTAAGCATAGGTATTGTAGCGAAGCTTTGGAACTATACAGTGGGTCATCCTCTCCAGCGCCTTCTAGTGGGTCGCCCTCTTCGACGAGAAAGAGCAGCTCGTGCTGAGAGTCGGTCCCCGCCTTGGCTGTCGCAGTGTGCATCGTCGCCAATAAACGTCTTAACAGTATAAATATATTTGGAGTTCTCGACTGGCGTAGTGTATGAAATCTCGCTCACCTGTGGCAAGACATATGTCGGCCAAACCGGCCAATGCCTGAACAAAAGGCTGCAGCAACATGAAAGTATGGTAGGTAAGCTGACGATTTCTGGCAATTTAGCAGCACATGGTTCTAATTGTAAGTGTACACCATGTTTTCAGAAGACAAAGAAGCGAGCACATGTAGGATATAACAGAAAAAGAGAGAAAAGCGATTGAAGCGTTCTTTATGAATGAGATAACGGGCCGCGATTGTCTAAGCGCACCGTCGGTTGCGCTAGATTTAGACACCGTTAAGTTTTTTAACGAGGGCTTCGATGAATTTCTTGATGTCAGGAAGGCACGTGCTCACTGAAGCTTTTGCGTCATACTTTAGCGTTGATTCTTCACCGTTTTTTGTGTCATTGCATACGTCACCTTTCATTATATATATATATATATATATATATATATATATATATATATATATATATATGACGAGCGAAAGCTATTGAATAAAAGTTTAGTGCGCAAGGTCCTTGTGCGTTTCTTGTGCTTGCGTCATTCGTCTCTGTTGATCTGTGCAGCGCATCGTTTCACTTCATTATGCCATACCAACTAGCCCCAGTGGAAGCACTTCTAATATTTAATATCTCCCGTTGACGCACGATTTACATTGACGCAGACGACGACGGACAACATGTATGTGAACAGTGTACTGAACGCGTAGACTTGAACCATATGCTATGCTGTTGTGCATCGAGTGACACTTACGCACAGAACAAATTGGGACAAAATACTAAAACGTGCTTCACTAGAATACCAACTTCAGGCTGTCCAGGAGGCCCGCGAGGCAGCGGAGAGCTTCGGGCTCTCCGTCCCACGCCGCGACAGAGAGTCAAGTATCCTTCAGGACCCCTTCTGTTGGCAATAAAGGTTTACCACCACCACCACCATGAGTGGATTTATTTATAAGCATTGTAGAGTAGGGCGACGCCAGAAGCCATGTTTCTCGCATCAATTAACACCACGATGTACAGCTAGAAAAATATTTTCTGGTGCATTTCTTGGTTGTCATGTTAAATTTACGTACACAATATAACACCCCAGGAGTCAGGCTTAAGAACGAACAGTTAAATACATTTTCTAGAGCTGTGTTCTACAGGCGCAGCAATACTATTTTGTATGAAACACCGCTGCGAAGCTTTTTATGTGACACGAGAAGCGTCGAGACCTAAGCCAATAACTTCATGCTTTTCTAATGATTGTTGCATCATATTTTGACACAATACTATAACCCACATATTGCGCTGGAGTTTATTATGACTACGGTGAACTTTAAGCGATTCCTCTAATATGAAAATGTGCCTGAAAAATTATTTTACATTGAATAATTCCCACGCAAAATTATGCCCCGCCTCAAAATTTAGATGGTTGTTTTAATGTATTTAGATTTTTCTATCTAACTGCAAATGTTTTCGGCTTATAAAAAACCTTGACAGTTCTGTAATTTGTACCTGAGCCCTTGCAAAAACCTTCCGTTGAGGTCTGGCTCCCAGGTGAAGTTGGTGACGCCAAACTCAAACATTTTCATTAGCTCCCGACCGGTCATGTTCATGAGAACGAGGTCACTGTCATAAGGCATCACACCAAGTACATGTCCGAGTGTAAGATTGGCTGAAAAGAAAAAAAGTGACCATCATCAGTTGGACGTCCCTCAGTTTTCTAGCCGACTTAAAACGTTTGGCATTCATTTAAGCAACGTGCTAAACAATCATTATTATCAGGAAGCCAAAAAAGAAAGTGAAATAATCTTTGCGCTGTAGTAAAACCAAACCAATGAATGAAAATAGTCGTTTAGGCATATGAAAAGAGCTTAAGCAAACATATATAACGCTGCCTTGTTTCATTATTTCTTTGTGAAGTTTGATAGGGACGTAGATGTCTGTGGACAAACTTTGGCGCGTGCTATTATTGAAAGAAAACATACAAAAGTTTTTAACGCGACAGCGTTAAAAAGTTGGTTTCGCAAAAATTCCAGCGTCGGCGTGGGTGTCGTTGGTTGTGAGCGAAAAAACATCTTATCCGTGACTGAAAAATAGAGAAAGATGCAGATAAAATAAATAATGAAAATTTCCGGTTCCGAATGAGGATCGAGCACCTGCTTGCCGTTTGCGTGGCAAGCAGGTGCTCTACCACAGAGCCACGGAATTTGTTGTAACTGCTTTGAAAAAAAAAACACTATGCGAATGTCATGTAGTGGAAGGAGTCTCCTTAACGCATCATATATTAACGCGATAGCGTTAAAGAGTTCGTTTCGCAGAAATCCCGGCGTCGGTGTCGGCGTCGGCGTCGTTGGTTGTGAGCGAAAAATCATCATCTTGTCCGTGACCGAGAAATCGAGAAAGATGCAAATAAAATAGATAATAACAATTTTTGGGTCCGAGTGAGGATCGAACCCGGGTAGTCTGCGTGGCAAGCAGGTGTTCTACCACACAGCCATGCCTCTGCTTGGGAATACTGTGAAAATAACTTCCTCTGCTTGGGAATGCCGTGAAAATAACTTTCATGCTTCGCAAACGCAAGCGTCTTTTATATAGGCGTCGCAATATAACAGGTAATATCCCAGGAATATTGCGTGGTACAAGCGTACATTGCCATCGGGCGTCAGAATATGGGACTATCATAACGATTTCATATTTAAAGCCAGCCACCCATTACAAACGGCACACACCTTACTGCGCGTATTCCCTTAACACCACGTAGTGGGTGCATAGCAAGTTCGAAAACATTTCCCACATTTGCCGCGCATAATTGCTCCTGGTTTAAAGCATGCTACCCATTACATAGTATGCACTAAGCTATTGAAGTACGCTCTAGGGATATGATATCGCTATCGCGTTCAACTCTTAAAGGCGAAGATTAAGGGTCCCCCCAATTTTTGTGCGGCAGAAGCGTAGAATCGCGCCAGGCGTCAAAAGATGTGAATTGAGCAATGAGTGGGTGCTCTGAAGGCCCACCCATTACAAAGCGTTGAGACATATTTAATCATCATCAGTAGCAGAACCGTCAACAAAGTGAAGACCTGCGCAGGTTCATGTGTTGCCCTACGGACGCGTAGTGGGCCCTTCGCTGATTCGCAAAAGAAATAATTATGGCCTAGTGGGAACTTGACAACTCTGCGTGCAATAGGCATTCAATGATACTTTGAAACGGCCAATGTTGCGAGTGCTGTCGTTCGTTTCCTTACGGCACGGTTGAGGCATGCAGCGAGAACCGAAGCAGGCTAGCAGGTTAGCAGTTCAGAAGGCGATGCGCACGAGGCCTGATTACGCTGTCGCGATCTACTGTTGAAGGCGAAGATCAAGCGCCCTCCAATTTTTTGTAGAGTTGACATTCCCAACCTATAAATGGCACAAGAAAGAGATATCTTTATGAAGGCAATTGACAGTTATTTATAGATCACTTGAAGCCTCACACTGAGCTTTTTCTTCGGCTGGGGCACGTATGCTAGGGAAGAAAGGCTGTGCATTCAGATTACAATTATATAAATACCTCATGGCGGAACAGCTCCAAAGCGGTATTGTGAACACACAGAACACAGCGGTGATGAAAATGCGTTTTGCGTATATTACTGAAGTTGACAAGTAGCAGCCCCCCCCCCCCCCCCCCCCACCAACACACACACAGAGCCAAACAGCCTTCCATTTGTAGGGGGAGCCGAAAATGGCTTGGACGGTTTTCTATATAACCACTGAGCCAGCAATGTGATTCCTTCGGGGTATTAGGACACAGATTTTCGCACAAGGTAGAAACAGTTCGTTTTAACATAAGGTTTTCATTTAGCCACTGCAAGAATTGCAAATACATGTTCAAGCTGTTTTTACAGGGTATTGAGATGAACAAGCCCGGAGGAGGAGGAATAAACATTTTATTTAAACGGCAAACTGAGGTGTCCGTGGGTAGAGCCCTTATTCCAGGGCCCCACTGGCACGAGCGGCTCGCTTGGCCTGGTCCAAAGTTGCCCGCTGGCTTCCCAGGTCCTGCCGGGTGAGTCGCACCTCCCACGTTCTTCGAATTCGTTTCGTGTGATGAGGTGTGAGTTGCCCTCTGCTGGTCTTTGTCGGCAAGCCCAAGTGATGTAAATGAGTGTTGGTGTGTCGCCGCACCACGGGCAGCGGTCAGCGTATTGAGATGGCCGTATTTTGGTTAGTGTGTGTATGTTGGGATATGTGTTTTTCTGTAGGCGTCTCCAGTCCCTCGATTGCCAGCGGGTGAGTTTATGGTGGGGTGGCGCCATTGTCTGCCGGGCCCGTCTTTGGCTCTCAAGGATATCTCGCGGCAGCGTAGATATGAAGTAATGCGGCCGGGTCGGCATGTCCGCGGCTCGGAAAGTTAATGCTCGAGCCAGGTGGTCCGCCCGTTCGTTCCCACCTACAACTTCGTGAGCGGGGCACCATGTGATGCCGTGGTCTTCGTGGAGGTTGGATCCTAGTATGCGTAGGACGCTCTGGGGAAGGACGCCTCTGAGAAACAGTCAGCAAGCCTCTTCTGAATCTGTGATGTGCGCAGATTGTCTGTTGCGTTCTGCTGCTCGGATGGCTAGTGCTATGGCTGCCGCTTCTGCTACGGCCGTGCTCTTCGTATTGTCGCCAACGTGATCCGCTTGGTTTCTGTTGGTGACGACCGCTTCAAATGCGTTTTGCCTCGTTGGGTATGGACTGGAGTCGGTATAGTACGTGTCTGGGTCACTTCGTAATCTTTCCAGTGCCGCCGCTCTTGCTCGTCTGCGGCCGGCATTAACCGTCGGGTGCATATTTTTCGGGATCGGGGCAACGTGTATGTGTTCCCTGTCTTCCCTAGGTATTTGACGCGCCTCCTCACTGCAGAACTGTGGTGACAAGGGGTAGTGAAGCCTCTTGAGCAATATTCTGCCTTGCCGTGTGTATATGGCGTAGCAATACTCTGCCTTGCCACCGAAGCTGACCTTTCAGTCTTTCGGTAGATCTGGTCACCTATAGTAACTTATCTACCAAGTAAAAAGCCGCACTTCATCATGTCGTCTTATTTTAGTATCAATAAATTAGATTCCTTCTTGAACAACTCTAGCTTATCAGCACTTCATATTAACGCGCGTAGCCTAAGAAGAAATCATGATGAAATAAACGTTCTTCTACATTCTTTCAAAAATTCCTTTTCCCTAGTCTGCATGTCAAAAACATGGCTTTCACTTGAAGATAAAAACTTGTTCGGCTTGCAAGGATACTTGTCAAAATACTGCAATCGCACATCGAGTAGTCACGGTGGCGCAGCCATCTTTATTTTCCCTACTTTGCATTATAAGCGCAGATCTGGGGTGCTATGCAGGATGGCCCGAGCTTCTCGGACACACGAGTTTGCTCCGAGCTCGCACTGCGGCGGTCATGGCACAAAGAGAGAGCGGAGCGCGTGACAGCAGCATTGACAAAAACGGCTACATGAACGAGCGTGGCGTCAAAACCGCATGTGGGGCATCTGCGGCGGTAATCAAAGAAACACCGCGTGCGAACACGTCAGCGCCGCCACTCAGTCCACATTTCAACAGTGCAGCGACGTCAGCGTGATTGTCGCGCTATCTTTTTGCCAACTCAGCATTGCGCCTCCCACAGGCGTGTTCGTGGGCGTTCTTCCACTTTCGGGCATGTTCTTTCGTTCCACCCGCAGCATGGCAATTTCCACTCTCGAAGGCAACAAGGGTGCACACGCTACACTATCGTGCAGCTCGTTTCGCTTCTATCAAATATTGCGGATAAATATACGGACAGGTTGTCACCAGGGGCGCTCGCATCATTGCGGCAACGCGGCTGTGATTGGTACGTCGTGAGCGCAGGTGAAATTGACTGCGAGACATCGCAGCCACGTGATGATATAACTTTTATTTCTTCATGCGTGTGCGCACAGTCTGCGCGATAAAGCTGATAGATGAATCATGCCGCTCGCTGGCGTTGCGGCGTGAGCGCTGCTCCTTGGAAAGCGCAAAAGCGGTGGGTGGACCCGATCTTCGCCGCGGGCGTCTGTCAATCAAACTGATTGACGCGTGAACTCGGGTACAAACTCGTTGATTCTGAGAAGGCCCCAGTTCAACTCGTGACTGTCGTGGTGCCGGTGTGACAGTCAAGCGTTTTATGCGGTGGACGCTAAGCAGCAGCTTCTTTGCATATAAAATAATTTGGTCAGCCTTTACTACTTGTGCAAGGCTGGAGCCATAGAGGAGCTTGTGATCACCTAGCTTCTTCCCGCGTTTTAAGTCGGTCGTCTACTCAGTCTGTGCGGTATACGCTTCGAAGTAAAGAACGCATCAGCACCGTCTTAATTTTGATTATACTAATTAGGAAGGACTTAATTACCATAATATTGAACAGTCTTGTCTTGATTGATAAGGCTTTTATTAAAACGACAATAATTACCTCGGGTGCAATTAGCATGATCTTGATTAGTATGCAGCTAATTAACATAAACGTAATTCGCATGATCTTGATTAGCATCATATTATTAAGGTCTAATTAGAATGACTTTACTTAGCGTGCTTATAATTAAAGTCGCGTTAATTAGCCTGGTATTAGTTAGCATGGTCATAGCTTTACATGGCTTCATTAGCATGGTCTTAGTAACGTACGGCTTCATTAGCTTGATCTTAGCATGCCCTGGCTTAATTAGCTGGTTCATAGCGTCTCTTCACTTATTTAGCTAGGTGTACCGCCCAGCCACTTAGCTAATCAGCTGGGCGCACGTCCTCGGGCAGCGAGCACACCATGAAGGGATGAAGAGGGCGCGCGCCAGTCGAGCAACGCGCAAGAATGTGCAGGCTGACCATGATGATTGTACACGTGGCCTCGGGTTTAGCTACGGTCGCGATATTGTAAGGTGCTCGGCCGGAACTAATCTCAGAGGCCACCGCGCTAATTATTGTAAAGGATACTTAGTACAGACATTAAAAGCTTCAAAACGAATTTAAACAGCCCCTGCCTTTAAAAAATAACATCAGTAAACCTTTCTGGCACTTTTATTGCATGGGTGCACTTCTGCACTCAGTGGAACGACAAACAAATGAAAGAAGATGCCTCTGGTTTGAAAATACCGCCTAATTTTGTCGACCGTCCTTGACGTGACGCCGCGTTCCTATCGTAACCAATGGAACGCAGCGCGCGCTGAAGGGTGGATTTGACCTTTTCGTACTGTAGCAAGGTTCGTACTGTTGGCTCGTTCAAAAGGGGGTGTCGCCAGAGCTCAGAAAGATCCCGAGTTTCACCAAGCTCGGGCCATTCTGCATAGCGCCCCTGACCTTCATATTGTCGTCGATAACTGCGAATCTGTTTGGATAGAACTAGACAAGCCTTCATCCGCTGATAAACTTGTTCTTAGAACTATCTATAGTTCGCCCTCATCGTCAATTCCAGAGTTTTGTTCAAGTCTTAACGCTGTCCTTGAAACTTTATCTTGTGAACGTAAGAATGTCATTATTTTGGGTGATTTAAACATTGCTTTACTTGATGATGCTACCAATCGCACTGAGTACGCAAATTGTTACCAGGGTTTCGGATACGAGTCCTTAATCACACTTCCAAATAGATGTATTCCTGGGCGCAGTAGCACACTCATTCACAATGTTCTTTCTAACTTCCTTTCACCTGAAAACTATGGTGTTCTTGAAGTAAACATTACTGATCATTACCCTGTTTTCTTTTCATGTGAAAGCTTCATGCATAATCATGATTTAAGATTTTCTAAAACAATTCTAAACAAAGGAGAGTTTGTGAAACGCATAACAAATGTCGACTGGTCTTTCATTGAAACGTGCACGGATGCCAACATAGCATTTGATTATCTGTCGTGTCGCATAAGTAACTGTGTTCATGATAGCATCACGGTGGTTAAATGCAAAAGAATCTACTCAGCTCCCCACAATCCGTGGATAACAAACAGTCTATTGACATGCATGCGCAAAAAAGAAAACCTTTACAACAAAGTCAAACGCCGTCCTTTCAATATGAAATTAAAAAATCGTGACACTCTATATTCCTAATACTCTTAATAGACTCTTAAAAATGGCCAAAAAACGCCCCCCACCTCCCCGAAGGGAATTGTGAGGAAATGCGAATGCATTTCGCGCGCGCTTCACTCCGTTTATATATGGTGGTTGTGGTTCAAAGAAGGAAAAGGCGCCTAATTTCTGCAGCCCGGTCGGGAGCACGGCGCAGCGCCTGTTTATATATATATATATATATATATATATATATATATATATATATATATATATATATATATATATATATATATATATATATATATATATATATATATATATATATATATATATATATCCCTATCGGAAAACCCAGTGGCACTGTCCCAGCGCCATACCTGATTATTGAACCAGTGTGGCGCTGGATACTGGGACACTGGCACGCTGCACGGGGCACACTGGACGCTGGCGCGCTGCACACTGGGACACGCGTTATGGGCCAAAATCGGGCTTTTAAATTGTTTTTTAAAATTTTGGTTATGCCCACATCGTAATTAAGGCGGAAACACGAGCACTGGGACAAAAAAAAAAAAAAAAAAAAAAAAAAAAAAAAAAAAAAAAAAAAAAAAGACAAGCGTGCAGGATTCGCACCTGCTACCTCAAGAACTACTCATTCTGAGCCTGACACAGACAAGCTTCGGGGTATTTTTTCTTCATGTTATAGCTAATTCCGGCATCCAATAGCAATGTTTTCTCGCTTAGAAACGCAGATTTTCGTCTCTTCGTGATAGCGCCAACCTGACAGGAGATTGTTTGTTTGTTTCTTATGGGCTGCCTGGCACGTCTACCTGGCACGTCAGAACGTCTACCTGGCACGTTTTGCACCACAACTTACGAGCGTAATCGCAGATGTGTTACGGCAATCGCACTGTCTCGCAAAGCGGTTAGTCATACCTACGTAGCAAACATCGTGCATCTGAACTGCTCACTGAACACTGTACTTTTCGTCACCCGTTTGAACATATTTTCTGTCCCCCCTTGTTTACGTTCCGCGTACTATATCACTCGAGCCGAAACGAGCGTTAGGCTTAGGGCCGCCCTTCGTGAGCCACGGTCGCTGTGAAGATCGTGGATATATATTCCATTACAAAGAGTCTAATAACCGCTAAAATGTAGTTTCGATCATAACTGACCCAAGCCAGGTCATATTTGCACCTTCGATTACACAAATCAGAAGCTAAAAACGACGCCGGGATTGGGCGTTGCAGCGGCTAACTGCTGCCGGTGACGTGCGGCTTTCTGCGGTACGAGCGGGAACGACTGGCTGCTAGAGCAGGTTGATCTTGATTATCAGACTAATACTACTGCCATATTGTGTTGCGAATGATGAATTCTTTCGATGTGGTTTATAAACTACATTGACGACACTCGAGCACACTTCAAGGAAAGCGCACGCGCGCTCGACAGATGATTGCTTTAGCATACAAGCACATCCGTCGCCTAACTGAAACTAAAGCTATATATGTGTAGCACACAGGACAGAACATTCTGAAAATATTCGGTAAATTTTACGCTCGACATCTCGCGATCCAATATAAAGTCTTATAGAAAGTCCATCAAGCGCGCCCAGTTTTTTCCAATGTGCCGCCGGTGTTCCCAGTGTGCGGGCAGACACTGTACAGCGTTACCAGTGTCTCCCAGCGCGCTGTAAGACACTGGGCGACGCTGCACAGTGTCTCCCAGTGCGTTTCAGCGCACTGGGTGACACTGGCCACGCTGTACAGTACGTCCCAGTGTCTCCCAGCGCGCTGAAACGCACTGGGAGACACTGGAAACGCTGTTTTTTTCGATAGGGATATATATATATATATATATATATATATATATATATATATATATATACGTGCGAGCGAGCGGACGGGAGAGTGGGGCGCAGGGAGGAGAGAGAGCGAACGGCGAGAGAAGGAGCGGCGAAGCACTGCACCTACCCTCTCCTACACTCTCTCCACACACGCGGGAGCTCCGCCGAGCTCCCGCGATGCGAGCGCCCTCACACACCAGAGCGCGCTCCTCCTCTCCACTCACTCTCCGCTACTCCGCCCGCACCACCTGCTCCGGTTGCTAGGGGCGAGGATAAGCGCGGGCGCCCGCAGCTTTTGCTATGGGAGAGGGAGTGAGTGCGGAGAGATGCGGACACCGACGGACGCCTGACATACCCCGCCTAAGAAATGCATTCGCATTTAAAAAGTTATGACGAAGAAAAGATAACGCGTGCTGGTACCAACTCTAAAGAACAATGGCAAATTATTAACTCCTTCTTAAACTTGAGCACGTCCGAATTAACTATCACTGAGCTTCAAACTGCTGACTGTGTCTTAGATCAGCCAATCGACATTGCAAATGAATTCAATTCACTTTATTGTAACCAAGCCTCTAGTCCACCCCCAACGGCGAATCAATCTGAGGTCCGCTCTTCACAATCATTTTACCTTTTTCCTACAGGTCCTAACGAAATCCTCAGCATTATTAATAAACTTAAAGTCACTTCTGGAGGACTTGACGGAATCCACTCATCCAACATTAAGTTAATTGCCAACTTATTGCCATCCCTCTATCTCGCGTTATAAATCTAATTTTGAAGACTGGGTCATTCCCATTACAATTAAAAAAAGCCAAAATCATTCCAGTGTTCAAGAAAGGCGACAGAACTTGCATATCTAATTATCGCCCTATAGCGATCCTATCAGCTTTTAGTAAAATAATAGAGAAGTGTATCGAAAAACGCACCACTAATTACTTATCTAAATTTTCCATTTTAACTTCTCATCAGTTTGGTTTCCGAACAGCTTTTTAGACCAATCTTGCATTGATAACTTTCACAGATAAGATTAAAAAGCTATTGATTCTGGTGCATTGGTTGGAGCATTGTTCATTGACCTAACCAAAGCTTTTGACTCCCTTAACCACAACATCCTGGAAACTAAACTCATGTGTGTTGGTATTGTTGGACCTGCCCTAACACTCATTAAAAGTTACCTTTATAATAGACAACAGGCTGTTTATGTTCGCTCTACACTATCAAATTTTCTTACTACTAATCAAGGTGTCCCTCAAGGGTCCATTCTTGGCCCACTTTTATTTTATTGCGATAGCAATTATATGGACACTCGCGGCTGGTTTTCGCCGTCGGCGTCGGCGTCATTTGCCGTATATGTATATGTATATATATAACCTGCCGCGCCCGTCGTTCGTGAGCGTGAAAAGACGCGAGGGGTGGGGTCCCTCGAGCGACCTTCGATTTTACGAGCGGGGGCGCGCGCGTTATCTCCCCTTCTCGGCGGCCGACAACGGGCGGGGGGGGGGGGGGGGGGGGCGACGTTCGATTTTACGAGCGCGGGCGCGCGCGTTATCTCCCCTTCTCGGCGGCCGACGGCGGGGGGCCGGTGTACCCTTCTACGTGCTGGGCTCTCAACGCGAAGAGAATTCTCTTAAACAAGCGTTTTCTAGAGTTGCGTGAGATCGGATCCAAAAAGAGTTAGCTGCCAGCCTCACTTCGTATAACATTACAATTTTTTGCTATCGCATTCATTGCTTCACCCTTGCGGTAAAACTGTGACTTTTTTGATTTACATGAATGACCTTCCCCATTTAGTTACTAACTCTGAACCTTTTCTTTATGCCGATGACACTACCATACTAGCCACTGATAAATCCATTCACTCTTTGACGCTAAAATTACAAAATGATTTAAATAGCATTCTATACTGGTGTCGTATTAACGCCCTCAGTATTAACTCTACGAAAACTAAGTTCATGATATTCCACTCAACTAACAAAGTTCTTCCCTCCCAAGTTACTATTAAACTAAATGACATACTCATTACTCCTGACGCTGAATGCTCGTTCTTAGGAGTCATTCTTGACTTTAACCTAAAATACTCTAACCATGTCATGCACTTACGCAAAAAAACTAGCATTTGGTATTAGAATTTTAATCAGAGCACGTAACTATTTTAACACTTCTACTCTAATCAGGTTATATTACGCTTTTATTCACAGTCATTAATTATTGCATCACTACATGGGGAAACACATACCTAACCCACTTATCTCCCATCCAGCGCATTCAAAACCAAGCCATTAGATTAATAACTTTCAGTTCTTATCGCACTAGTGCATCATCATTGCTTTCAATTTCAATTTTCAATTTCAATTTATTTCCATAAGAATGGAGGAAGGCCCGAACAAAAAGTGGCAATTCCCACTTGACGAAGATTCGGACCCCCTGTACAAGGCATACAGCAAAGAAACATATAAGATACACATGTACCTATAACATATTCAATTCACAGGAAGTACAGACACTTTACATGTAGAAGTTAAAAAAAATATGTTATAATCGCGACATACATAAAAAAGAAAATAAACAGAAGTATAGCTTTGAAACATGACAAACAATTCGTGAAAGTATGTATCGTATCATTAAAGTGATCTATTTGTGTTACACCAGTAAGTAATAAAACATTTGACGTCATTGTTTTGTCACAAACCAATTGCGTACATCCTTTTTTGCGATGTACATCCTTTACAACTTTGAGATACTTCCTACTGCTAGTTTATTTAAATATCACCTTATCATCATGCTATTCAAGTCACTGAACCATCTTGTACCATCAAGTGTGTTTTGTCCTGATGCTCAGTGTAACTTTAACCGAACTAGATTTGCTTCAAGTGGAAATTTTTTACTACCTGCTATCCGTACTAATTTTGGTCGTCACACTGCCTATTTCTCAGCATTGTTATTATGGAATTCATTGCCATTTCACATCAAACAATATTCAACGAGTGGTTTATTTAAAAAAAAACAATTGTATTCGTATTTGATTAACTACTAGATGTATATCTTTCTTCCAGTAATGTTGTTTATGCCACTTTTTTCTTTACCTGTACCTGAGTTACTGTTGGTTTTTTCAATTCAGTCGTTTTCCTGTTTTGTCACTGTTACTGCTAATTAAGTAATTTGTTATACAATTGTAAACAGGAGGTCCCCCCTGCAGCCTTGTGCTTTCGGACCTCCTCCTGTATATTTACCCGGTACGATGTTCCTCTTTCTGTACTAATAACTGAAATAAACTGAAATAAACTGAAATAAACTGAAAAATAAAAATAGTCGAGTTGAGTCTGTCTCTCTGCGCGATCAATACGGCTGCGGCGTGTTCGCCAAATGTATTAAATGCGAAGCATTTCTTAGCGAACTTCAGCGACTTTGAGCGTATCTTCAACGACTTTGAGCGTATCTTTGAGCGTATCTATCTATCTATCTATCTATCTATCTATCTATCTATCTATCTATCTATCTATCTATCTATCTATCTATCTATCTATCTATCTATCTATCTATCTATCTATCTATCTATCTATCTATCTATCTATCTATCTATCTATCTAGCCGCCTATGATTTTGTGCTCTCCTCGCCGTATCGTTAATGGGAGATATATATCAAAATTGGTATAGCATAACATGACTGTATGACGAACATGAATGACTGGTCATATCATCAAAATCATGATTAACTTGTTATGAAAAATATGATTTACATGCCATGGCCGTAGTGCTCCGGAGGCCGTTTTCTTAACTTGATACATTAAAAAATTGGCACGTTGAGACATTTCTGCATGACCAACATAAATTACATGTGGTTATATGAAAATCATGACGTGCATGTCATGTACAACATGATTTACATACCACGCTCACGGTGCGCTGACGGTGGTTTCGCTAGCTTGATATACACCAAATTTGGTATTGCGTGACGTGACTGTATGAGAACCTAAATGAGAAGTGGTAATATGGATGGAAATCATGACATGTCATGTGCAACATGACTTCCATGTCACGCTCATGGCACGCTCACGGCCGTTTCGCTAGCTTTATATAGACCAAATTTGGTGTTGCGTGACGTGACTGTATGATGAATGTAAATTCCAAGTGGTAATATGGAAATCATGAAATGTCATGTGCCACATGACTTGCATGCCACGTTCATGGCACGCTTGTGGTCGTTTCGCTAGCTTGATATACACTAAGTTTGGTATTGAGTGACGTGACTGCATGACGGGCATAAATGACAAGTGGTAATATGGAAATCATGACGTATCATCTGGAACATGACTTGCATGCCACGCTCATGGCACGCTCGCGGACGTTTCGCTAGTTTCATGTACACCAAATTTGGTATTGCGGGACGTGACTGTATAGTTAACATAAGTGGCAGGTGGTAACATGAAAATATTGACATGCATGTCACATAAAATGCCATTTACATGTCACACTCATGGTGCGCTAGCGTCCAGTTGATATACACCAAAATTTTTATTGGGTGACGGGACTGTATGACGAAGATAAATGACAGGCCCTAACATGTAAATCATGACATGCACTTTAAGGCGAAAGCCTTTAATGTCTTATGGTCACTTCCTTCTGTCCGTCCGTCCCTCCGGCCGTGCCCTGGCACGGTGCCAGGTGGCCGCCGGGGCGCGCAAACGGACGCCGGACGCGTCGGACTCTACAGCGCTCGCGCTTTGTTGTCGTAGCGCCGCTGTGCCCATCGTGTCCAATCATGCAAGGAGGGAGACGCGCGCATCGCGTTCCATTCTGACCGACCCCGTCTCAATGGGCACAGGCGTTCGCCGAACACACTTTGGAATTTACAAAGTGTCCGTCCATTTAAGCGCTGGGACGCGGATGGCGACTGCACGATGCGCAAAGCGCGAGAAAACAAACACATGCGAAACGGAGGCGGATTAGTCAAGCGTCGCGCTGCGATTCGCGTGAAAAAAAGGGAAAACACGCACACATTCCGTTTGTGCGTCATCCCACTGAGAGTGTAAAAAAGAAGAGATGGGCATATTCAATCGAGTGGCCTCAAGTTTTCGCCGAACACACTTTAGAAGGCACAAAGTGTCCGTCAATTTTATGTACAGCATGATTAGCTCCTTGCTAGCTGCTTCGCATTACATGGATTTTCACAATGCGTGCGATACGCCGGTTTTTTATATACTCCCAAGTTTTCCAAGCGCAAAGAAGGGGAAACAGCGCTAAAAACTTGACACACACGAAGGAAGACGGACGAAGACAGGCGCTGACTTACAATTAATCTTTATTTTCGAATGTGGACACATATATACCATGGCAGTCAAACCACACGTGACTACCACCAATGTGCTGTTATCACTCTGACGTCAACATCATCGCATCACCATTCTGTGTCACAACCACGCATGAATCATCTCGAAGATAAAAAGTCAATTTCCTTCTGAGAGAGGGTTATAGACGCCATACTAACACACTTATCTTTAAGGCGTACTATTTAAGCCTTAAGCTTAGCAAGCTTTATTTCCAAGCGCTCAGTGTGAATGCAGTCGGGGAGGCCCATGCAGCTTTGTAGGCAATGCGTATGAGTGTGTTGGCCTGCTCTGCTTCCCATCTGCGTGTGAGTTGGTAAGGGAGAGCATATGTAATGCGGCTAATGATGAAGGCATGTACCAGCTTCCTGGTGTCTCCTTCCGTCATGCTCTCATTACTGCAGGTGACTCTCCTTATGAGTCTCGCTACGCTTCTGGTTGTGTATTTCAGTTTTTTTAAGCGTTGCCCGTTTCCTCTATCAGCATTCCCAGCACCCTTAGCTCCGACACTTGTTTTATCTGGTTTCCATTCAGCTCCAGATTGAAGGTTGGGGAGCGTGTCCGGCGGGGCTTGGGCCTGATTTGTATGCATTCCGATTTTTCCGGCGCGCATGTCATGCCTGCTCTCTTGGCATATTCCTCAATTGTGTTGACTGCTCTTTGCGGAGTGTCTTGTCGGTCTCCATAGGATCCTTTTTGGGCGACGTCGTCGACGTAGATGGCTACTCCAAGTTCTGTGTATTCCTCCAACATTAGAGCCAATTTCCACATCCCTATGTTGAATAGTAGGGGGGACAGTATAGAGCCCTGTGGAGTACCCTTATTCGCTATGTCAGTATTGTCCCCTCTTAGATGGCCTAAAACTATGGACGCCGTTCTGTTGTTCAGAAAACTCTGCACGTAGTTGTAGGTTTTCTCCCCACAGCGTATTTCTTGGAGGCCGGTCAATATAGTGTCATGAGATATGTTGTCGAAGGCTTTCCGTAGGTCCAATGCAATCAGGATTCTATTCATGCTTCCAGGTGGTGGGTTTAGAACTTTGTCCCGAAGGAGAAGGAAGACGTCCTGCGTGGAAATTCCCCCGTCGGAAGCCAAACATGGAATTTGGTAGGAGATTGTTGTCCTCTAAATACCTCCCAAGTCGTGTATAGATGACCTTCTCGAAAAGTTTACCCAGGCAAGAGGTTAACGATACTGGTCGGAGGTACTGAGCGAATTTTGGTTTTCCTGGCTTGGGTATTCAGATTATTTCAGCCTCCTTCCATTTAGGTGGTATGGATGCCCCTGTCTTCTAAATCGTGTAATTGAAGAGCTTTGTGAGGCGCTCTAGGGTTTCGCTGGGTAAGTTTCTATTCATGGCGTTCGTGATACGATCCGGTCCGGGCGCAGTGTTCTTTTTGAAAGATTGCGCTGCAGTGTACACTTCTGCGAGTGAAATCGGTTCATCAAGGGCAGGGTTTGCTAGACCCATATAGGGTAATATAGTTGTGTGTGTAGGACTTTCTCCCAGGTACGTGTCTTGGAGCTCGCGAAGAAGGTCCGCGTCTGAGCTTGCGTAGCGATTAAGTGTACGGCGCAAGGCTAGCGTGGTTTCTCTTCGTGTGGTAGCAGGAGTAAGCGTATTACGAAGGATTGCCGAAGTTCTTTTCGTGCTTAGATTTTCCCGAAAACAGTCGCACAAGCCCCTCCAATTAGCAGTGCACAGCTCTTATGAGTATGCATTGGCTGCCTCCGTGAGTTGTGCTATGCGCTCTCTGAGCTTTCGGTTGTGCCGCTGTTTCTTCCGTCTTTTGGTGAGGCTGCGTCTTGCCTCCCATAGGTGGAGAAGATGGTTGTCGATGGCTGGGTTGTTCGGTGTTGTGTGAAACCGTTGAGTGGCTTGGTCCGCCGCCTCCCGTATATATGTCATGCAGTCTTTTATCGTATTGAGGTTCTGAATATCAGTCTGTCACTCCCTAAATTTGCTCCAATCTGTGAGACATGGAGTTCCTGTCAGCTGTTTTATTCTTGCCGTTTGTATAGAGATTCTGATGATGTAATGGTCGCTCCCCAGTGTTTCGTCTATGTTAGTCCAAGTGACTCCTCGTTCATCACTTACGAAACTTAGGTCAGGAGCCGTGTCTCTAGCCACACTGTTTCCCAGTCTTGTGGGAGCGTCTGGTTGCGTGATGAGAATCAGATCATGAGCCTGTGTTGCCTTCAGTAAGCTGATTCCATTGGCCGTGTCCCTTTTGTAGCCCCACTCTGTATGCCAGGCGTTGAAATCCCCAAGCAGTATTACTCTGTCACCTCGTTTCGCGCTGTTCATAACGTGTGAGATGATGGGTGTGAAGTCCGCCTTGCGCTCTCGAGCCGAGCTATAGACATTCGCGACGATGTTCTTCGGGCTACCTCGCTTAAGGCCGCACTGTTGCTATTTGGTGGGGTATGTCAATCCCTGGTACAGTTTCTACGCTTACAACGAGATCCTTCCGAGCCAAAATAGCCGTCCCCGTGTTGTTTGTGTTTGTGTGGAGTGTGTATCCCAGTATTGAGCGTTTTGGTGTTCCTGCTTCTTGCAAACATACGAGATCAGGCGCAATTGCGGCGGCTTGCACAAACCGTGTTAGCGCAGCTTCTTTGTTGCGCAGTGAGCGGCAGTTTCACTGCCATAATTCGAGATTCTCTTGGTGACCTGTGATGTGTCTAGCCATCCTATGGGCTCTAAAATGTATCCGTGTCAGTCGTCGCCAAGACCTTAGGACTGCGGCCTCCAGGGCTTGAGTTTCCCCGTTTTCTTGATTTTTTTACTCCTTTGATGGAATCGTCGACGTATTTCTTAAGATTTCCCAGCTCCGCAAAAAGAAGTTGGAGTTGCGTTCCAATGCTGTGCAGTTGTTCTTCCACATTTTGTGCCTTGGGGGTAGCTGGTTGTGCTCCGCCTGTTTGTATCTGTGTCGGTTTCGTGTGCTCTGGCTTAGCGTCATATTAGCCAAAAAGTTGGTTGAGAGCAGCTACCTCTGTCTGTGGTGCGGCAAGACTGGATTTAAGTTGCTTATTTTCTGCCATTATTCTTTGATACTCCTCGCGTTTTGTCGATTGGGGTGGTCGTGTGAGATGCCACGTCAGCCCACCTTACAGGCATGGTCGTAGATGGAGCTTGCTGCTGCGGCCCCAGAGGTTCCGCGCTGGCTCGAACGGGAGTCTGTGATTCCTCTGTTTTTCGTCTCAGATGGCTTGTTGCTCGTTTCCGGGACCTTGACCTCGACCTTGGTTTGCGTGGAGGTGGAGACTTGGAGCAGGCTCGGGTTGCGTTTCCATCGTGGCGTGTAGGGGCGCCGTGTCGGCTCGCCGACCGCGGCTTTCT
Source organism: Rhipicephalus appendiculatus (assembly GCA_030522465.1). Taxonomy (NCBI): domain Eukaryota; kingdom Metazoa; phylum Arthropoda; class Arachnida; order Ixodida; family Ixodidae; genus Rhipicephalus; species Rhipicephalus appendiculatus. Next base: position 75,512 of record JALIZH010005929.1, on the reverse strand, counting down.
GCCGTCGCTAAGTTCCGCTTGCTCTTCTGATGAAAACCAGCGTAACTCCTTACGCTTAGGGCAGGGCGGGCGCTTTGGTTTCCTGGCGGTCGCTCTCGGCTGCTTGAGTCTCTGTGTACAGCTGCGTTCACCTGTGACGTGTTCCCCTCCGCACGAGGCGCACTTTGGCACACACATATGTCCGTCGGTCGGGTCTCTCGTTCTGCATATGCGACAGACGCGAGCGTCCGGTTGAGGGCACACATCTATGCGATGGCCCTTGCTGCAGCAGGTCTTGCACACTTGCACTGTGACTCTATGCGGGTGGCACGCCAGTTCTCCACCGCAGTAATACACAAAGCGCGGGAGAGTCAGGCCACAGAAGGTGAGCGTTGCACTCTTTGTTTCTCCCATCATGCGTGCTTGTATTATTTCCACTCCTTGCGTTCGCACTCGCTAATTAGCCATCAGCGTTTCGGCGGGAGTGCTGGATGGTATGCCATGTATCACTCCTCTTAGGGCTTCTTCGCCGTGTACACGTTTACGACATGTGTTCGACCGTTTAAAGTGCGCTCGGTTATGCGACGAAGCCGCTCCGCCACTTCTTGCTCCGGGGTTGATATAATGATTATGTTCGATCCCGGTTTTATCCGTAATAGAAAGTGCTCACCTGTTACGGTGTGTTTTCAAACTGCGGTGACTGCCGCTGCCATCTCCGGGGTAGTGATTGAGTGCAGTGGTAAGCCCTGGTGAGGCCTAATTACAATAGTAAAATCGTCCTTTGGAAGCGGTGGGAGCTTGACCCCCCTTCTTCGTCGTGGTCTTGCTTGAGTTTGTTTTGTCTGTTCTTCGGGTGTCTTCTGCCCCTGTTTCCTTTCTCTCGCTTGCTGTTTTTTCTGCCGTAAGGTGAGGACGGTGTGCCAGTCGTCCTATGCCGTCGTTCTCTCGAATGCTCCGGGGTGATTTGTCGTTGGTATGTTACCCTGGCTTTTGCTTGTCGAAGGTCCGGCGAGGTCCATGTCCTCAACCGTGGTGGTAGTTGAGGTGCTTGCTGGTGGTGGTGGTGTCGAAGAAATGGCTTGCGGCTCCATTTCTCGTTTAGGCAGCTGCGTATTGTCGATGTGGCACCCTAGACGCCGGCGGCGCCTGAGCTACCCCGCCGAGATGGCGTTCGGCGGAGCTCGTGCGTTTGTTCGAGGTCCACTTGTTTGGTGTCCAAATGTTGCCCCTGAACTTCGCGAATCGTTTGGTGTCACTTTTCCGATGGTTAGACGCACTTTTCCAACGGAAACACATGAAAAATGTGGAGCGCGACGTGAGCCACGTAGCGCTCGTACAGACGCTCGCCGCGTTCCCCCAACAAGCCCGCAGTTTAAATCAACAGTGGTACTCGTGCCTCCATAGTAAGAAGCTATGTCCCGAAGTAGTACGAAGCTATCTCCCTTTAGCGGCAGTATCTCCCGCTAAAGGGAACCATGTGTAGATGCGAAGCAGCGGGCGCTAACGCTTACACTGGCGGCGGCGTTGACGCTGGCGCTCATCGCGGCGTCGCGCACGAGAGAAACCTGGGGAGGCGCAAAGCACGCAGTGATGAACCGGTGTTTCCTACTGGAACATGCCAATCACTGTTAAAGGGCAATGAGAGACAGAAGACTCCAACTGGACGCAGAGACCCGTAGTCCGCTTTTAGTTAACGCGCACGCTGCGAATATTTATTGTTCAACAACGCACAGGAGAAATCTCCCACCGGCACTACCTTGCAGGTGAAGATCCAGTGCCTATATATACGGGGTGGCGAGTGAACGGTTGCGCAGCGCGAGCAGTCGGTTTTTTCAATCAAGAAACTCGCTAGCAGACGCTGCCTGCGTCGACTTTGCGACGTGAGAGTGGGGGGAGCGTAGGAGGAGAGAGAGGGCGAGGGGACGCGAATGTGCAGTGGGGGGTGTGGGCGCCGCGGGAAGGGATGCCTACAGGAGAGAGGGGGGGAGTGTAGAAGAGGAGATGTGTGGAGAAGGCTTGCGCATGCGCAGTAAGGGTGATCAGGACGCACACCACCACCACCACCGGATTGAACTCCGCCATAAGCTGCTTCGCATCTAAAAAACGTGTCGACGAAGACGAAGGTGCGGCGCCGGGTGCGTGTGATTTCGAGAGAGAGAGAAATAACTTTATTGGGTCCAGCGGTTTGGGGAACAGGTACCGGCGTCAACGGCGGCCAGTAGCCCTTGGGTCCTGGCGGCGTTTTCGGCCAGCTGGACGGCCCAGAGTTGCTCTTCCGGATACGAGCTTAGCAGTAAAGCTTCCCACTGCCCGTCATTATCTATACTGCGACCCTGTATGGACGCCTGAGGGCAAGCCCACAGAATGTGTCGCAGGTTCGCGCGTTCCCTGCATAGCTGGCATTTGCCATCATATTGGTCGCGGCATAACGGCTGTAGGCCACGGGATTCAGGTAAGTGTTGGTTTGGAGAAGGCGCCAGACCACCGCCTTTGTCTTGTTGAGTCTCGGGGGGGGCAGGGGGATACCAAGCCCTCGCCAATCTGTAATACTTTGCGATTTAATTGTAACTGACCATGCTTTCCTCTCTCATCTCTGGCTGAGGCTGCTGACTGGCTCGGTGTGTGAGTTCTCGAGCCACTGTGTGAGCCGCCTCGTTTCCAGGGAGAGAGTAGAAGTAGCTTGATGTGGGCGAGTTGGTGTAACATACTGGAAGAAATAACGTTGCGCAAACAACACGAGGACGATAAAGGAACACTTACAACAGACTGGCGCAAACTAACAACTGAAGTTTATTTCAGGAAACACTAATACTTATACATTTAAAAATCAAACGTCATCATCAACACGTGCTCAAGCTCTATCGCGACATGAAGGTGATTTATTTTTTTTGGAGTGCTACTGACGCGCAACTAATGCAGTTGTCCCCTGCGCGCGCAATGTAAAACGCCTCGAGGATCTCCCTCTCTAATCTATCACCGGATCATCCCAAGAATCTTGTCCGATTAAGAATTGGACGGCAGTTGCAGCGCTTACAGTGATCTGCCATATGCCCGCCCGCGTTGTTGTTTACAGTCCAGTGGTGCTCCCGCGCCCTCTCATTGTAGCACCGCCCTGTCTGACCTATATATACTTTGTTGCATGTTAGGGGCACTTCATAGACGACATCCTTTTTGCAGTGCACCGTGCAAATTCTCCAAGATTTTTCCGATGATCAACGAAGTCAGACTGGACCCCTGCACCAAGAAACACGTGGTACAGTACACGAAATGCAAAAGGAATGTCGTCTATGAAGTGCCCCTAACATGCAATAAAGTATATATAGGTCAGACAGGGCGGTGCTACAATGAGAGGGCGCGGGAGCACCACTGGACTGTAAACAGCAACGCGGGCGGGCATATGGCAGATCACTGTAAGCGCTGCAACTGCCGTCCAATTCTTAATCGGACAAGATTCTTGGGACGATCCGGTGATAGATTAGAGAGGGAGATCCTCGAGGCGTTTTACATTGCGCGCGCAGGGGACAACTGCATTAGTTGCGCGTCAGTAGCACTCCAAAAAAAAATAAATCACCTTCATGTCGCGATAGAGCTTGAGCACGTGTTGATGATGACGTTTGATTGTTAAATGTATAAGTATTAGTGTTTCCTGAAATAAACTTCAGTTGTTAGTTTGCGCCAGTCTGTTGTAAGTGTTCTTTTATCGTCCTCGTGTTGTTTGCGCAACGTTATTTCTTCCAGGGAGAGAGGCATGCGCAGGTGTCCATACTATTTCTATGTGCCTATTGATTTTGAGTGGTTACAACTGTGCGCGTGATGCCCGCGAATCAGCTGTTGCCTTGTGGCGGCCCATAGAGGTGGTGACCTACGATTGGGCCCCGTGTGAAGAAAAATTGACGGACCCTTTGTAAACTCCCGAAGTGTGTTCCGCGAACGCCCGTGTCCATTGAGAAGGCGTCGGTCAGAAAGAATCCAAACGCTGGGCACAGCGACGCTAAGCAAGCAAAGCGCGAGCGCTGCAGAATCCGACGCGAACGGCGTCCGTTCGCGCACCACGGCGGCCATCTGGCGCCGTGCCAGGGCTCGGACAGATGGACGGAGGGCACGGACAGACAGACGGACGGATGTATCGACGGACACGAACGGACGGACACGGACGGACACGGAAGGACGGGCGGATGGACACGGACGGATGAAATGACGGTCAGGCGCGGACGGACGTACGGACGGACGGACGCCGGACGGACGTGATCATGAGACATTAAAGGCTTTCCCCTTAATACGTGGCGAAAAGCTTCGTGGCTAGGGGATGAGCCGAAGCAGAGGCAGACGCAAGACAGCGGGCCGAAGCGTGGGACGCCGGCGGTCCAGGGTCCAGCCAGGGAACGCGGCCGTCCGTGCTGCTGCAGCCCACCACCAGCTGGGGCGGTGTTGTCGGCATGAGTAAAGATCTAGGGGCTTTAGGCATGAGTACTGCATCTCGGGGCGCGGCCTGGCCTGCTGTTCTGTTCCTAGCCGAGGGCATCGCGGATCTGTTGAGCCCCGCAACGAGCGTGACCTGGCTAATGGTCACGTTTGCGCCGAGTATCGCGACTCGACGCAAGCTGTTTGCTGGGTAGGCTGGCCATTCCCTGCACGGACCACTGTGTCTCCATGCGGGTTGATTGCGTTCTAAGTGGCACCTACGCCGTCAAGCGTCATCGTGGCCATGAGCGTCGCACATCGAGACGCACCCCGCCTCACGTTGCCTTTCGCCCGCCTCGTGCCCCTGCACCTCAGCATGCGTCGTTTTCGACCATCGCACCGTGAGGTCTTTGAACTTTCTCTCTTGGACGGACGTTCACTGTAGCCATCAAATAGCTTAGTCCCCGTGTTCATGTAGCTTTGTGTTTAGCTGTCTTTTCGTGTTGTCATAAACGTCGCGTGTGTTTTTACCACGTCGTTCCTGAGTCCATTTCCTCTTCGCCCGGCACGCGTAACAGTGACGATACAGTCCTCGATTTCTCTACACCAGAATACCAAATGGAGAGGCACGCCCCTTACTGCAAAACTACTTAATTCTGGGTTAAATGCCCTTTGGTGCGCTTCGGTGTAGCATAATGGGCCTCGTGTGATTTTACTTCACCGTGAATGGCTCGATAGATAACAGTACTTGGCTAAACATATGGTATATAGATGTATATCGTAAAATCCCTAGAGATGTACAAGACAGCTTTCTAAGGAGTGAGCAGCGTGTTGGCTCGAATACCCGTCAGCAATTAGCCCGCTAGCGCAGGCGGGGCGCCTGACAAAAACCGCAGTTATGCTACGGCCTACACCGTCTGCGATATAGTGCAACCTTTGCATACAGAGCTTATTTTTTTCCACCACTAAATAAAGTAACTGTTACAGGTTTACGCCCAGAAACCACGTTGGTGAAGAAACAATGACATGATGTAGGTAGCAGAGACAGATGAACCATTTATAGCCACGAAGCAGATAGTCCACCATGCGTTCGATCATTACCGGGGCTTCACGCAGTCCAAAAGGCATAACCTTGAACTTGATAGAGGCCGTCAGGTTGTGATGACGGAGCTTCTACGGCGTAAGTCGTCAAGAAAAATCTGCGAGCGACCCGAGCGCAAGTCTATGGATGTGAAGTATCTCGTTCCACAAAACAGTCAAGGCGGGTCAAGGTTGTCCTCGATTCGAGGGAGCGTCTTTGTGGTTTATCTCGTTCTAGGCACGACATCCAACGCTAAATCTCCAGCTGGCATTCTTTTTTTTATCAAGGCGACACGTGACACCCCCGGACTTGAGGATGCCACTGTAACGCCTTTGGGGAGCATCTAATGGACTTCTAGGTTCTGTGACCTGGCTGTTTGGAATGGAACACACGATATGTAATGTGCGTTGGGGGGGGCTACTTGGTATGACACTGAAACTGAAATAAAAGTGCGTGGGTGAAATATTAGAAGTATCTGTCATCTTGATGCTTGGTCCAGATAAGTGCGTTAGTGAACCCTTCGTATATCTAGGCAAAAAAAAAAAACTTCCCCCCTCTCCCGCTAAAGGGAACCATGTGTGGATGCGAAGCAGTGGGGAGATGGTTAGCTTGATCGGGAGAGGCGACGTTTCTCCCGCTCAAGCTAACCATCTCCCCGCTGCTTCGCATTTCTTCGCAACGAGCGGCAGCGGCCCAGACGCTCATCGCAGGCGCTGCACAAGAGAGAGAATGAGGCGCGCGCGCTCCGTCATTTTCATCCTAAACACTTCATAGCGCAGGAAAAACAGACACAAAGAAAAGGACACCAGACAACATACGGGCGCTAGTATGTTGTCTGGTGTCGTTTTCTTTGTGTCTGTTTTTCCTGCGCTACGAAGTGTTTCAGATGATCAACCAACAGGCCCTAATTCGCCACAATTCTGAAGGTCATTTTTATACCGCGGCACTACTGTGGCGCCCCCCAGCAGAGTATGCAGCTGTCGCACCACCTGACGTGAGCGCCGCTCCCTAGAGGATTCTTGGAGGGAAAGGGGGTGAGCGTAGGAGAGGAGAGAGAGGGGGGAGGGGACGCGCATGCGCTGTGGGGGGTGCGAGACGCGGAAAGGAGCGACGGACTAAGACCTCGCAAGCACATGCAAGCAAGATCAAGGAATGGAGTCAACCTGGGCGACAGACACCACCTGCCTAGCCATTGCTAAGCAGCCCCTCTGCGCTCTCGGCCATGACTCTGGTGGCTGTGGTGGTGGTTGACGGCCTTATTGTACTACAGTGTTCTGGTTCGCATAGTGGGTGCTTCCCTACTTCATGAAAGTGGCCGGACGCGGGACGCGGGACGGACAAAGCCCCGAGCATAAGATGCTTCGCATCTAAGAGAGCTTGAATATTTAGGGTGGATAAAGGGCCTTTAATGTGGTTGGTGATGCTGTCGCGAGTGCTTGTGCGCATGTGTGTCGTCGGAAGTGTAAGTTTGGTGTTTTCAATAAATTCAGTTGTCAGTCCACGCCCGTCCTGTCAACTTCCTCTGCTTGTGTTCCGTCACCCGAGCAGTTTTATGTCAGTTCATACGCACGATATGGTCTTCGTCTGACAGGACTGGTATCACCGGTATCTATTCGATGATTTACGAATGAAGTTTCACCTGAAGGGCGGTCATCACAGTCTAAGATGTCCCTATAACTCGTTAGAATGTGGTGCAGTTCCGTAGATTGACAACGCAGAAGGGGGCAATCATTCACCCATTTGATCGGGGGGGGTTGGCTTGCGGAGCCGGTTGCAACAAAGGACGAGAAATCCGCTGCATCTAATGCGACGATGTCATATGCATCAAGCGCTAATACGTTAGGCAATGATACTTTTGCCTTGGGAGAACGTGGGTCGAGATACTGAAGTTCAGGAGCGGTAGCTGTACATGGTTGTCGACGACAGTCACGAGGGTATATAGCACAGCGGCATTTCGGGCCAACAACATGTCAACTAATGGAGACACTATGTAGTCGCCATCGGGAAGAGGTGGTGATGTCGTCAAAGCCACACACGTGGCGTCTTGCGGCGACAGCCATATAGAATCTACAGAGCACAAGCGGTGTGACGGTGAAGCTAGGGACATCAGAAAGCCGAGACAATTCAAGTTGAAGAACACCGGTTGAGCATTCAATAAGAGAGGCATGGGTTGACATGACAGCCAATTCGAGAATGGCACCACTATGGACACTACTGAAGAGAAAAAAAACAGATGCGTGGTGGCCGGGGATGTAAAAAGAAACATCAAGCCAGATATGTAAACTGCATTGAAGAGGTTGTGTATCGCATTCCGCTGACATGTAACCGCGTGTATATCGGTCAAACCGGTCGCGGCATAAACGACCGCCTCCGCGAGCATGCGTACAACGTCAAAAACAAAACAGGGGGGGGGGGGGGGGGGGGTTGGCTCTTCATTGCTAAAAATGTGGTTGCAAACCTGAATTTCAAAGTTGCACTATAATTTCAAAGAGCAAAAGTGAAACAACAACACGCCTAATCATTGAAGCTCACAATATCTCATGTCTCAAAGACAAATGAATCAGCATGCCATCTATCTGTTTCAGGAGAACTCTTTGTTGGGCAAGTTGGTACACGTTCATAATAGAATTTTAAGGCGCGAATGAGGACGGACACAAGAAAGAACACAGGACAGAGCGCCACTAACAACTGATTTTTATTCTCAGAAATGCACATCCATATATATCGTTCTCAGCGCGTGCGCAGAAAAACATACTGACGTAAAGGTAGCGCAAAAAAAACGGGGACAAGAACATACTGACATCAAAGGGGGGCGGGATAAAGCATGTTCAATGAACTTTTTCTCTGATTTATACAAAACTATAGAAGTATCGCTAACGCACATGTCGCCTTTTTTATCGATAAAAAACGCTTCCATTAATTCTCTGGCGGTTTTGTCTGAGCTTCTAGCGATAACACGCACGTCAGTAAATCGCGGCCCACAAGAGCTTGACGGGCACTGCCTGATATGCTTAGGCAAATTAGGGAACTCTTTGTTTTGCTCTACATTTCGTTCGTGCTCCCTGATCCGCTCATTTAGGCATCTGCCGGTTTGTCCGATATAGGAATAGCCGCACGCAAGAGGAATCTCGTACACTACCCCTTCAACACATTTCGTGTAGGATAGCCCATGCCGAGTTCCACAGCCTCTTACATTCGCAACGTTTTTTTTCTTTTTCTATTTGGGAGCAAAGCCCTCCGAGCTTCCTAGGCGCAGAAAAAACGAGCGGGACACCATGTCTGCTCGCAACCTTTTTTCAGGTTGTGGGCCAACTTGTGCACATACGGCACGGCCACCGGTCTGACCTCTTCACGAGGGACCTCAGCAACGGCACTAGGAGCCCTTTTCTTCATTTTTTGCAAGAGGCTTTCAGCGACTCCGGTGACGAGCGAACCAGGGAACCCAGCTGAAGCCAGCCTAACCAATTGGTTATCAAAACTAGACTGCATCTTGTGAACACACGACTTACTGAGGGCGGATTCAAGGCACAGCGATGCAATTCCGCGTTTTACTAACTTAGAATGGCAGGAGTCATATGGCAAAAGAGCCTTCTTTGTACGAGGGGCATAGCCCCAACAGACCTGATCAGCACAAAACTCAATATGCAGATCTAAAAACTGCAAGCGATTACCATTAGGCAATTCACACGTAAATTCTAAGCCTTTTCCGTGTTGTCTAAATAGGGATAAAATAGGGTCCACAGCATTCTCAAAGTTAACACTTCCGTTCTTGGTTAAAATGATCAAAAAATCGTCTACGTACCTAAAAATTTTAAGAACATTGTTAGTAGGTAAAAGCCTTTATCTGTTGAAACATTTGCGCATGTTGAACGTGGAAGACCCGTTTTTAACGAAAAGGTCTGATGATGTGTGTAGATTTTTCCGTACAAACGATGGTGTTGGACGAGCCTTTTCTGTCGATGTGGTTGATTTATTTTATTCCGTTCCCCACGAGGCCTTATTTGCCGCAGTTAGAGAGTGTATTGAGAGAAATGACCCTGTTTCCTTTCAAAACACTGCTGGCATTTCCATTGATGATTTTTTACACCTTTTAAACTTTTATCTGAAGTCGACTTTTATCACATTTGACGAACAGTTTTATCTGCAAAAAACCGGTATATGCATTGGATCCTGTGTCGCGCCTGTATTATGTGATATTTTCCTTTCACAAATTGACCGGGTCTTGCATCAGCTTTTACCTACTAACAATGTTCTTAAAATTTTTAGGTACGTAGACGATTTTTTGATCATTTTAACCAAGAACGGAAGTGTTAACTTTGAGAATGCTGTGGACCCTATTTTATCCCTATTTAGACAACACGGAAAAGGCTTAGAATTTACGTGTGAATTGCCTAATGGTAATCGCTTGCAGTTTTTAGATCTGCATATTGAGTTTTGTGCTGATCAGGTCTGTTGGGGCTATGCCACTCGTACAAAGAAGGCTCTTTTGCCATATGACTCCTGCCATTCTAAGTTAGTAAAACGCGGAATTGCATCGCTGTGCCTTGAATCCGCCCTCAGTAAGTCGTGTGTTCACAAGATGCAGTCTAGTTTTGATAACCAATTGGTTAGGCTGGCTTCAGCTGGGTTCCCTGGTTCGCTCGTCACCGGAGTCGCTGAAAGCCTCTTGCAAAAAAATGAAGAAAAGGGCTCCTAGTGCCGTTGCTGAGGTCCCTCGTGAAGAGGTCAGACCGGTGGCCGTGCCGTATGTGCACAAGTTGGCCCACAACCTGAAAAAAGGTTGCGAGCAGACATGGTGTCCCGCTCGTTTTTTCTGCGCCTAGGAAGCTCGGAGGGCTTTGCTCCCAAATAGAAAAAGAAAAAAACGTTGCGAATGTAAGAGGCTGTGGAACTCGGCATGGGCTATCCTACACGAAATGTGTTGAAGGGGTAGTGTACGAGATTCCTCTTGCGTGCGGCTATTCCTATATCGGACAAACCGGCAGATGCCTAAATGAGCGGATCAGGGAGCACGAACGAAATGTAGAGCAAAACAAAGAGTTCCCTAATTTGCCTAAGCATATCAGGCAGTGCCCGTCAAGCTCTTGTGGGCCGCGATTTACTGACGTGCGTGTTATCGCTAGAAGCTCAGACAAAACCGCCAGAGAATTAATGGAAGCGTTTTTTATCGATAAAAAAGGCGACATGTGCGTTAGCGATACTTCTATAGTTTTGTATAAATCAGAGAAAAAGTTCATTGAACATGCTTTATCCCGCCCCCCTTTGATGTCAGTATGTTTTTCTGCGCACGCGCTGAGAACGATATATATGGATGTGCATTTCTGAGAATAAAAATCAGTTGTTAGTGGCGCTCTGTCCTGTGTTCTTTCTTGTGTCCGTCCTCATTCGCGCCTTAAAATTCTATTATGATCTATCTGTTTATCAGCCAAAGAAATAGCATATCTCACTTGCACTACACGTGTGTGTCAGTTTGTCTTTGCTTCGTAATACGCGATGAGTGTTTTTTTCGTATAAATCAGGTCACATTTCCCGCCAGTAAACTGTTTTTAGTTTGCGCTTCGGCTGTCCATCTATGTTGCTACTTGCGTCCATGTCTTTTGTGCGCAACAGTTCCCATCAAGATGAATCACCAACAAGCCCAAGTCGAAACCCTCCTGAAGTTCTCAAATGGGGTGCCGCGACGCCATCTCTCGCGAAAGAGGAAGTTTTTGGAGGCGAGTTTTGACCTATTCTCAGTTCCAGGTCCTGCTACAGGAACTGCAGCAACATTCTGAACAAGATCGCCTCGGCTGCCCCAACGACTCATCAACTGACTGCAGTCTGCAGCTTTAAACATACTACCGTTCTTCCATTTGTATAAATTTTACTTAGCAACAATGAATTTTCCGAGAAATTAAACGCGATTATACCACCTTCTCAGACAAATATTTAACGAGACAGGTGGTATACGACCTACGCACTATTTCACTAATAACGGGATCAAGACCAAGGACTAACTACGGTACTGAAAACTGTAGATTATCGAATAATTTTGTTGTGTAATACATACCCATCTTTATTCAAACTGGCCGATGAAAACTCGTGTATGTCTCGTTTCAAAAAAGCACGTAAAACTACTACTCATGTCTCCTTCAAACCTATAAGTTTCAATGATGTAACATAAAATGCTGACCTTGTGATTGATATTGAACGTGCTTCATGTGCAAAGACTTACTTCCACTATTGCCAAACTTTGCCCCTAATATTGATGTCAAAGTGTTTCTTTTTGTTTTTCTTGTTTCCATGCTGTGTAATGACCAGTGTAATTATTTTTTATAATTCACATGATTTCACTGGTTTCGCTCCTGCTGTCAGACATGTAATTCCGGGGTAAAGGCCTCGTCAGGAGATTTACGAGTCTCCTTTTGCCTAACCTCGTCGACATACTTCACATTGTGAATTGTGTATATATGTCTGAAATAAATATTGATTGATTGATTGATTGAAGTCGGCTTTATCAGCCGCTATAGCGCTGCGTTGCCTTCACCTGTTCTGTCTTCGTTTTAGTCTAGTCGCCAGCCTCTCCCCGCCCCCCGTTCACGCCGGTTCATCACACCAAGGGGTTCGCGATCACTTCGGACAATTCACAAAGGGTCCCGACACATCGACGTCTGAGAGCCACTGAATTAAGGCCATATTGTGGTCAACTGATTGCACACCGAACTGAAGACCTGTTCATCACAGTGAGGTCACCTTTTTAAGGGGGTGTCTGCAGCCATGACTGTAGGGAAGTACAGCAATTTTTTTTGCGTGCTTCTTCAGGCTGGTTCGTATACATTAGTTTTGCCTTTTCGATTAGCTAATGTAGCTTCTCGCAAGTAGCAGAAAGCATTTTTGTTGGGAGATTCTTCAGCCGCCTCATATATACTTAGATGCCTTTCTGATTCGGTTTACTAGCTTCTAGCAGACAGCAGAAAACATGTCTCGCGGAAACAGAGTTTCCCTCAAATTCTGCACCCGACCAGTGAAAATGGTCACAAGGGTAGCGGCTTGGGCTTGTTGGAAATTCATTGCGGATGCTACTAGCGCGAGAACACACGGAAAAGAAAGAAGACGACACACTGCGCTGTGTGTCGACAGCGCAGTGCGTCGTCTTCTTTCTCGTCCGTGTGTTCTCGCGCTAGTAGCATCCGCAGTGAAAAATGCATCTCACCAAATCATGACAAGGCTTCCCCAAAGGGAAAATAGGAAAGCGTTGTAGCATTACAAACTTTGTGCAGCCTCAAGTATAAAAAAAAGGTTTTACCTACGTGGGAACGTGCTGCCAACTAACATGGTTGGGTATAAACGTTAATGCTAAGATGTTTATTAGCAGATGATGCGGGGGGAACGGCCAGTCGACAGCAGCGTTCGGCCAAGTGCATCAACCACGAGCTCATGCCGATGCAGCTGAGGCGCAGAGCAATGCCGCAGAGGCCACTCTTCCCTAAAATCACTCTTCGCAGAAAAAGGCGTCATCCTGTTAGCATCCGGCGAGGGCACAACTACTGGGTCGTAGTACGGCTTGATGCGAGGGACGTGAACAAGTTCGCAGCCGCGATAGCGTAGATCTGTTGACGGCCTGGTGGGCCCCACGAGGTAAGTGAAGGAGAACGTTTATGCCACAACACAGTGTGGTCCGATGTGTTTGGCAACAACTTTTGCGGAGCTACTGGGTGTGGGAGAAGGTACCCGAAGCCATACCAAAGGGCCAGAAGAAAAAGTTTCTGCCGAACGGTCACCAGGTCGACGGGATTGCTGCTGCCAGTCATCCTCAGTAGAAAAGGAGCGGGCAAGCTGGTGGCATGTCGGGTGGCTTAGGCTAGGTGGTGTTCTTGTACTCATCAAGTTTGTATGCAAAAATTGTATCAATCGTATTTGAAGGTTCCCGTCAGTATAGAAGAAAGTACGGGGAAAATGCCAGTAGTAGCTTGAGCCACAGTAGTGTAAGCGTAGGTAACAAAAGGGAGAACTTGCTCCCAATTTGAATGACCAAACGCGACCTACGTTGATAGCATATCCCCAAGAGTACGGTTGAAGCGCTCTGCCATGCCGTTCGTTTGCGTATGGTGCGCTGTACTCGCGCGGTATACGATTCGGCATTGACCAAGTATCGCCTTCAAATCGTCGGCAAGCAAGGCATGGCCTTTGTCGTTTAGGAGTTCGCGAAGGGCACCGTGACGCAGAATGAAAATGTCGCAAGAGAAGCGGTGCAGCGTCACGCGCCGTGGCAGTAAGCAGCGCGGCTGTGTCGGCATAGCCTGTCCGGTGCTCTATCTCAACAATAATCCTGTGGTTACCTCCCAGAGTTCATGATAATGGTTTGTTTATATCAATGCCAACGCGATCTAAGTATCGACTAGTACAGGCAAGAAATTGTGATGGGTAGACTTATCGGAAGGTGATTTTCGTTGTTGGCACTAACCACACGAGCGAATGAACTTCCGCGCGTAGATACACATGGCGCGGCAGTAAAATTGGAGTCGTACCCTAGCGTAAGCTTTGAAGAGGCCTGGCATGCGCGCACTGTGGTGTTGCGTTGCGCACCGCTCTCTCCTTATCAGCCGGCGCCCAAGTCTGGCTCTTCTGTTGCGGACGATAATCTGTTATCGCGCATGTGCGTTGATATGTTTTCCCTCGCCCTTTGATCACGGCGTTCCTTTAAAAAGGACTGCGGACCACGCCGTCGGCGCTTCTTTTTGTACACCTTCTTTCGGCAAGCATGCCGCATTAAGGCAAGCATGCCTTCTCGCGGCGTCTTCTTCTCCCGGCTTGGAGCCCAACTCGGCAAAACGTAACAGCTGGTGGCAGCGGCGCGATGGCGGACCCCCGGGAGCTCTGCGGCAGCAGTCGGTGAGGCTTTGGCTTTGAACTCTGGTACGCCGAGTGTTATAATTTCCAGTCAGGGAAATAGGAAAGGCGGCTAGAGAGGACTTTTGTCACAGTTACGGTATTGAACATGGATTTGAATAGCTTGCTAAAGGTAGATTTGTTGGCCGTAGCAGATGAGCTCAGGCTTAGAGGTTAGCAAAGCTGTTCGGAAACCCGAAATTGTGGGCGAAATTTCAGCCTGTGGGGCGAGTGCCGACGAAATTGCTGAAGCAATAGATGAAGTGCGGAGGAAACGCAAAGTGAGAGAAAGAGAGGAGGAACTAAAAAAAAAACGCCAGGCCTGCGCGGAACGCGCAGCACAGTCACAGCGAAAGCTGGGAGAGCACCATTTCTAAAACCCGTTGCAATCTATTTTGGGGCTACTAATACAAGTACGCTTGCAAGGCACCCACTACTCCATTAATTGATTCGGTGGCTGATGACGACGAAGAATTATGGCTGAGCCCTTTGTAATGGGTTGGAAGCATTCAACGACCCCTCGTAATGCAATTCATATTGTGTCACGCCTGGTTCACACAAATGGCATTCTGTGACGCCTGGTTGTCGTTTCACTCTTCTACCACGTTATATTGCGCATGTTAACGCGGTTCCTTCCCGACATAATGCTTGTATGGGGTTTTTGTGCACCGGGTTTTCGAGCAGAGGCATGGCTCAGTGGTAGAACACTGGGCTGGCACGGAGCGGACCCAGGTTCGAACCCCGTTCCATCCTGAACATTTTTTCTTAGTTTTTTTTTCTTATTTCGTGCGATAGCGGTTACGGACACCGGCGGCGGCGGCGGAGAACTACGGCACCCTTGTTGTGATCTCATAACAGCTTTCGCTGTAAAACAATGCCAATAGGAGCAGCTAAAGCGGACTCAGGCCACTGAGGCAGAGCCGAGAGCCGTCAGTTATGACATGAGAGGTTTTCTTCAGCCCTTTGTTATTGGTAGTGAATTGGGGCTCTTTTTGACAAACTTTGAGCGCACTTGCACAAGAATGGGCTTTGATCTAACGTCCTGGCCTCAAAGACTTCGGAGTTTGTTGCCGGCAGAAGCAGCACAAATTCTAGCTAGGTTAAGTGCCGAAGAAGCGGAATGTTACGAGGACGTAAAACGGGCCTTGTTAGCAAAGTACAAGTTGTAGCCTGAAGCTTTCCGGCTTAAGTTTAGGAAATCAGTTAAGAAGCCGAACGAAAGCTACTCAGAGTTCGCGTACAGGCTAGCAAGCTTGCAAGAAAATTGGCTAAAAGGTGCTGACGCGTTCGATGACAAGGCAAAAATGTTTGAGGAAATCTGCCTAGAGCAATTTTGTTCGACACTTCCTGAAAAACTGAGGGAATGAATTCTCGATAAGCAAGATGTGAGGACGGCCCGCAAGGCAGCCGAGTATGCAGATGACTACTGCGCAAAACACCGTTCTTTTGACGCAGAAAGAAACATGCGAGGCGCACGAGGCCCTACCCCCAGAACAGAAGGAATTTAGAAAATCTGAGAAGAAAGATAACGATACCACAAAGCAGGAATCTTCGGATTCACCTTTAAACCAATCTTTTGAGGCGCGGAAGCCTATCGTATGCTTTAAATGTCAGAAACCAGGAACACGTAGCTGCGGGGTGTCGCGTTCCTAAAGTATCGCCGATACAGTTCGTTATGGGGCAGGGCGAAGATTTGCTGCAACCTTACCTACATGGCATGGAAGTTAACGGCCGAGAATGTAAAGTCGTGCGCGACACAGGTGCAACGTATGACGTGGTGCACTCTTCCCTAGTAAATTCTGGTGATTTCACAGGCAATTATGTGTGCTTAAGGCAAGTCCTTGGAAGAAGGCACTCTGAGCTTACCAGTAGCAAATGTAACATTGAAAGGGGCGTTCGGTGAAATTAAGACCGAAGGCAGCTGTCTCGGATAGCGTAATGCCACAGTGTCCATATTTGCTATCAAACAGAACGGCAAAAGAATTGCTGAATGCAGGCGTCACACTTGATATGAACCCTGTAATGGTTGTCACGAGGTCGATGGCGAAAGAAACTGCCGCTCACCAAGAGCCGTCATCTCGAGTTGTCAGTGTCGGAGGATGAAAAACGGGGTCAATCAGATAATAGCGGTGAGGCAAACTCAGACACGCATGAAACCGCCCACGAGGAAGGCGAACAGGCACCGTATTTCATTCCACCCACGAGCTGCGATTTTGAGGCGTTATCTTCCGTCGACAAAGCCACGTTGATCGAGGAACAGAAAACCGATTTAACCGTGACAAAATGTCGCCAAAGCGTCTCAAAGCAAGGCGCAGGTAGTGGTTCGTTCTATGAAAGAAATGACATTTGGTACCGCGAGTTTCGGGGCAAGAAAGGCGCAAGCGCTGACCAAATCGTGGTCCCTCTGAAAGTACCGCGAGAACATTCTGGAACTTTCCCATCGGGCCAGGCTGGTCTGGTCATCTCGGAATTACAAAGACAAAAGCAAGGCTGCTAAGCGAGTATTACTGGCCAGGCTGTTTTAAAGATGTGGAGGAGTTTGTTCGTAGTTGTGGACGTTTGTCAGCGAACTGGGAGACCACACGAGAAACACAAGGCTCCTATGACTGCAGTTCCTATAATCACTGAGCCGTTTCCGTCGAGTCGAAGTTGACATTGTGGGGCCCTTGCCGGTGACGAAGTCGGGATATAAATATCTTTTGAAGATGGTGTGCCCTGCAACTAAATTTCCTGAGGCAATGCCGCTGCGTTGTCTTACATCGGCAGAAATAGTAGACGCCCTCCTTTTGATATTTTCCCGCGTGGGTTTTCCGAGTGAAATACAGTCGGATCTCGGCAGTATCTTCAAAAGCGAGTTAACAACCACCTTTCTTAACCGGTGCGGTATCAAGATACACCACAGCTCTATTCAACATCCGCAAAGCAACAGTGTAGAGAGGGTTCATTCTGTAATGAAGCGGGTATTACGGGCTTTGTGTTCCGAGCAAAAAAAAAAAGAATGGGACACTGCATTACCAGCTATGACCTTTGCCTTACGTTCGGTGGCACATGAATCGACAGGTTTTAGCCCAGCAGAGCTCGTGTATGGGAGGGCGCTGCGCTCCCCGCTTAGGCTAGTTCGTGAAAACTGGGAAGACAAGGGTAGCGACCCGACTGTGGTCGAGTACGTTTGCAACCTACTGCAGCGCCTGTACGACACGCAGGCTCTGGTGGAAAGCTAATATGCTTGAAGCTCAGACAAAAGCAAAAAAGCGCTACGACGAAAACAGCAGTGTGCGCCAGTTTCACGAAGGGCAAAAGGCGCTCATGTTGCGTACTTCTAAAGCTAACAAGTTGGAGGTGCACTGGGAAGGCCCCGGGACTATACTACACAAACTTTCAGACGCAACCTACGTTGTTAAACTGCCCGGTCGTAGGAAGGAAGTACGCATCTATCACAGAAACCTCATGAAGCCCTATGTAGAGCGTGTGCAGGTTGTGAACTTGGTGTTAAATCAACCCGAAGAAGTAGCAGCCGAACTTCCTGACATTCCCCGTGACATGACTTGTTTTTCTGTGGATGAAATCCTTAATTTGACAGCAGACAGTGCTGCTCCAGGTGAAAGCCAGCTTGAAGATTTAACAAATTTGATAGCTGAGCACAGACAAGTGTTTTCAAAGGTGCCCGGCTCGGACCACTGTGACGACTCATGATATTGAGCTTACACCAGAAGCTGACAACCCAACGTCGCACAACAGGCGATTGTAAAGCTTACAGATGTTCACCGCGCCATGAAAAATTGATGAGGGAGGCAGTTGATCAGATGCTGGCGCTTAAGGTAGCTCTCAGCGCAAAGCCCGTCCTGGCGAGCCCAGACCACTCGAAACCCTTTCTTGTGCAGTGTGACGCAAGCGAAAAAGGGGTAGGTGTAGTTTTGAGTCAGGAAGAGGAGCACGGCCATGACCATCCCATTTTGTACGCAAGCCGAAAGCTGTCTGGCTCGCGAACAAGCTTACAGTACCATAGAAAAGGAATGCGCGTGCCTCGTTTGGGCTGTAGAAAAACTTTCCTGTTATTTGGCTGGTTCAGAATTCATTTTCATTACAAATCATCGTCCGCTCACGTGGCTTCAACAGATACAGACAGACACAGAACTTTATTCAGGTCCTGAGGAACACTACCGCTCAAGGCGGTAGAGCAGCGGGCCGCTCCCACGTCGGGACGGGTAGGCCGAGTCTCATCGCCGCGTCGTGAGCCCTCTGGACGGCCCTGAGTTGATGTAAAAGCTCTGAGCTCCGTAGCGCAGAGCTCTATTCCTCTTCGGTCGTGAGTTGAGAACTCTGTCCAACAAAAATGGCAGGTTGTTACGTTGGAGCCTCAGTTTGCAACCGTACGCGTTTACGGTTAAACATAAGAAAGGATCGCTGCACGCAAATGCAGATGGTCTCAGCAGAGCTTTCTCTCCCTCTGCGCCGGTTGGCATAGTGGCACCGAAGCCTTGATTCAGTATTCACATAGAACCGTAACTGTCGCAAGTCCTCGACAGTCAATTTTGTTGCAATTGGAAGGTTTCCAAAACACTCCGTG
Organism: Rhipicephalus appendiculatus; assembly: GCA_030522465.1. NCBI lineage: Eukaryota > Metazoa > Arthropoda > Arachnida > Ixodida > Ixodidae > Rhipicephalus > Rhipicephalus appendiculatus. Next base: position 56,616 of record JALIZH010005929.1, on the reverse strand, counting down.
TTTTGGAAACACGGAGCCTAGCCTGGCCGCACTCGGCAGTTGTTTGTGGTGTTTGCGGGGGTGCTTGCTGTATCGCCTATGCCCAGGACCCTGGCCCGGGATTCGTGCCCTCGGTGACGCCTGCAGTTTCTGCCACGCCATGCACTCCACATTTCCGCACATCGGCCTTCGAGACCACCGGACCCTGCTCGCATCTGTAAAGGACGCATCCTTCGACTCGAAAACCGAGCACAGTCATCTGACCTCGGACGGCCAGACGTCACTTCGCCGAATCCTTGAACGTCGGTCGCCAAGTATTTTGGCACTTCTGTGCACCTCGGAACTGCCCATCAAGCGCGCAGCCGGCTGAACTGGTGAAAATCTCCGAAAGTGCCGTTACATCGAAGCCTTCGATGAACCTTTCGCGAAAACCAGTGCGTGTGGAGCCTTCTTTACCCCCTTGGTGCTCTTCCGTGGGGAGGGGCTGTTGCGTTGCGCACCGCTCTCTCCTTATCAGCCGGCGCCCAAGTCTGGCTCATCTGTTGCAGACGATAATCTGTTATCGCGCATGTGCGTTGATATGTTTTCCCTCGCTCTTTGATCACGGCGTTCCTTTAAAAGGACTGCGGACCACGCCGTGGGCGCTTCTTTTTGTACACCTTCTTTCGGCAAGCATGCCGCATTAAAAAGTACGTTCCTTCTCGCGGCGTCTTCTCCCGGCTTGGAGCCCAACTCGTCAAAACGTAACAGTGGGTCTGCGTGGAAAGCGTCGCATATAACAGCACGGAGATTTCGGGGTATCAAAAGAAGACTCTTGCAACTGTCGGAAAGGTAGTTGAGTCGATAAAGAAGGTCATCGCGAATGCAAAAGTTCGTAGCCTGGTGGCGCTGTTGATCAGCTGGCTTCGCTTTGAAGGAGACGTTGCGGCATCGATGGAGCGATGGGAAGCGTGAAAGCGTCCAGGTGTGGCTGATCATCAGCCTGGTCAGCAGTGAGTGCGCCGTAGAAATTGAAGTGGCCGAAGCGTCAAAAATGTGGAAGGTGTGGATCGGCTGTACGCTGCTGAGGCATTCGCTGTGGAATAAAGGTAAAGGCCACGCCACTGTGTTGTGAACGAAAGTCTTCGTGACGCCACTTAGGAGAATAAGGAGAAAAACGGGCAGTGGAGAACATATGCGGCGAATGCATAGGTCAGAGGGTGTAGAGAGAACATTGGCATCTGATGTGAGAACGCGAAGGAACGGTTGTGTCGTCGGATACGGACAGTTTATAACACGGAAGGGGGTTTCGACAGCAACAACATCTTCAAGTGCAGAAAGCTCGGGTTTGCGTGAAAGCCGTCCAATGAGGGAGTTATTATTCGCAAGGAAGTCCCAGCCTAACATTATTTCATGGCAGCAGGAGAGAGGAAGAGGACATGCACAATTGTGACACCAGATGCCCCTTCGTCCGCACTTGTCGTCGCATTTTGGCCACGAAATATCATAACACGTGCTTCATCGAGGCCGGCGCGCATGTGCCGACTAGTTGAAAAGGCCCATTCTGACCCTAGTTCTATAAACGTTGATGCTGACGGCATGCTTGTACTAGAAAAATAGATGCGCAAATTTTGTAGTAGTAAAGAAATACTTTAATG
>JALIZH010005929.1:0-42500 GCA_030522465.1 Rhipicephalus appendiculatus | reverse complement strand
CGGCACCGAACGTGGCCGCTCTAGTTCCAGAATAAACTCAAGTGATCGCGTTTACGCACTGGCGCCTATCTGAAGATTTTAAAATGAGAAAAACTTGCCAGTGGGCTAGTTGGTTAAACATGCTGAGTTTTCTTGTGTGAACTTTACGAAAAAAAGTAACTGGAGACAGTGAAGGGAACACGTAGAAAACACATGAGCGCAAACTAACAACTGTTTAATACGTAGAATGACATGGAATATAGACAGTGTCCCATGCATGCGCATAGCTGCCCTAGCTATGGACGTCCCCCTGCCCTCTTTGGTCAGCTCGATTTCCATTTTGCTGAGCGCTATTGAAGGCGCGCTTACACATGCGCCCTCTGCCGCCGTTCGGATAGTGAAGGCTTCGACATGTAGGGCATCTGGCGACACACTGCAGCAGGTGCCCGTGCAGTCCTGTGTTTGAAGAAACTGAAATTGTGCATAGGTCGGGAAAGCAGATGAAAAGAGAGGTAGTCGAAGCCTTCGCTATCCGAACGGCGGCAGAGGGCGCATGTGTAAGCGCGCCTTCAATAGCACTCAGCAAAATGGAGATCGAGCTGATAAAAGAGGGCAGGGGGGCGTCCATAGCTAGGGCAGCTATGCGCATGCGTGGGTCACGGTATTTATTCCATGTCATTCTACGTATTAAACAGTTGCTAGTTTGCGCTCATGTGTTTTGTACGCGTTCCCTTCACTGTCTCCAGTTACTTTTTTGTAAAGTTCGCGCAAGAAAATTCAGCGATTTTAAAATAGTCTGGAAGGTTCCCAGACAGGCGGCCGTTCTTCCGTGAGCGGGGAACAGAAATAATAATCATCATGAACCGGCACGCGCTCTCTTGGTACTCTGCTTTATGGTAGTAACCTTCCTCATCTCCTGCTTCCCTCCCAAAACACGTGCGCCGATTTCTCTGGCGTGGGATGCAAAATGTCTGATAGGCGAGAAATCGAGTGCACAGAGATAGAAAGAAGTGGATATAAAGATACAGAAAGAGAGAAATTCTCGGGAACAAAATGTATGTAGTTGCACTCAACGTGAAAGTGCACGAAGTGTGGAGCAGTAATTCGCCTGCCCTTAAGCGGCGCTCGTGTTCACGGGCAAGCGCGCGCTGGCGTTCCAAACTTGCAGTAACCTTTTCTGAGAGGCAAGTTGGTGATGCGTATCATAGGTAAAACAGCACAATGTAACAAGACAGAAATACACTGTCCTGCGTCTTTTTTTTTATCTTACGTTTGTGTTGTTCTACCTATGAATTCAATGGGCAGCCTTCTCGGCGTCTATGGCAGTAAAGAAAACCTTAATTTTTGATGCAGTGGGGCCGCCTACCACTTCCCTTTAACCTCTTGTTATATTTTACCATATACGGCTGTGTTTGCTCGACCCTACCCCTCCTACCTTGCCTCCTCCTCACCCTCACTTTCTTTTCCCACACCCGTGCGATACGATACTGTAGTACACATGACTATGCTATGCTGCACCCTCCCTCTCCTTATTTCCTTCCTCCCCATCCTCACATCTATCCTCTTCACCATCACGCTGCTTTTCCACCCCCCTTGCCACACTGCACTATATATGGCTATGATATGCTTTACCCCTTCCTCCTTTCTCTCCTCCTAACACTCACACCTCTCTTCCTCACCCTCACTTAGCAAAACAGCAACAGCGACGACTACCTAGATGCTCATCAGTTTCGCTGTCTATTATTGCGCATCGAGTGCAGGCTATGCTAATTTTCTCCTGTCACTTTCTGCATTAATAATTTAATCGAGGAACTGCCCACTTGCTTGCACCTAACAGATTGCAGCATGTAATCAATACATAAATAAATAAACAATAAATGACTAGACATATAAATTATTTAATTAACGTACCGGAGCAAATATTTTTAAGTGAAGGAGGCGTGTGTCAGCTGGAGCAAAAGTCTCAGAACTATTCAACACATAGCACTTGAATGCCAGCATATTCGTTAAGCAAAATACGCCGCATGCGGCTGTCCTTTAGATGCTTGGGGTTTGAAAGCGAATGGATATATAACTAGCTTGCGGGTTCTGTTATCAGAACACATTGAAACTATTGTTAGGCAGAATTGCTCGAAAGCAAATTCTTTTTTTTTCTCATTGTACGCGACAGCTGCAACAGACACCGGTGGTGGCGGGGGTGGAAGACGCCATCAGCTCCAAAACTGGCTCTTATTGCACATAACGGCTTATGCTGTAAAGTAGGCAGAGTGACGACCGGCTGCCGCCCCGTTTCAAAGAGGCTGCCAGTGAGCATCCTCGTCAGCATCACATGCACGAACATCTAAGAAACCGATGGGCACCTTGGCAAGGAATACTCCTTAGGACGGTGCTCCGTATTAAAATGGAGGCACGGCACATCACGCGGGCGTGTGTTGCCGTGCCTGCGGGATCACGTGCAATGTAAGAAAGCGAGCTGATTGGCGCTTGCAAACGCCATTTGATTCAATGTAGCGTAAGCGTTGCATTGAGGTCGAGGGACAGTGTGCTTGTGATGCCGATGAAGCCCACTTCCTAGTGGGCTCGTAACATAAATATTTAGTTTCCTTAACTGCTGCAATAAGGGAACGAACTAGAAATTTTGTTCAATTAAACGTTTTCTCAATGAAACATCAGAATCTTCACTTCACAGAGTTAAAATTGTAATCGCACACAGTCAGGAAGGAGCCTCTTCATACCTCAGTAGCTGTACACTGTCCATTTTTATGAAAGGGAACACGCGAGCGCGTGGCTCGCGCGCTCCGGCGGCTGCTTGCCGCGCCTTCAAGCGTGAGCGATAGTAACCACATCCTCTTTTCGCGTCATCTAGTGGCGAGCGAAAAAACCAGTCATAGGTGATATGCAGCCCACAGAGTCGATGCAGCCGGCTGCAAGATTGGAACCCCCCCCCCCCCCCTTCAAAGCGATTACGCAAGAGGCAGGGCCAGTGGCGTGTCGTCTGCTGCTGGTAAACAATGCTTGGCACGCGAGCGCACTCGAAACGGTCTTCCGCTTGGCTTTCACGCGTTACGCTTCGGCTGATTTAGAGAGGTTTAGTTGGCAGTGGTGCAGTGAGGTGAGCTTTTCCTGGTGGTTTGCCGTCTTAAAATCCCTCACAGAATGCCCTGGAGAACCTTTTGGATAGAATCCCACTTTGCCGAGAACGTGTCGCCTGACAATACAAAAAGTGCTAGTATGTCAGCGCTTTATGCTTTAAGGTCATGCACTGTGCCGCTGGGCCCGTGATGAGAGCGCGAGATGGTGCTGCGTAGCAAACAGGAGAAAAGGTCTCGTGGTGCTTCGGGTGATTTTCATCGATATTTATAAGTAACGTAAAAGACGTGAGCATGAAACGTGTAAAGAAATATTTTAATTACTTTATCGAAACTGAAAAAATACGTCAGTTGTCGTTTTATTTTTGACATGAACTGAGAAAAGAAAATTAGCGCATTGCAATACTTGTCAATACTTATTACCGTCACCATTCGTGGACGTGACAGCTGTCACTCCAGTTAGTAGGAATTCACACAAAGCGGCCGTTAGGGGCGTGTCCCTTCTCAGCATCTCCCACTCCTCCTTGATGACAACCCGAAGGTCATCCGCCGAGAATCCCTGATAGGACCGGTCCGCCAGCGCGCTTTTCGAAAGTGCCCAAACGTTTTATAGTATGCTCAAATCTGAAACGCCCCTACGCATTGTGCTACTTCTTATCTGTTCGATGAGGGATTTCAAAACGGCAAACCACCACGAAAAGTTCATCTGGCTGCACCGCTGTCGCCTAAATAACTAAATCAGCCGAAGCGTAACGCGTGAAACCCAAGCGGTAGAGCTTCCCCTTTTCGAGTGCGCTCGCGTGCCAAGCATAGTTTACAAGGAGCAGACGACACGCCGCGGGCCCGGCCTCTTGCGTAATCGCCTTCAAAGGGGGAGGGGGTTGCAATCTTGCAGCCGGCTGCATATCACCCATGGCTTGGTTGTTTTGCTCGGTACTAGATGACGCGAAAAGAGGCTGTGGTTGCTCCCGCTCACGCATGAAGGCGCTGAAAGCAGCCGCCGGAGCGCGCGGGCCACGCGTTCGCGTGTTCCCTTTCATAAAAATTGACAGTGTACCTTGATAGTTATTGTTTGCAGGACTTACCTTCCTCATAACTCTGGTTTAGCAAAATTGGGTTACCAGACCACCTTGTAATGTTTCCAGAACTTTTGTCAATCTCCAGCTCGAGAAAGCCAAGATATTTTCCGAAGCGATAATCTTGGACGATAAGACAGCGCCCGCTACCACCAGTGCGGTTGTATATAAACGGGTAAGGCCCTTCTTTTTTATCGTTCACAGGAGGTTCTCCTGAAAGAGAGAACGAGCACGTCATAAAGTGCAAAATTTATTCACTCGAAGAGATAACAAAATTTTGTCAAAAAATCCAGGCGTGTTTATCCACCCCCAAGCCCCAAACTCGACAGATCCCAAGCGATAGATTGGAGGTCATCACAAACCCAGACTTTCCTCGACCCCGTCCATCTCAGGAGGATATTTCTAGACATCAATCGAGAAAGAAACTTGTAGCGCACAAAAAACACGGACGAAGCAACAAACGACGGGACGTCATCTCTTGCTTCGTCCATGTTTTTTGTGCGCTACAAGGATTACCACCAACACGCCCACTCTCCCCTTCTTGCAATCTATCCAGACAATACCTGCAAAATGTGCAGCTGCACTCAAACATCGCTTAGGCACATTCTTTGGGAATGTGCCGTTATAACCGCAGAAAATGCAGTCTCCCCAGATGGAGCTGCTGTACGGTGTACGGCCGCGCTGCGCAGCTCAAACCTCCAGGATCAGCTATGGGCCATCCAGCAAGCCCGTTAGCTGGCATCCAGCAAGCCGGATTTTTAGGGGCGAAGCTCCTTAGGACCTCACGAAAACCGCTGTCGTCGAGGCTCGCCGTGGTCCCTAGTCGAAGCGCAGGTGTGACCACTCTTTATGTGTACATCAATCAAGCATATGACTGCACAATAAAAGGCTGTTAACCAGAACAAAATGAAACGCCACAACGCCGTACAAACACCGACATTTAAGCACTGTGGTGAAGTGCAGTGACGCGGTGGTGTTGGTGAAGTGTGATGGCACCGTAGTGTTGTGTGAGACGTGCTCGGAGGTAACGGCAGCGATGCTTCCCAGATTGAGCGGCGGAGAGAAGACGACGACGTCGGCGCGAAATGTCACGCGTGAAACCCCGGTCCACATAAAGAAGAGGAAGTTTGCGGGAAAGTTCGCATGGTCAAGTCGTAGGAAGACCAATGGGAGGAGGGCACGGAGGAAAAGAGAAGAAAAAAGCGTTCGAAGACGAGTCGAGGGCAGACCGGGTTGGAACAGTCTGGAGCGAAGGTCGCTGGTGTCGCGCGGCTGCGATGTCAGGTTTCGGACCCAAACGCGAGAAGTCCGACATGGCCAGGACGCTCCAGCTGGTCACGGAGTACTCGGAGGTAGGCGGCTTCACGGAGTTCCGGCTGTGACTGTTCCAGGTCACGTCCTTGGTGTCCGAGCCTCGACTCCGTTCCCAAACCGCCCGTGGAGGGCGGAACCTCCTGTGTGGCGTTTCCTGCTGGGAACGAGCCAATGCGACGCCTCGAGTGAAGCTTGGGAGGAGCAGCCGCTGTTCTTGCGTGGGCAAGAAGGCTACCGTGTCCTCCGTCAGGGTCTGACGTGCTGGCGTTCACGTTACCTCGGCGACGGTGGCATCGTCAGCATTGCCGCCTTATAGACGTCAGCCTACCAAGCCATCGCCGTCATCAACACCACCGGGTGACTCTTTATCTTCATAAACGTTAGAGCGGGATGATAGAAGACTCACTGTAGGTTGTAACATAAGACATATCTTCTAGTTTGTTATTCCATCGTTTTCCCTTTCATGTTTTGCTTAAAGTTTCTTACTTTTCTTGTTTGGGTTTAAACCGGCTTCGTGATTTCTTTTCTCTGAGGCTCCGTCTCAGAGTAACAACTTAGATTACCGTAAACGTGCATCACAAGCACCCATCAGTCCAAGCATGTGACCGGACAAAAGGTTAACAAGAACAAAGTAAGACACTGCTAACCAGAACAAGATATAAGGCCACAATGCCATAAAAACATCGACATTTAAGCACCCATCAATCAATGAATATGAGAGAAAAAGGTTTAAGAATACACTAATATCTATCATATAAACACACAGGACAGGCGCTAACTAGGAACTTAATATTGAATTCCCAGTTAGCGCCTGTCTTGTGTGTTCTTTACTCTGTCCTGTTTTCCTCGCGCTACGCTTCGACATGAATCTGTACCAACTCGCCCAGTACTCTATGTTACTTAAGTTCATATCAATCACAATTGTAACGGCACAATTTAAAACACCTAGAAGCACAGAACCTTTATACTAGTCGGCCATTTCAACGTACATATTATGGACTTTAGGACCTAGCTTCACTCCATCATCAGCATGTACTTCGTGGAACTGTTGTAAATTGAGTAGTTGTGCGCATATAGTTCGCTTACTATGCACTACGAAACATTTAGCGCAAAATGACACAAGGACGGGAAAGGAGGACACAATACGTGCACTGCGCTGCACCATGCACGTTGTAGGCACTCACTTCAGAGCAGATACGTCAGTTTTATCGCCACCATGTACACACTACAGTGCGATGATTTGAACTTCGTAAGCAGCGATCATATGCGTCTTGGCGGAACACTACTATAGCTTGCCGAGTCGTAGATGTACAGGCGCGCTCAATATGACTTGCAACACGGGAACGCTTGGCCTCACGGGTTCAAAGGTTGCGCATGGCTTCCACTTCTTTTTATTTCAACAACTCAATATTATTTTATTATTTGGGATCATATCCAAGTGAGAGAAACGCGTTTAGTAATGGAAATAATGGCTAGTGGAAGCCATGCGCAATCTTTAAATTCGTGAGGCCACGCGCTCCCGTGTTGCAAGTCATATTGAGTGTGACTGTACATATACAGACTTTATTGCCTTGTTATAAAACCGGATACCCAACACTACAACCACAACTGGCGTTTTCCTGACATAATGCTTGTATAGGGCCTTTTTACGATGTAGTTTGAAGCACTGTCGTGGCTCTTTGGCAGATCACTTGACTGTTATAACAATTCCGGCTGGAGCCTTAATTTTAATTCTTTGACTTGATGGAGATATACCTAATGTCGACAACGTGGTTGACACCAGCACCGCATTTTCCGTGACACGGGCTCCTTCGCGCTGTCGCGTTAATATTTCCAGTCAGGGTTGATATAGACTGCGAATCACCAGTGGCGGTTACCCGCATATAATGGTGCGCAGTATGCCGGTATGCAGGTATACAGCACACCTGCATAACCAATTGGTTATGCAGGTATTAGTGTGGGGGCTGTTTTCATGGGGACAGAGCCTCAAATTAGGAAAGGGGAAGCCATCTTACTTTACACACAAAAAAAAGAATATAACTTTGTGGCTAACGAGAAAAGGAGAAAAGAAGCAAACGGAACAAAGAGAGTCAAGTTGGAAATGCGTTGAAACTACTTGGACTGGCGATACACTAACTAAAGAATGGTTCCGTGGAATGTTCAAAGAAAAGACCACTGTCACCGGTGGTCTCGGTATTTGAGTGGACTGGAGCGGTGGGCTCGCTGGCGTGTGGTTGCGTTGGCGACGAGGGCACTCGTGGAGCGAACGAGAAGGCGAGTTGGCCCAGAGATCGCAGAAGGAGGCACCCTCAGGTGCAGGAGGCCGGTGACCTCCCTGCCCGCGCACAGCATGGAGGCTGGCGGGAGGCGCTTGGGTTGGTCCTGTGGCTGGCAATCGGCAGCAGGAATCCGCTCGCCAACCGGGACGGCAATGTGTGCTCCCCACAGAAGTTCAGCTGGCCGGACCAGCTGCTCGGACAGTGGCAACGCCTCGTTCCCGCGATCGCACGTTTCCGAGGACGTCTGGAGGCTGTTCGACGCTGTCGGTCCCTTCGTGCTCGAGTCCGCAACCCGACGGCACGGACTCTTAACACCAGTGTCTCTTCTCCCGAGCTATCAGAGTCAGACTTCCGGCATTCCAGCCCGTCGTCGTCGTCTTCTCCTCTCCCATCTCCGTGCTACTTTCTAATTGGTCCCGGTCGTTTCTCCCTCTCGTGCGCTCACACGTGCAATGCCCCGCCAACGTTGTCCTCTTAATTGCGACGCTCATGTGTGCTGCATGGCGATGCTGTAGTGTCCGCAACACCGCGTTTCCACCACTAGCAACACCACAGCCCTGCACTAAGCACGCCGCACCGTCGCACTGTAGCATTTGTGCCCCACCCACTCATCACAGCGCCAAACGTGACATATAATATGGCGGGGAATGAAAAGGAAGGAAAAATAAAGGACCCCGGCCCGTGCCACTAGGTATAACGGGCTGTCAAACGTGACAGTTGGAAAGGACTTCAGGACGTACGTGACAGCGAAATCACGTTATTCGTGTCATGGTTTGCGAATAGTGTTCTTCATACACTCACGCCCTTGCAGATCACAGCGGCCGAAGGGAGGCTAGAGCAAAGGCTTAAAACAGGATGCTGGCTGAGGAGAAGAAGACAACCTTCATGGACGCCTTCAAAGCACGAGAAAAAGGCTGGGCTACCGCTACAGTGACCACCAAAAATAAACTGCCTGCGTGCGCGACAGCGAAAACTTGTTACAATGGTGAAGCTGAAGAGCTGGCAATCACCCTCGCTCTAACAGTCCCTGGTACGACCAGAGTGGTCACAGACTCACAACAGGCGTACAGAAACTTCCAGTCGGGTTTGGTGTCTCGGTTGGTGCTTCCCACGCTTAGAGACAGGTAACCCCCCTAAAGGGGAACGATAGAATCAATTTTTGCACACGAAGCAGTACGAGCAGGAATGCCCCGTGTGCAAAGAACCAGGAACCCTACAACACATGATATGAGAATGTAATTTCAACCTGAAGCACCCACCACCTCCACCAGGCCTCATGCCACTCCACTATGTCCCCCCCCACCCTATCCTACCCTTTAGAGAGCGATGGAAGATCTTTCTGTCCAGCCTCGCCCTGCAAGACCAACTGCGGCTCGTTACCATGGCCCAGGCGGCGAGAGACGCATATCGATTCCCACAAATACGGGACCACTTCGTTCGGGCGCAGGCTCCTAGAAGCTCTTTATTGAAGTTTTTCATTCATTCATTCATCCTATGCTGATTTCGGTATATACAAAGTTAAGGACACGACCACCACGAAGGGGCGCCAGGACGTAGGCGGATAGATAGATAGAAACAGTCTAAGCGTCTTTGATTCGCTGAGAAATGCTTCGAATTTAATAATAATAATAATAATAATAGTAATAATAATAAAAATAATAATAATAATAATAATAATAATAATAATAATAATAATAATAATATTATTATTATTATTATTATTATTATTATTATTATTATTATTATTATTAATAACGGGTGGAGTTTTAAGGGCCAAACACAGATTACACTATTCAGATGCATCGCAGTGCGGGACTCGGTAATTACTTTCACGACCTAGGGTTCCTCAAAGGCCAAATGAAACGAAATTTGACCGGGGCAGAATTGGCCCAGAATATATAGTACATGTTGGGTAAGTAATGATAGTGACAGTGAAAATTTCGGCAGTTCCTACGTCCATGTGGAAATCGGTTTCATGCGAAGCAGCCGGCCAGCGATTGTCTATGCTGCATTTTTTTTTGGCTTTGAGCCAGGCGTCAGGAGCTTTGATCGACATGTTTTTGTAAGCGTAGTGGTTGTGTGCACATCGTAGGCTTACCAGGCACGTCGACTATGCTGGCGTTTAAAGGGTAACTTTTGGCCTGACGTAACGTCAGGACTCATGTTAGAGCGCAGGCGTTTCGAAACGAAGTGGGCATTACAGTGCGACGGCGTGAATATCATACGTAACATTCATTAGCGTAATCCTGTGGAGTCTACTAATGCTTGAATATAGCTTTCTGAATCATAGGAATACAAGTGTAATGTTTATTATACAAGCGGAGTCAACACTGGTCCCACAATTGACGTTAACCCGATATGACGCCTGTATGATAGGAGTAAATATGTAATGTTTATTGTTTTGTTATAAAATTAGTTTGCCAGCATTGCAGCCACCATTGACGTTGTACTGAAATTTCGCCTGGATCGGGTCTTTTTCCAAAGCAGTTTTCAAAGACCTGGCGTGGCTCCGCGGTAGAATACCTGACTGCCACGCAGAATGCTTGGGTTTGATTTCTGCTGGGATTTTTAAAGATGATAGTCTTTCTTGGGATACTTGAACGCAGAAATAATGGTCTGTCTTTCTGTATGTCTGTCTGATTCAGCCATCCGGTCAAAGTTTAAACACTCGCTGAACGCCCAGCCATCTTGAACTGGTAGCTGCGTTCATACTTGTGAACATTGTGGATCAAAAAGCAAATATTAAGCATATCTGAGGCGCAACATCAATACGTAAGTATTAGGTGGTGTGTTCCTTTACTATAGAAAATACATAGATACGTAATTCTAAAGAGCCGAGTGTTTCTTAGGCTGCGCTCAAAATGCGACGCTATGCACGAAAAAGCCCTGTGCCGACGACATGGTGCTGCCACCTGGCCAATACCAATTTTGGTCAACGACAAGTTAAGGAGGCGATCATGAAAGCAACCAGACGCAGGCGGCTAGCTAGCTAGCTAGCCGCCTGCGTCTGGGTGCGTTCATGATCCCGCATTGCATTTATAATCGGTGCTCTAAATGTCATCTTCAACAATCAGCGCACAACGTACAAGGGACAAGAAAGGGAACAGAGACAAGAGCTGGCTCTGACAGGCAGCGCTTGTCTCTGTTCCCTTTCTTGTCCCTTGTCCGCTCTGCGCTGATTGTTGAAGATGGATTACCAACCAGCCCAATCTCAAACCTTGCTTCTAATTGTCAGCTAGCACATGACGCGGAGCCGTAGTGATGTGCGCGGCCAAATCGGACACAAACGGAAATGACGTAAATCGCAGCTTACCACCGCCCGTGAGCAAAACTGCCTGCAGCAGCATGCATTCTTTTCTGCATGACGCCCCTCTATTAGTGGCTAATTCAGAACGGTTAACTCGTTTTTAGTACGAAATGCGGGCTGTAAGCAGCTGAAACACGCATGTTACGGCCGGGACCAGCTTTCACGCATTTCCGAAAAACGCCAAGCTCGAAAAACTGGGGGGTTATCGCACTGAGGTGAAAGAAATGGGGGGCTATCGAAGACCGTGGTGCTTTACGCGGCGTACTTCAAAGGTGACGACTTTGCGTGCGACCGATGTCTCTTCGCCCAAATACTGCTTAAAATTAAAAGAATGTTGAATCCTCACACACTGCCTTCAATATTGAGCCACTGCAATCGCAACAGCGGGAAGCCCCGACCACCATTTGGAGAAGCGCCAGGGACAAGAGGTATTCGTATTAGAGAGCTTTATAAAGGGTAAAAATGATTGCGTTATCGTGTTTCGGACGCTAAAAATAGTGTAAGGCTATTCGAAAGACATTTATTACAGTCTTATGACGGTCAGCGCGAAAAAGGACACGAAAAACAAGAAAGTACACGACACAAGCGCTGTCTAACAACTGAAAGTTTAATGGAAGAAACGTCGCGTATAAAAACAGAAAGAAGGGCACTAACAAAACCTTATCAACCGTGACCAGGAATCTAAAGATGTATGCTGTAGATATGAAACCTCAGCATCAGTGAGAGCAAATGAAGGTGGGCTCACGCACCTGTATTTCGCTTTTATTATTTCAAAGGCTTCTCTGATTTCACGCGTACGCGGGTCACTTTAGCCATTTCATTAGTTTTGTTGCTGTCATTCTAAGGAGCGCGTTATGATAATCAGCCACTTTCAATCTGTTTATCGGCTCTAAAATTTATACTACTGTATGATGACACGAGCGAGTTAGTGCGGCGCGCAAACACGTGAAGGCCACCCCATTTTTGATTAGTTTGGAATGCCCCGAACCATAGTCTAGTAAGCAACAAAACTAATGAAATGGATAAAGTACCAGAACAAGAAAGATGAAAAAGACAGGGATGTCAGCAGGAATAAGAAGCACATAGCACTTATTCCGTATGTGCACAAAATGTCACACGGCCGTAAGAAAATAGAAAGGCGGTTTGGGGTTAACGTCGTGTTTTCAGCGCCTTTAAAGACGAGTAGCATACGCGCAGCGGTGCAAAGAAGGTGTGACGGCAAGGGTAACTGTGGTGATTAGGTTCGTCACGTCGCAAGGCGTGTGACGCGAGGAGGATGGAGACAGTGCGGACACACAAAAAGGAAGTTATATTTGACAAGAACGCATTTCACGAAAGACAATACCACGGGCCCGTGCACGCGACGACCAAACAAACAAAAACAAACAAGCGCAGTCTCACAAGTGTGCAGTAGTCCGGTGCCTTGCGGGGTGTGGCTCGTTGCTTTCCTGCAGGGTGGCCGGTCACTTGTGTCCCGGTAGAGACGGACCCCAGGCTCAGGCGAAGTCGCCAGTAGTAGGCGGCCACAGCTCGCTTGACGTGGTAGCTGGTGGTTTCGGCGTCTCGAGCACGCTCGCTGTCTGGAAGCTGTCCGGCAGCAGGCTCTCCCGGAACTCGTGCCAGGTCACGCCATGGTCCGAGGACTTCAACGGCTCGAAAAGAGCAGCCCGGCCTTCCGAACCTCGCGCGTAGTTGCGGGTTCTTCCTAGGCTCTCTCGCCACGTCTTGCCGGCGTTCCAACTGCTCTCGTCTGTTGTTGTTGTTGTTACCTTTGGTACGGCTCATACCCACTCCGGGGGATCGGCCAAGAGATTACTATATGAAGAAGTTAGACTTTTCGATTTTTTGAATTTTGATGTTGTGCTCACAACCAAAAGAACCCCGTATATAATCAGAAAGTGTGCAATAATTGTTTTTCACCGATTCAGATCAGACACTACATTTCTTCTGTATATACTTGAAGTGTAAGTTAAAAATAAATAAGTAACTGAAATAACAAATGGAATAAAATAAAATAAACTGTCTTTTTTTTAATTCATTACTGCAGTTATAATAGGTACAGAAGTAAGGATTTTAAATTCGCATTCGTTTCGTTTCATGAAGGTAATTGCAAACGGCATCAAAAGCGTCCTCGTGGCTGAAGCCCAGATCCGAAGCACCGAAAGAAAGTATATTATCACTTGTGCAGTTCAGTCCCAGTTTAGCAAAAGGGATAAGAAGAAGTCTTTTTCTTATTAATCTGTATCGGGGACATGACAAAAAGAAGTGCTCGATTGATTCCACTTCTAGGCAATAGTTGCAGAGGGGTGATACCGCCAGACCAGCCCTGTATGAATATAAATTTAACGGAGGGACACGACATCTTAATCTAGTTATTAGGACTTCCAATTGTCTGTTATTACACCACTGGCTTTTCCACGGAAATTTTAAATGACTGATTTCTGTACATGACGTTATTGATTCCATGGCGTCTGCACGAAGCGAAAAGTTTCTGTATCTTGTTGCAGTTATATTAGCCACTTCAGGAAGGACCGAGAGTATTGGGCCATTCAATGCCGCTCGTGCTAGTGAGTCCGCCATTTCATTTAATTGTAATCCACAATGGCCAGGTACCCATAATAATTTTACGATATTCAGTTGTGGAGGGACTAGCATACAGAACGTCTTTAAGGCAATCGATTTTGATGTGGCTGTAAGGGACGTACATACTGACAAGGACTCGGTAACTATTATTGCGTCATGGGCGTTCAAAGGTAGCTTCCGCAGCGCTAGAATAATTGCCAAGAGTTCAGCTTCAAACACGGGGGTGTAGTCCGGTAATCTTAACGAAAAAGACCATCCAAGTAAATGGGAGTATATGCCTACGCCTGTCTTTTCGTCAATAACTGAAGCATCTGTGGCAATTATATTTCTTGTTTCCGCATGTGCGAGATAATCTTGCAATCGGCTATTTAAGACCTTGAATGATTGGAGTTTGGGCTTAGGCGGAAAAATCTCATCGTATTCTATCTTAAGATTCTGATTTGAAACAATTGTTGCAGGTACCTCTCGAATTTTGACATTTATCCTGTCCAGTTGTTTCTGCACAAAAATTATCTGAGGCGTACGAAACCGTGGCCAGTGGGCAAGAAAAAAGGAGTCTGGGTCACTTATAAAAGCATATTCAGATCGTCTTAGCGGGTAGCTATAAAACTTTAAGAATGTCTGTACCGTCAGGATACGGAAACGACAAAGCAATGTTGGCAAGCGCGCTTCCTTATACATGACGCTGTTGGATACAAACTTAGGGAGCCCTAGACATAATCGCAAGGCTTCTCGTTCCAGAATAACCAGAGGCTTAATTTTGTAAGCTGGGCCACCGGAGAACAGCATGCACCCGAATTCCAATATTGGTCGCATGTACATTTTATATATCATGATTAGTGTATTCCTATGTAATCCATATCTTCGGTGACTCAATCTGCGGATAATGCCTAAGGCACGTTGTGCCTTACCTGCAATACTCTCTATGTGTGGAGTCCAGTTTAGTTTTTCATTATAAATTATTCCCAAATATTTCAGTGACTCAACCTGTGGGATAGGCTCTTGTTTATAACACATCGAAATAGAGATAGGATCTGCTAACGGGAATATTAACAATGCGCATTTATTTACATTCAATGTCATGCAGATTGTCTCTAGCCATGCCTCCAACATATTCATATATATCTGCAGTTTTTTATATAAAGAATATATATCACTATCTGCCGCGAAAAATGCAATGTCGTCTGCATAAACATATACTTTGACATCCTGGTAATTCGGGATTGAGCTCATTAATATATTAAATAATACCGGTGACAAGACGGCGCCCTGGGGGGACTCCGCGAGTTTGTTTGAACTTTGATGAGGCGCAGCCATCCTTAAAACAATAAAATTCACGTGCCCTTAAAAATTCCCTCAACCACGCAATTATATATTTTGGGAAATTGTGGCTCAGCAAGATGTCCAATAAAACTGAATGTTCCACACTGTCGTACGCTTTGGCTATGTCTAATGTCACTAGAGCAGCATGTTGCCTTCTTTTGCGAGCAAGCTGAATGCGGCTTTCTAAGTCTGCGTGTGCACACCATATTGAACATTCCACCCTGAAACCAATTTGATTAGGATTTAATAATAAATTTTCAGACATCCAAATTGTAATTCTCTTATGGAGCACCCTCTCTATGAGTTTTATCATATTAGAAGTAAGAGAAATGGGTCGTACGTTTTCTATGTCATAGCCGAATCCTTGTCTTTTTTGTATCGGAATTATTTTAGCTAACTTCCAATCGTACGGTATCCAGGAGTATTTTAATGAATAATTTACAGTGTTTAGAAGGTCACCTGGTGATAATTTGAATAATATTTTTATCATGCCAACTGTAATTCCATCTGGACCTGGAGTTGACGAGGGCAAATCTTGAATTACTTGAGCTAATTCTTCCAATGTAACTTTAGTAAAATCCATCATTAGGGTTTGTTTTTGCAGATCGTACTTTTTAATTGATGTAAAGCGACACTCCAGGCCTTTGGCTATGTTTTCTAAAGATTTCTTCATTTCTTCTGACAACATGATGTGACACTCTATATTAGTTGGAGACGGCAGAATTTTACGTGACCTCATAAACCTAAACAGCGCCTTTTTGTTCTTAGGTTCCGAAAGGTAATCGTAGTGTTTCTTATCATATTCTTCTTTAGCTGAAGCAACTGTGCGTTTAAAAGTTGCGGCGTAAAACTTGTAATCAGACCAATTTTGGGGGCACTGGTTATACATAAGCTTTTTCCAAGCTGCCTGACGTCGTCGGAAATCTCGTGCGCAATCTGCATTCCACCACGGACTATGGGTTGTGCTTTTTGCCGATTCAACAACAAATTCTGCTTTTTTGTACGTTCTTTTTATCAACGCACCTAGTCTCATGGCTTTCGTATCTTCCTGCTCTTCTGAATGAGTGGTCAAAGCAGATTCTAGATCTTTTTTAAATTTTTTATAATTAATGAATACTCGAGTCTGAGAGCATGACGGTGTTACTGGGCAAGCAATCTCAAATATTATTGGCAAGTGATCGCTGTTGGTGGCACACTCTAAGGCAGACCATGCTAAACTAGTGAGTGATGAACTCACAAAACTTAGATCCAAAGCTGAACGAGATCGATCACAAATATAAGTAGGCGTTCTAGAATTCAGACAAAACAGGTTGTTATCTGCTGCCCACTCCCACAATCTTTTACCGCATCGATCGGTGCGGAAACCCCAACACGTATGATGCGAGTTAAAATCACCGACGAGAATTTTATCTTTATAACCAGATGTTACTGCAGCGTCCAAACATCGAGTATCTGTTACACCTGTGGGAAAGTATGCGTTGACTAACAAAATAGGCATGCAGTCTGGCAAAGTTATTTCTAAGGCAAGTAGTTCGCTTTCATGTGACATATGCTTATATGCAATTTTTGCCTTGAGACTTATTCTATTGTGAATAAAAAACGCAAGACCTCCACCTTGCGATGGACGGTCTAGTCGGAAAGATCTGAATTTATTTAATCTAAAAGACTGATGCATATAAAGCCAGGTTTCCTGTAGTGCAATAATATCTGGACTGAATTTTGATACCAAATATTTCAAATCAGTTACTGCTGAGTGAATTGATCGGCAATTCCAATGAAGAATTTTAAATGACATTATGGTTTTGCTAAGATAGCCTCGGTGACAGCCTTGCCTAGAATATTATCTTTAAGAAAATCTGCTTTAGACAGGCTGTCCTTCTGGTACTTCTTAGTCTTTGAATGGACTGGTGAAGTACCCTTTTTGGTCAAAGGGGATCTTGAGCGCTTTAGCGATCGGGGATCTGTCTCCATCTCATCTGAGTCCTGCACTTCATCCCTGATAACCTCGCTTTGAGTCGGTCTGATTTCCGCGACTGCTCCTGCATCTGAGCTAGTCTCCTTTAGATTCCCAGAATCGCCACTAATTTGGGGTGATAGGCTGAGATTTTCTGCAGTGCCCAACATTTGGGCCATCTGGTTTGTGAGTATTTGGGCCAATGAATCGCAAAGGTTCGTAGCGATGCGTTCCATTGCCTTTTCCACTGCCTTCTCGATTGCTTCCGCAATAGGAACGGAGAGAGCCCCTTCCATTAATGGTATATTACGGGCCGTGACACCAGCGTAACCATGCGTTCGTGTTTGCAGTTCAGCTAATGCTTCCCTCCGTGAACACCGTCTTCGTTCTACCATCTCAAGAATTTGCAGTTCACGTGCCTTTGCAGAACAATTTGAACTATCTGCAGTATGAGCTGCATTACATAGGCAACACTTTTCTTCGTTATTCTGACATTCCCTAGAATTGTGACCTTCTCCACATACTCTACACCTAACAGCTGATCTGCAACCTTTGATAGTGTGCCCATAACGCCAGCACTTTACACATTGGAGCGGGCGAGGGGAAAGAGGTTCAACTCTGTAAATCAGAGGCCAAGCCTTAATTTCTGATGGCCGGACTGACCCTGCAAATGTCACTATAACAGATTCGGTTGGTATTTTGTTCTTGTCAACCACCCGTCCACATCTATAGACTGAAATAACACCTGCTGGTGAAAACAATTCCAGTACTTCGGAAGGTGTCATGTTGGCATCGACGCCACGGACTAAACCTCGGGTGCATGCTAAGTGCGGCGGTATGAATGCGCTCACCGGTTGACATCCGAACATCGAGCACTTTAGAAGATCCTGTACACAGGACTGGTCTGGTGAAAAGCAGAGTACACACCCCTCTGCCGAACTGGCGCACCTCAGTTATGGACTGGAAATGGGCCGTCGCCGACCGCAAATCCGCCTGAATGGCCTTCGGGTTCTTCATTCGAATGATGCCGTCATTGGTCGGGACTAGAGCCACTGGAACGGAAGAGATTCCGTTGCGCAAGAAAAGATCCACTGGCAACTCCTTCGGATCAATGGAAGCAGACCAGAGGAAAGTCCCTGGTCCTGGCGAAGAAAAGGGCATCCTGTCTGGTCTGAACTGCACAAAAACACTTATCAAACAACTATTGCACTACAAGAACCAATGAAAGAAAGATTAAACCAAAATCAACTACTTAATCCTCGGCCACAACCCCAGGAGCAAGGGAGCAAGACTAATCGAACACCAGCACCAGCGGCTGCATTCTTGTCTGCGCGAGCTCTTTCTTTTTTCTCTTTTTTCTTCTGCGCGAGCTTCCTAACTGTTTCATTTTCATCTTCTTCTAGGGGATGCAGCGCTGTCGTCTGCTACGCTCGCATTTTTTCGGGTACTTCATCACAGTAACAAAGGGCAAGGAGGCTGTGAAATTAGTCGTGATGATCTTAAGTGTTTTGTTTCTTGTGCCACGAATGTTGTGTATGAAATACTATTGTCCTGCAGTGCGTCGTACATCGGTCAAATGGGCCGAGGCGTTAACACGAGGCTCAGAGAGCATAGAACGACGTTTAAGAAAAATAAGCATGCCCACTTGGCTGCCCGTTGTTGTAAGTGCAATTGCTATCCTGTCCCCAAAGACACAAGTGTCATATACAGATATCAAGATCGCACCGTCAGGGAAATCATCGAAGCATTCCACATCAAGATGGGGGGGAAGGGGTTGTATTAGCGAGGCCTCACTTAATCTTCTGGAGAAGTAGATTATTTTTTTCAGATGCCACTTAGGATGTGTGATTTGTCTGCCTAACTCGCGCATACTGTCTTAAAAGTGCAACCTTGATACGCATATGTTTCATCATGTGACGATTTTCAATGTTTATATTTATGTGTGCGGTGATTGGTGAATAAAAATTTCTGTTGATAGTCAGCGCTGGTGTCGTCGGTCGTTCCCTTATTCTTTTTGTGTTCGTGTGTGTGCGCTGTGCTAAGATGAAGATTAAACCAGGTAAATCGCCGCTAGTTCTATAATCGTACCCATTGCTGTAGCCAGATGCATTGGGAAGGTTACGGAAAGGATGGTGCTGACACGCTTGGAGTGGTACCTGGAACGGTACAACGTCTACAGCAGGTTTTCGACGTGGGCGCTCCTCAATCGATAACGTAATTGACCTAGTGACGTTGGTCCAACAACACAGACGCCCTAAACGCCCCACAGCAGCATTGTTTATCGATATTAAAGGCGCCTACGACAATGTAACACATGGCGCAATTATAGACGCGATGACTGAGGTCGGAGTGGGCGGCCGTACATTTGAGTGGATTTGCAGCTATTTGATTGGTAGAAGTTTTTAGATGTGAAGCATCTTATGGCGAAGTTCAATCCGGTGGTGGTCATGGTGGTGGTGGTGTGCGGCGTGACCACCCTGACTGCGCATGCGCAAACCCTCTCCACGCACCTCCTCTTTCTCCTCTAGGCAACCCCTCTCCGCGGCGACCACACCCCCCACTGTGCGTGCGCGTCCTCACCCCATCTCTCTCTCTCCTCTCCTACGCCCCCCCCCCTCTCTCTCCTCTAGGCATTATTCCGTGGCGTTTACACCCCCTTTGTGCATGCGAAACGACTCGGCCTCCGAGGTCGCGCGCCGGCGCACAATCTCGGAGGCCATGCATGAAGAAACAATGTAATCCGAAAGGAAAAATTAGCACGCAATTAGTACGTTGTTGAAAGTAGCACAGATAGATGTCATTTCAATATGCCCACATTTGCCTCATTGACACTTCGATAATTAGGCCAGTATTTTTGGAGTTACGAATTTAATTATGACTAATTAATCAATTAACATTAACGAAAAAATAGTAGCGGCTACTACAGTATACTGGGAACATTATGCACTAGGTCTGCTTCGCGTAACGCCGTTCCTCTTTTTTTAAATCATGCTGCGTGATAAATGGGACACCCTGTATATATTTTATAACGCCATATCCGTGACGGAAATACATTAGCGGAGCCGTGGTGGACCCAGCATAAAACACTTTCGTGTTAAAACTCATACCCATCTCGCTCACATCGGGCGTGGGGAAGCTAATGAAACACGCCTTTCTGAATAGCGTAAACAACTACCTCGAGGGTGGTGGTCACGACCCAGATGCGATGGTAGGGTTCATGCGGTACTTGTCGACGCAGAATGCCATGCTGCAGCTCAAACATCAAATTATCGACAATAAATCCAGATCCACCAGGCTCGTCCTCGGGCTGGATCAAAAGAAAGCGTTCGATAACGCAGCACATGGCGCGATTCTGGATCAAATGTCGAGTCTCAACATGGGAGAGAGAGCGTACAGCTACGTGACAAATTTTCTGTCAAACAGGAGAGTGAGTTAAAATGGTATAAACTTGATCTTGTTGGCTTGTCTTGATAACGGAACAGCGCAGATATACGCCACAAGAAAGACTGCCCGGACTTGGCGCTGGCTAACAACATGAGCGTTCGCTTCGTGGGTGCACGAATATATACGCTTCTTGGGAAACGGCAAAAAAGCCCAAAGGGGGCGGAGAAATCAACGCATGCGTTCCAGCTAGTCCACGACGATGCAATCATCCCGTGCGGAGATACTCACTTTCCTTGTCGGTTAGTACGATCGAACGTGCGCTTACACATGATGGTCCAATGGAATGAACTGCATTGCGAGTGCTTCGTAGATTGCCCGGGCGCGGCTATCACAATATCTGCGCAAGATGTGCGTCTGATCAAAACTAGGACTGCAGCCACATTCGGCACAATGAATAGCCAAATTGCTTCCAGTTCGTGCCTTGAGGTTGTTCGGGCCTTGAGGCTCGCTGTGCCTTTGACGAGGGCCAGAAGCTCAGTCTTGTCGTCTAGTTTGGGGGGCAACGGAAGCAACATGCGACACAATTTGTGCCTTGTGAGACAGAAGTGATCTACGATGTACTTACATCCTGCGGAGGTCTTTACATTTGGCAGACAGGTCGCTGCATCAACGACCGGCTGCGAGAGCAGATGAACAACCTCGACGCCAGAAGTGGAAGCAATTTGGCTATTCATTGTGCTGAGTGTGGCTGCAGTCCTAGCTTTGATCAGACGCGCTTCTCGCGCAGATATCGTGATAGGCGCGTCCATGAAATCTGCAAAGCACTCGCCATTCATTCCATTGGGCCATCATGTGTAAGCGCACCTTCGATCGTACTAACCGACAAGGAAGTTAAGTATCTCCGCACGTGATCATTGCACCGTTATGGACTAGTTGAGACGCATGAGTCTAGCCCCCCCTCCCCCCCATTTTTTATTTCCGTTTTCCAAGAAGCGAACATATGCACTTACGAAATAAACGCTCATGTTGTTAGCCAGCGCCAAGTCCTGTCAGTCTTTCTTGTCCTGTGTATCTGCGCTGTTCTCTGTTAGTAAGGAAAGTGAGGATCACCATAGGAGATGCTCAACCAGTACTTTACAAGATCGGCAGCGATGAAATGCTGCAGCGCTCCGTAATCTCGTCTCTGCTCTTTAGTTTGATAATTCTAGGTCGAAGGAACTCGACAAACTCTCGGGAGTTCATCATGCCATCTATGCAGATGATATCACCATCTGGAGAGGCGATGGTAGTGACGGCTACATAGAGCAAATGCTTCAAGAAGCCGTAGCCACAGTGGAGAGATAGCTAAAAATTACGGGCCTTCCATGTTTGCCAGAAAAATTAGAACTCCTTCTTTATAGACCAATTCTCATAGAAAGGCCGCCCAAATCGTACGTGGGCAGCCGTCATTACAAAGAGATGACGGCAGATGGCAAAACAATACACAAAGCCCCGCGTATGCAGGTTTTCGGGCGAATCATTCAGTAGAAGACCACCAGCGGAAAAATCGTGCGGAAGTTAAAAAACAAGGTCCTTTTTACGAGCTAGCAGCTGACAAATAATCCCTCTTATACTGCCTAAAGGCATTCAATCAGCCAGAACAAGACCCTTGCTATGAATGAACGAAAGATGGGGAATTTTAAGGAATCGTTTTCTTTGCTAGACACAACATTAAATAGAACATAAAGTGCTTCGTCACGCCAGCAGGCAGAAACAGAGTGTTGCACATTCGTCGCCATGGCTAGCAGCGGCGCTGACTAACACTCAGATATAAATGCTCATATATACCCAATAAAGTGGACGGGGGGGGATGACCACCGCTGTAACTCAGTTGGTAGAACATCGGATGCCTTATTCGAAGGTCGAAGGTACGGTCTCTGCAAGCGGCAAGCTATCTCTTCGTCCACTTCATTTTCTTCCGATTCACATCATAATTAATACAAACAACACCCCTATACCTTCTTTGGCTTTCTTGTCTGTTAGTTAGAACTAATGTTTTGTTTTACTGATATTTAACTACACTTTGTTCACTGAGAGCCAAACATCGAGCTCACATAACCAATTATTAGCTGCAGTTTCGAGCCCACATAGACAGTTACATGGAAAAAGCAAACTTGTGTCGCCAGCACCAAGACTATATAAGGACTAAATGGTATGTTAGTAACGTCATTTATATATAATATATAATTCTTATAATATTATCATGTAATAAAAGGAGGACAAGTAGCAGCACCGCAAACCACGGAGCAGCTCCGATCGAGCACCAAGTCTTCGTCTTTCGCAACCACCAGACATTCCTCCGCCGCGCACAAGTAATAGCCCAACTATCTGCGCAACAGCCAGATACTCATTAAATGCCCACGTTATTATACAGTACATGTACGTGCCGGCCAACGGAATAAAAGAAGAAAAATAACGTACGTGCCCTTACATCCTGTGCACACTTGCTGCTCCAAGCCCCAAATTCCCAATTGACTGTCGCTTTTTCCCTGTTCGTTTCTGTGAGTTTCACTAAACTGCTGGTAGTCAGTGCTTCACTTTCCTCTCTCCTCTTCACCCCTTTTTACACTAAACGTATTTTACGCCCCAGACAAGTGAACCTAAGCAATGTGAGCACCAACTAGGTCCAAAAACAAGTACCTTGGGAATATATTTCACTGAGTGCTGCCTTGAGCGCCCTCAATAAGTTTTCTTTGCTACCTGCCCAGGGATCTCTTCTTGGGACTCGTCTTTTGGTTGGTTCAGTCAGCGACCTCACCACCTCATCGTGTTCATATAACTACGGTATTGCCAACATAGAACGACCAAACTACGAGCCCACTATGTCCCGAGCCCGCGATGTAACCGAAATAGCCAAGGGACTTACGGGCCACCTGACATGTCTCCAGTTTCACCTTCGGGTTTGTTTGCTTTGGGGTTGCATATACCGGCTTAAGAGACAGGAAGAGAGCAGAGTGGGTCAGGGAACAAACGAAGGTTCAGGATATCATATTTGAGAGCAAGAAGAAATGGACATGGGCCGGGCACGTAGCACGTCGGCAGGATAACCGCTGGTCATTAAGGGTAACTGAGTGGATTCCAAGAGAAGGCGAGCGCGTGACGGGGAGACAGAAAATTAGGTGGGCAGATGAGATTAAGAAGTTTGCAGGTATAACTTGGCAGCAGAAAGCACAGGACCGGGTTGTTTGGTGGAACATGGAAGAGGCCTTTGCCCTGCAGTGGGCGTAGTCAGGGTGATGATGATGGTGATACCTGTGCTGTTACCGCTTGCTCATGTTCGATGTGTGACGTCAGAACAGATAGCTGGGCGAAAACTGCGTGCGCCGAGCTACCTTTATCACGTGATCTCCCCCGGGGTGTATATTATCGGCCAGCACAATAAAGAGGGGGGGTGTTTCCTTTCCTCACCCAGAGCGCAGCTCGTCGGCTGTTTACTGCGACACGCATACGCGTCGCGCTAGTATGCAGTGGGCGCATGGTGTCAGAAGTGTGGACTGGCCAGCTATCTCACTCAGGCCGTGGACGGCAGCTGTCCCACAAAATGGCACACAAGACAGCAACGGTAATCCCGGGGCTCTAGCAGCCACCCCCGCTCGACTTGGACAAAACGTCGGAGAGGCCGGCGTGGATCGACCACTTCGACGACTACCGCTTCGCCACAGCTCTCAATGCACGTTCGGGAGAGGCCCAGGTACGCGCACAATGGGCGGCCAAGCCCGCGAATCTTTGCTACATTTGGGCTGACCGGCGAAGAAGCAAAAAGTTATGATTTCGTCAAGCAAAAGTTCGACAGTCATGTCCTCAAAAAAAGCAACATTGTTTATGAAAGTGCCCGCTTTCACAGACGCCAGCAACGGCCAGAAGAATCGGTGGGTCAGTTCGCAACCACACTTCACGTGCTAGCAGACCGCTGCGACTTCGGAGATATGAAGAAGAGACTCATCCGAGACCGCTTTGTCGTCGGGCTCCGGGAAGCTCAACTGTCCGAGGCCTTGCAGATGGACGCGCAGCTGACATTGGCTACGGCGCTGGCCAAGGCTCGCCTCAAGGAAACCGTGCAACAGCAGCAGCAGAGCCTTCGACCGGAAGGTGTCCACATCGGTAGCCTGCCAGAACTTCAGGACCAAGGCACCATCGTGGACGCCGTGGGCCACCAGAAACGCCCGCAACACAACGAGGGACGGTGTTCCTACTGCCTCGGCGACGCGCACCCGAGGTCGACGTGCCCAGCCCGAGCTTCCATGTGCCACTACTGTGGTAACAAAGGACATTTTGCGAGAGCCTGCCTCAAGAAAGCTGAGTCAGCAGAAACAAAGGTACGCGTCTGGGCTGTCGAACGTGATACCGGAGAAACTTTCATTGGCGCGATTGACGCGGCCGGGAAAGCGCGCTATGTGCATGTTCTGATAAAATCTGTGCCTATCCTTGCTAAAGTTGATTCGGGTGCAGAAGTGTCGGTTCTACCTTCTACATTTCTAGGATTGCCCACCCACCTGGATAACGCAGACGAGGTCCTACAGGGGGCTGGCGGCAACAAGCTCAATGTCCTAGGCAAATTTGTCGCAGAGATTGCATGGAAAGGGAGGACTGTCCGTCAAACGTGCTATGTCGTTAGCCCTCTTCGCGACGAACTTCTCGGGCTGCCAGCCTTAGAGGCTTTAGGTGTTGTTAATTTGCCAACGCGCTTAGTGCACACAAGCAACGGTATGAGACCCTTTTTCCGCGCATGGGGCGTAGTCTAAGCACTATCCCAGGAGAATATACCACTGGGCGCCATTCCGCATGCCATAACCGTTCCACGGCGAGTGCCGATTCCACTCATGGGAAAGCTAAAGCAAGAAATCGAGACTCGTGCGCATGGGAATGATTAGAAAAGTAGACGGCCCCACGGACTGGTGCGCAGGAATAATCTTCGTAACGAAACAGTCGGGGGGAACTGAGAGTATGCGTCGACCTCACAAAGTTAAATAAGTGCGTCGTTTGTGAGCGCTTCACGCTGCCTACGGTGGATCAAGCATTAAGCTCGCTGGCCGGTGCGAAATGGTTTCCGAAGCTTGACGCCTACTCGGGGTTCCATCAAGTCCGTCTAAGTAGGCACTGTGAAGAACTAACTAGGTTCTTGACTCCATTCGGGAGGTACTGTTTTACCAGACAACCGTTCGGAATTACGTCCGCTCCGGAGTACTTTAGAAAAGGATGTCCGAAATCCTATGTGGCCTGGCAGGTGTTGTCAACGTCATGGACGACATTTTAGTGTTTGGGGATACGAAAGGCCAGCACGACGAACGCTTACCAGATGTCATGTCACGCCTAGCTAGCGCAAACGTGACTGAACAAGAAAAAGTGCCAGTTTGGCCTTAATAAAGTGAAATTCCTGGGCCATATTCTGAATGAGAATGGAATTGAGCCTGATCTAGCGAAGGTTAGCGCCATTAAGAATCTAAACGCCCCGAAAAATGTCACCGAACGGAGAAGCTTGCTCGGCATGGCCGATCACCTAGGTCGCTTTTTACCTAACCTGGCCCAAACTACTGTTCCGATGCGTGCTCTTTTGCACAACGATAGCGAATGGGTTTAGCGGTGTGACAAAGCAAAAGCGCTGAAGGAGCTGAAAAGGCTAATTTGTTCTGCGCAGTGTATGGCCACGTACGATGCAACACTTCCTACCGTCCTTTCAGCGGAAGCATCCTCTTCGGGACTGGCAGCTGTCCTTTTTCAAACGCAGAAAGACGGTAACCGTAGATCAATAGCTTTCGCGTCTCGAGCCCTCACGAACACAGAACGGCGATGCTCCCAGATAGAAAAAACCGGCAGTTCCCACGCGTTGTGGGACTCACTGTAATGCGAAGCAGCCAGCAAGAAGCAAATCATGCTGTACATAACACCCATCTCATGATTCACATGCTAGGACCTGTCATTTGTGTTCGTCATATCATCAGGTCGCGCAATACCCATCTTTGTATATGAAGCTTGGACACTGGACGCAAGCGCACCATGAGCATGGCATCGGCAATGGCTTTGTACATGACATGCAAGTCGTGATAGTCATGTTCATCATCATCATCGTCATCAGCCTGTCTACGCCCACTGCAGGGAAAAGGCCTCTCCCATGTTTCGCCAAACAACCCGGTCCTGCGCTTTCTGCTGCCACGTTATAACCTGCAAACTTCTTAATCTCATCTACCCACCTAATTTTCTTTCTCCCCCCTCACGCGTTTGCCATCTCTTGGAATCCGGTCAGTTACCCTTAATGACCAGTGGTTATCCTGCCGACGTGCTACGTGCCCGGCCCATATCCATTTCTTCTTCTTGATTTCAACTATGATATCCCTAACCCCCGTTTGTTGCCTGACCCACTCTGCTCTCTCCCTGTCTCTTAAGGTTACACCTATCATTATCCTCTCCATCGCTCGCTGCGTCGTCCTCAGTTTAAGTTGAACGCTCTTTGTAAGTGTCCAGATTTCTGCTCCGTAGGTAAGTACCGGTAAGATGCAGCTGTTATATACCTTCCTCTTGAGGGATAGTGGTAGACTAACCATTCATGATTTCATAATGCTTGCCGAATGAGCCCCATCCCATCCTTATTCTTCTAGTTATTTCACTCTCATGGTTCGGCTCCGCGGTTACTACCTGTCCTAAGTAGACGTACTCCTTTACAACTTCCAGTGTCTCGCCACCTATCGCAAAGCGCTGTTCTCTGCCAAGATTGTTCCCCATTACTTTAGTTTTATGCATATTAATTTCCAGACCTAGACTTCTACTTTCCGTGTCCAGTTCAGTAATCATAAGCTGTAATTCGTCTCCCGCGTTACTCATCAATGCAATGTCATCAGCGAATCGCAGGTTACTGAGATACTCTCCATTAACTCTTATCCCTAACTATTCCCAATCTAGGGCCCTGGATAGCCATGTTACCAACTGCCAATTCTGTTCGTCATACAGTCGCGTCATGCAATACCAATTCTGGTGTATATCAAGCAAGCCAAACGGCCGCGAGCACGCCATGAGCGTGGCATGCAAGTCATACTGTACATTACATGTCGCGATTCTTATATTACCACTAGTCATTTATGTTTTTCATACATTAACGTCATGCAAAATTAAAGGACACTTTCTACATTCCAAAGTGTGTTCGGTGAAAGCTTGTGGCCATTCGACTGACTATGCGATGTCATTTTTTTTCACACTCTCAGTGGGATGGCACATAAACAGAATAAGTTATGTAATTTTTATGTAATTTTTACCGCGAATCGCAGCGAGACACGAGACTTATGTGCCGCGATTTCGCATGCGTTCGTATTCTCGCGCTTTGTGCATCGTGCAGACGCCATACGCGTTCCAGCGCTTAAATTGAAGGACACTTTGTAAAATCCAAAGTATGTTCTGCGAACGCCTGGGCCCATTGAGACGCGGTCAGTCACAATGAAACGTGATGCGCGCGTCTCTCTCCTTGCATGATTGGACGTGCTGGGCACAGCGACGCTACGCAAACAAAGCGCGAGCGCTGTAGTCCGACGTGACCGGCGTCCGTTAGGGCGCCCCGGCGGCCACCTGGCACCGTGCCGGGGCACGGCCAGAGGGACGGACGGATGGACGGACGGATGGATGGATAGACGGACGGATGGATCGATGGACGGACGTGAACATGAGACATGAAAGGCTTTAGCCTTAATACTGAATTTCTAATCAAGCTAGCGAAACGGCCGTGAGCGCGCCATGGGCGTGGCGTGTAAATCATGTTGCACATGACATGGATTTCATGATTTTCATTTCGCGATCTGTCATTTATGTCTGCTATACAGACACGTCTCGGAATACCAAAGTTGATGTATATCAAGCTAGCGAAACGACCGCGAGCGTGCCATGAGCGTGGCATGCAAACCATGTCACATGACATCTCATGATTTCCATATTACCACTTGTTATTTCGGTTCTTCATACAGTCACGCCACGCAAATACCAAATTTGTTGCATATCAAGCTAGCGAAACAGCCGCGAGTGTGCCATGAGCGTGGCTTGCAAGTCATATTCCACATGACATGTCATGATTTCCATATTACCACTTGTCATTTATGTTCGTCATACAGTCACGTCATGCCATACCAAATTTGGTGCATATCAAGCTACCCAAAACGGCCGCGAGCGTGCCATGTACGTGGCATGCAAGTCATTTTTCACATCACTTGTGATTATTTCCATATTACCACTGGTCATTTATGTTGGTCATGCAGAATTGTCTCATCATATCCTTTTTTATATATCAAGTTAAGGAAACGGCCACAGGAGCACCAGGGCCATGTCCTGTAAATCATGCCGTTCATGACTAGTTATTCATGATTTTTGTGATATTACCAGCCAGTCATGTGCATCATACAGTCATATTATGCCTTACCAATTTTGTTACAAATCCCATTAACGATACGGTCAGGAGAGCACAAAGTCGTAGGTGGCTAGATAGATAGATAGATAGATAGATAGATAGATAGATAGATAGATAGATAGATAGATAGATAGATAGATAGATAGATAGATAGATAGATAGATAGATAGATAGATAGATAGATAGATACGCTCAAAGTCGCCGAAGTTAGCTAAGAAATGCTTCGCATTTAAAAAGCCGGCAGATCCCACTCACTGTGAGAATCGATGTAATGCGAAGCAGCCAGGAAGGAGCAAATCATGTATTATAATTTGCATGTCGTGTTTTACGTGTTACGACCTGTCATTTGTGTTCGTCATACAGTCACGTCGCGATATACCAATTTTGGTGTATGTCAAGCTAGCTAACTGGACGCAAGCGCACCATGAGCGTGGCATGTAAATGGCATTGTAGATGACATGCATGCCAAGATTTTCGTGTTACCACCTGCCACTTATGTTCAGCATACAGGCATATCACTCAATACCAAATTTGGTACATATCATGCTAACGAAACGGCCGCGAGCGTGCCATGAGCGCGGTATGCAAGTGATGTCGCACATGACAAGTCATGATTTCCATATTACCACTTGTCATTTGCGTTCGTCATACAGTCATGTCACTCAATACCAAATTTGGTGTATATCAAGGTAACGAAACGGCCGCGAGCGCGCCGTGAGCGTGGAATGCAAGTCATGTCGCACAGGACAAGTCAATGATTTCCATATTACCGACTTGTCATTTATGTTCGTCATACAGTCATGTCACTCAATACCAAATTTGGTGTATATCAAGCCAACGAAACGGCCACGATCGCGCCATGAGCGTGGAATGCAAGTCATGTCGCTCATGACATGTCATGATTTCCATATTACCACTTGTCATTTATGTTCGTCATACAGTCATGTCACTCAATACCGAAATTTGGTGTATATCAAGCTAACGAAACGGCCGCGAGCACGGCCATGAGCGTGGAATGCAAGTCATGTCGCTCATGACATGTCATGATTTCCATATTACCACTTGTCATTTATGTTCGTCATACAGTCATGTCACTCAATACCAAATTTGGTGTATATCAAGCCAACGAAACCGGCCAC
Source organism: Rhipicephalus appendiculatus (assembly GCA_030522465.1). Taxonomy (NCBI): domain Eukaryota; kingdom Metazoa; phylum Arthropoda; class Arachnida; order Ixodida; family Ixodidae; genus Rhipicephalus; species Rhipicephalus appendiculatus. Next base: position 12,654 of record JALIZH010005929.1, on the reverse strand, counting down.
GATCGCGCCATGAGCGTGGAATGCAAGTCATGTCGCTCATGACATGTCATGATTTCCATATTACCACTTGTCATTTATGTTCGTCATACAGTCATGTCACTCAATACCAAATTTGGTGTATATCAAGCTAACGAAACGGCCGCGAGCACGGCATGAGCGTGGAATGCAAGTCATGTCGCTCATGACAATGTCATGATTTCCATATTACCACTTGTCATTTATGTTCGTCATACAGTCATGTCACTCAATACCAAGTTTGGTGTATATCAAGCTAACGAAACGGCCGCGAGCACGCCATGAGCGTGGCATGCAAGTCATGTCCCTCATGACGTCATGATTTCCATATTGCTACTTGTCATTTATGTTCGTCATACAGTCATGGCACTCAATACCAAATTCGGTGCATATCAAGCTAACGAAACGGCCGCAAGCGCGCCATGAGCGTGGAATGCAAGTCATGTCAAGTAATGATTTCCATATTACGACTTGTCATTTATGTTCGTCATACAGTCATGTCACTCAATACCAAATTTGGTGTATATCAAGCTAACGAAACGGCCGTGAGCGCGCCATGAGCGTGGAATGCAAGTCATGTCGCTCATGAAGTCATGATTTTCATATTACCACTTGTCATTTATGTTCGTCATACAGTCATGTCACTCAATCCCAAATTTGGTGCATATCAAGCTAACGAAACGGCCGCGAGCGCGCCATGAGCGTGGCAATGTATATCATAGTTTTCATGGACAAGTTAGTCATGATTTTCCTGATATGACCAGCCATTTGTGTTCGTCATACAGTCGTGTTATACCATACCAAATTTGGTATAAATCCCATTAACGATACGGCCAGGAGAGCACAAAGTCGTAGGCGGCTAGATAGATAGATAGCTAGATAGATACGCTCAAACTCGCCGAAGCTCGCTAAGAAATGCTTCGCATTTAAAAAGCGCTCGCAGTGACGTGGGCAGCCGAAAGATTTGAAGAGTACATCCGTGGCCTAAACGTTGCCTTCGAGACGGATCACAAGGTCTTAGTGTCCTTACTAGGCCAGATGGCCATTGATGATATGCCCCCGCGGATTCAGCGCTTCCGGCTACGCCTAATGCGCTATCTTTTCAGTGTCCAGTACGTTCCTTTCAAATCGCTAGTCACAGCCGACACCCTCTCGCGGTCCCCAGTGGCACGCGGCGATTTTGAAAAGGGCTTGAGTGTGTCAGATGTCACAGCATACTCTAAGGCGTGCTTGCTTGGCTTGGAAACGGGGGACAATTTTTTGTGTACAGTGAGAGAATGTCAAATGAATGAACCCATTTGTAAACACCTGCGCAGGCTGTGTAAAGCCAATCGGCCAAGGAATGTTCCTTCTTTCCTCATGCCTTACTGGCAAGATAGAGCATGCCTTAATATGATCGATGGTCTCTTGCTGAAAGGAACAACGGCTTGTAATCCCGCGGTCTCTAAGAGCAGACGTGCTGCGCAGATTGCACGATGGGCATCAGAGTATTGGGCGTTGTCGGTGTTTTGCTAAATGGTTCTGTCTGGTGGCCAGGGTTGAGCGCTGAACTGGCATAGTTCGTGAATCAGTGCACTATTTGCGCACAGCAAGCGCAAAAACTAGCCGAGCCCATCATAGCAAACGCAACGACATCGTTTCCTTGGGAGAGAGTGGGAGTAGATCTGTGCGTAATCAACGGCCAAGCATACCTTGTCGCAGTGGATTATCTTTCAGGGTACTCTGAGGTAAGCAATCTTCCCTTCACCACGGCATTGATAGACTGAAAGATATTTTTGCTAGGCGAAATCGATGGTTTGACGAAACATCGTCTGGTCGGGAAGAAGAATGAGGAAACGAAAAGAATGAGCGCCGACCAAAATGAAGAGGTTTAGAACATTAAAAAATGACGTTTCGGCTACCATACGGTAGCCTTGTTCACAGTAAAGTGGCCCAGCGAAGCGGGCTTATGTCCGTTTTACAACATTGCCGAGACACCTGGCATACGCTGGTGGCAGATTGCCATCATTTCTGTTCAGCGTTTTTTTTTTTCGTAGTCTGGATAAGGAGCGATTCCAGATATTGTCGCGAACACCAGTTCCTTTCCATTGCGATTACAGTTGCATTGGTCCAGCCAATGTTGTGATTAGATGCAGCCACGTGTTCCTCAAGTATCGCACTAGCACTCGCACTAGCACCGAAACCGCGCTGATATGTAGTGCGAACAGACGACGGTGTTGTGCTCCGCCGAAACAGGAGAATGCTTAACCTTCTCCCGAAAAGGAAGGGCGTACATGTAAACTTACCAATTTCCAGAAACTCGGAGCAGCCGAGCGCGGCACAGTTGCCTCAGCCCAGATGTCTCGACAGCAACAAATTCAGCGGTGCCTCCGACTCGCGCTGTGGCCAATAGTAAACCCACTCCCATTGTAACGCGGTTTGGTAGAGTGGTAAAGAAGCCCATACGACTGGGCAGTGATGAGTAGTGGCTTGGTGTTTTGTTTTGTTTTGGATAACTTATATTCTCTACCATGTATGTGCGAATGTTCCTGTGTGGTGAACAACCGCGTAGGAGCGGGCTTGATGAGTTGATGAGGTATTTGGTGTTTTGTCTTTCTAGTACAACCTATATTCTCTACCATGTATGTGCGGATGTTCCTGTGCTTGAAAGAAAAATTGGGGGGATGTGCTGTTACCGCTTGCCCGTGTTCGGCGTGTGACATCAGAACAGATAGCTGGTCGACAACTGTGCGCGCTAAGCTACCTTTACCACGCGATATCCCCGGGGTGTATATTATCGACCAGCAAAATAAAGAGGAGGGATTTTCTTTTCGTTCACCTAGAGTGCAGTTCATCGACTGTTTATTGCGACACGCATACGCGTCGCGCTAGTATGCAGTGCCATGACAATACCGGCTTCAGGTGTTCCGCTTGCTCATCGATCCCCATCTAGATGTGCGCAACAATACTGCTAGTGCAAAGCTAGCAGTTTGCCCAGAGACTTCTGAAACATTTGTGCGGTATTTCTATGCCCGAAAGCCGTTATTCTGCAGATAAACTGACCGCGACAGCAGCTAAAATTTGTAAGCACCTGAGCCGATGAGAATAAGGATGATATAATTTTTCCAGCCGACCCTCATAATTTATTTCCGTTATAATGACAATGCAGAGTGTTTGAGGGCAAAATAACGAATGAGAAGAACACAGCACTAGCGCGCACTTTCATGTTACAATGACGTGTCATTTTACAGGAACATCAGATGAAATCCTAATTCTACTTATGCGTACTTTAAAAGTAGCGTTCCGTCAAAGTCGTTATGTACCAATGAATAGCTGCAGTGCAAAGTGCCACAAGACAGCCATCAGACAGACAATACAAAATTGAAACCCTCAGTGGATAGCGCGGTACATGCAAAAGAGCGTTTAACGAGACAGTCATTCCTCTGGTCTATGCATTTGGGTTTTGTGCACTGTTGAAGAGTATATTACGGCACTTCCGTCTGAATTATGCTGTTCTAAATATAGAAAATGAGAACGAATTCATACCTGTATAAAGAAATGTGTTCGTGTGGCCTCCAACTATAAGGTCCAGATCGGGACAATTCTCTGCAATGGTTTGATCAACGTCAAAACCAACGTGACTAATTAGAACAAATACTTTAACACCACTTTCGTTTTTGAGCCGTTCAGTCTCCGCATTAATGCTGTCAATTTCTGAGACTATTTGGACGCCACCTGAAAAAAAAAAGAATGTTACATTTTTAAAACTCTCTCACATAGATAAATATGAAAATTCGCCTTGCGGTTTGATCAAACTAATAGTCAATTGAGATTTTTCAGATTCCACATATAAGTCGCTTGTTCGATGCCTGCCGTGGCAGTGGCAACCTTATGGAGGCTAAATCTTAGAGGACCTTGTATTGTGCGATATCAGTGTACGATGAAGAACATCATATGCTCAAGATTGTTGGAGTCCTTCGCTACGGGGTGCGTCATATCCATATCGTGGTTTTTCGCACGTAAACCACAGCAATAAAAAAAAGTGCGGCTTGATGTGTCAAGTCCACTTCTCTATTCGTCCTTAAAGGGGCCCTGCAACACTTTTCCAAGTAGCCATGGAAAGGATTCACTGAAGGAGGTTATTGCCTGACAAATTCACCACCGCAAAACATTTTTAGAATCCGTCCAGTACGAGCGGAGTTACAAAGATTTATCGCACGCTGCAATTGCATTCTTTCTTCTCTAATCCCGACGAAAGCGCTGGAAGCTAAGCGGGGGGGGGTCACTAACGTATGCTGTCGGGCTAGTTGGTGCATAGCTGGTTAAAAAATTACACCATCTCCCGCTAAAGGGAACCATGTGTAGATGTGAAGCAGCGGGCGCTAACGCTTACACTGGCGGCGGCGTTGACGCTGGCGCTCATCGCAGCGTTGCGCAGGAAAGAAAACTGGGGAGGCGCAAAGCACGCAGTGATAGAGCAGTGTTTCCTACTGGAACATGCCAATCGCTGCTAATGGGCAATGAGAGACAGAAGACTCCGACTGGACACAGAGACCCGCAGTCGGCTTTTAGTTAACGCGCACGCTGGGAATTTTTATTGTTCAACAACGCACAGGAGAAATCTCCCACCGGCACCACCTTGGAGGTCAAGATCCATTGCCATATATACGGGGATGGACAGTGAACGGTTGTGCAGCGCGAGCAGTCGGTTTTTTCAACCAAGAAACTCGCTAGCAGACGCTGCCTGCGTCGGCGTCGCGAGGCGAGAGAGGGGGGGTAGCGTAGGAGAGGAGAGAAAGGGGGGGGGACGCGCATGCGCAGTGGGGGTGTGGACGCTGTGGGCAGGGATGCCTAGGGGAGGAGAGAGGGGGGGAGTGTAAGAGGGGAGAAAGGAGGGGAGGCGCATGCGCAGTGAGGGTGTGGTTGCCGCGGGGAGGGACGCCTAGAGGAGAGGGAGGGGGGAGAGGAGGTTTTCTATTTTTATTTTTTTTAAAGGGCTTGCGCATGCGCAGTAAGGGTGGGCACGCGGCACACCACCACCACCACCGGATTAAGCTTCGCCATAAGATGCTTCACATCCAAAATTGGTTCGCGCAAAACAAGAACATGGACGGAGAAGTAACACAGACAAGCGCACACTCGCAACTGACTTTTCATAATCCAATGCTCATCTTCTGAATCCCTCACACATGCGTATATTTACAAACAGAACCTATCATCAGAACCTATCGGATAGTAAAGCAAACTCATTTTCAAAAAGCGACAAGGACGGGACGCTGGTGCAGTGGTCTCCAAATTGCTTGATGCACATCGCCTCCACTAGTGCACGTGCCACCTTGCTCCTTCGTAAGATACTCGTGCTGTTCTGCAACGGTTCACACGAGCACTCCTTGCAATGATGCGGCAAATGCGAACCAGTGTCATTCCTCAGTGACAGCGCATGCTCTCTCAGGCGATCATTTATACAACGGCCCGACTGGCCGATGTACACCTTGCCACAACTGAGCGAAATCTTATAGACAACGCCTACTGAACACTTCAAAAATCTTTTTGTGTGCTTCTTGACACACTCAGCGCTTGGCGCGCCACTCGAACGAGCACAAATGCGTGAAAGCCTCCAAGGTGCCGAAAACACGACCGGGATGGCACGGGGGGAAAAAATACGTCACGTGCGCCTCGTCACCTTGAGCACTTTTTTTCCTTTTTTTTCCTTCTTCGAATGCGCGGCTTTTCAGTACGATCGTGCGCGCCCGCGTGGACAAGTCGCGGCCTCCCGTGGCGGCTCCCCAGTAACGACCGAGCGCGCCATGCTCAAATAAGCCAATGGCTGCTACTATGGCTGTGACGCAGTGGTTTTGAGCCTGTAGCGTCATTTGTCGAGAGAAGAGAAGGCGATTTTTAGCTGAGTTTGAGAATTTGTTGCAAATTCCAGGCCGCGTGCTACGCTGAAATATTTAGCTCGCGTGTTCTTGGTAGCCTCGACTACCGATCGGCAGCGTTTTCTGACCATGCTCAAAAAATGTTGCAGGGCCCCTTTAACATTGCGGTTTTCATGTGAATATTCTTCAACGCACCACGCAAATATCTTTACGAAATTTTATTATGGATGTTTCCGCCGCCACTGTATCACGAAACATACTTGGGCATGTCAGGTCATGATGTCTTAAATCGAGTGGGTAGAACGCCGCTGCCGTCATGCAGGGAAATTCCTTTTTTTAAATGCATTCAGAGACTTTGCCTTTGAAGACTTGCCTATGTTCGAAATGCATTTCCGTGTCGTACATTATATGTCCTCTTTGTGACTTGGCCGAAACATGTCAACATCGTTTGATAAGCTCCAGAGATGCAATACTATGTTAGGATGCCCTCTATCAAACTCTCCAAAAATACTTTGTCCTGCAGTCTTGAAAAGTTTTGGCTTAATCATGCCGCAGCACGCATTTACGAGTGATAGAGACAATCGTTCGGGTTAGGCATTAAGCTTTATATGGTGGACACCACGCTCGCGAGGCAAGTCGCCGTCAGAAGTCGTTGCCATTCGCTCTCAATACAGACTAACTCCACAGAGGATTGGATCCGTTTCTAGTTTAATCCAACTGAGATAGAGAAGCTGCTCTAGGAGAAGCCGCTTAAGGCCTCAGCGGATCGAAGCCATGAAAAGCGATCCTAGCAAGGGGCAGGGTGGCTCGGGGTGTAGCAAAAGATGGACTACCATAGCACCTTGTAGCTGACGCTTTTGCCTCACGCCTGTCTCTGACTCAGAAGCTGGCAATTATCTTTATGAAAATACAATAACATAGTTCCCATATCTATGTATTATATACCTTTAGGAAAATACTAAGTCCTAATTTGCTCCACTCTATTACAGGTACTTATCACTTGTGGTATTACTTTCAAATCTACGTCGACAGCTTAGCGATTGCCTTTTCTGTCTTTCCTTACATAAGTCGCAGTTTCGTGCTGTATTTTCATGTATAATTTAACCACATTATTATCATTATTATTATTATTATTATTATTATTATTATTATTATTATTTAATTATTATTTATTATTATTATTATTTATTCGGTACCCACAGCACCAGAGGCATTACAGTGGGGAAGGGGTTTACAGTCAGTCTGGACAGTTCAATATTTTGTCATACATAAAGCGTGGAAAACGGTAACAACAACAACAATAGCTACAGCAGATTGTCAACATACGTTATTCAAAGCAGTATAGAGTAAATGTGGAAAAAAAAACACTTCAAGGTTGAGTCACTTGAACAGGAATTAAAATAAGTGGTTTGATACCGGAGTATTGCCGCAGTTCTCTTCTGCATACCGTGTGAGGAAAAAGAAAAAAAGAACATACAATAATAATAGATACAACAATAATAGATACAGTACGTCTAAAAAAGATGAAAGAAACAATCATTTCAGCAGGGCAAAAAACATTTCATTTGAAACTACATTGACGATGTCAGCAGGTAACCTATTCCAGTCTTGCATAGATTTTGGAAAGAAAGGTTCCTTAAAAAGTTCTGTCCGGCATAGAACCTCTCGTACTTTTCGCTCATGGTCCAAGAGTTCTGACCTATAGTGAGGCGGCATTATATACATGTCTCTCTGTATATTAATCATACCATAGTATATAGAATGAAAAATCTTCAGGCGCAGCTTTCTGCGTCTTTTATCAAGGTGTCCCATTTAAGTTCTTCCTTGGTTCTTGTTGCACTGAAATTAGTGGTGTATTGACGGGACACGTACCTCGCACCGAGATTCTGAACCCTTTCAAGTTTATTAACGTCGCGCGCCGTCGTTTTCTCTATCACCCGTTTCATGTTACCAACATACCCGTCATAATTTTAAAGGACCCCTCACCAGGCCCCATAACAAATTTTAGTTAGACGCTGGCCAGTTGTTGTGTGTCCGATGGCGAGCATTATGCCACAAGAATTTTTTCAATCGGTTCGTTAGGCGCTGAGAAAACCGGTATTTTGATGCGACGCGAAACCATGACGCGAGGAGGCGAGCTCGAAACCCTTGCCGCTCGGCCCGCGTAGCCTTCGCAAGCCAAATCTCTTCCCTACCTTCTCCGGCGTCCCAGCTAGAGCAACACGTCATGGCACGCAAGGTCACGTGTGCATGACGTGACCGATGAAGCCCAGCCCCCGAGCACGCGTGCGGCGTTGTTTTGTTGACCAGCGTTATTTTGTGGTCTATTGCCTCTTTCTGCGGGATGGATGCCTCGGTGCGCGTTCGTTTCACTTTTCACTGGCACGAGAGTGGTGATGATGAGCCAGTGCCGCATTTAAGTTTACGTGGACGCGCTAGAATAAATGAGCACATTGAGTGCTCGAACGCGCCAGGACATCACTTTCGTTTCCAGGGCTGGCGTCTCCTCAATGCGCTAACCCTTGGAACACGAAACGGAGGCATATTAGCCCCGCATATCGCTGCGATTCACTGAACAAAAACGAAAAAGACGCAGACATTCCCCTTATGCGTCTCATTATTTCTCTCAACTTTTATTCATCTATTCAACCAACAAATTCCACAAACTACACACGTGTCAAGTAATTTTCGCAGTGTCACGTGCTACTGCTGTCGACGTCAGTGCACAGCCGTCTACGTAGAGGACCGTCGTCACAGCACTGCCGTCTACGTAGGGCCATTCCGCCGTGTACGTCATTCCCCTCATTTTCTACGCGCGAGCACGCGAAAGGAAGGGCAAGCAGCGTTCAGCTTGAAATTTGACCCATTTCCGCGGCGCGTAGCGTTGCGAATTTTGGTAGACGTGATCGTGAACGCTCAGTGTATCAATTGCGCTCGTCAGCTAAGAATTGTCCAAACCTGGTGAGGGGCCCTTTAATATGTGCTGACTGTTTTTGTATAGCCTGCGTGAATAATAAATATTGCGTTGGTTAGGAAAATCAGGTATTTAGAAAAAAGCAAGATTTTGCCGTCATCGGACATCTTACCTGGTTTAGCAATAGTCATTGTCTCCGTTGTGACAACACCAAGAAATGCCACTTGCGTGCCAGAAATGTTATATATGATACTTTTTGGGAGCGTAATGTTTTTCTCCGTAAACAAAGGTTCGTTTGACGTATTTAAATTAGTTCCGAGCACGGTTACATTTGCCTCCGCCATTTTTTCCAAGAAGGGCACCAACCCGGCCGGTCCGTCATCGAATTCATGATTTCCAAGGCACTAAAGAGACGGAATAAAACAATGCAAAGAAATTAACAGTGACATACATTTTTTGCTGTGGTAATGATATCTGGTCTAAGCGAGAAGAAATATGCTTTAGAGGAGTGTGAGGTTGGGTGAGTTGGTGCATAGCTTAATAAAATATTTGTGGCGCAACTGAGACAAGCAAGGAAAAAGGAGAAGACAGGATAGGGCGCCAGACTTTCAACTAGTTTATTTTCCCCACATCACCCAAAAATATATGGGCTTCCAGATATGCGCACAAAGATGGGGCGCAACACAGGCGACTATCACATAGCACAAAAAAAAAACACACAGAAAAAAAGCCGGCAGATCCCACGCACTGTGGGAATCGATGTAATGCGAAGCAGCCGGGAAGGAGCAAATCATGCTTTACATAATTTGCATGTCATGTTTTACATGTTAGGACCTGTCATTTATGTTTGACACACAGTCACGCCGCGCAACACCAATTTGGTGTATGTCAAGCTAGCGAACTGGACGAAAGCGCACCGTGAGCGTGGCATGTAACTGGCGTTGTAGATGACATGCATGCCAAGATTTTCATGTTACCAACTGCCACTTACGTTCGTTATACATTCATGTCACTCTATACCAAATTTGGTGTATATCAAGCTAACGAAACGGCCGCGAGCGCGCCATGAGCGTGGGATGCAAGTCATATATGTCGCTCATGACATACCACGATTTCCGTATTACCACTTGTCATTTATGTTCGTCATACAGTGATGTCACTCGATACCAAATTTGGTGTATCTCAAGCTAACGAAACGGCCGCGAGCACGCCATGAGCGTGGCATGCAAGTCATGTCGCACATGACAAGTCATGATTTCCATATTACCACTTGTCATTTGTGTTCGTCATACAGTCACGTCACTCAATACCAAGTTTGGTGTATATCAAGCTAACGAAACGGCCGCGAGCGCGCCATGAGCGTGGAATGCAAGTCATGTCGCTCATGACGTGTCATAATTTCCATATTACCACTTGTCATTTATGTTCGTCATACAGTCATGTCACTCAATACCAAATATGGTGTATCTCAAGCTAACGAAACGGCCGCGAGCACGCCACGAGCGTGGCATGGAAGTCATGTCGCACATGACAAGTCATGATTTCCATATTACCACTTGTCATTTATGTTCGTCATACAGTCACGTCACTCAATACCAAGTTTGGTGTATATCAAGCTAACGAAATGGCCGCGAGCGCGTCATGAGTGTGGCATGTAAATCATACTTTTCATGACAAGTTAGTCATGATTTTCATGATATGGCCAGCCATTTATGTTCGTCATACGGTCATGTTAAGCCATACTACATTTGGTATAAATCCCATTAACGGTACGGCCAGGAGAGCACAAAGTCGTAAGCGGCTAGATAGATAGATAGATAGATAGATAGATAGATAGATAGATAGATAGATAGATAGATAGATAGATAGATAGATAGATAGATAGATAGATAGATAGATAGATAGATAGATAGATAGATACGCTCAAAGTCGCCGAAGTTCGCTAAGAAATGCTTCGCATTTAAAAAAAGTGATCGACGGGACACTGACGCATTCATTCCCCTTCCTCTGTATGTGATATGCCTCAAGTACTTCGCGTGCTAACGTTTCCCTGCTTCGTCCTATAACACCAGTTTCTCCGAACAGTGGGGCGGAGCCGCACGAAGCACAATGGAACGGCAGGTGTGAACCCACATCATTAGTTGATAATATATGCTCTCTTAGGCGATCATTAACAGAGCGGCCCGTTTGGCCTATGTAAGACATGCCACAGCTCAACGCAATTTCGTAAACATCGCCCACCATGCAACGCAGAACTGGCCGGGCGTGCTTCTTTTCGTATGAAAGCTTGGAATTTTTGCGAAGAAATGCGGGCACAAAGCTTCGAGAGCTTGTTGGGTGCCGAGAAGACCACTGGGACGTCATGCCTGTTTGCAACTTTTTTCAAATTGTGGGCAATCTTGTGCATGTAAGGCAGAACCAGTGGTTTCTTTTTTCCGCACAGCCTCGGGCTGCCTACTGCATCATTTAAGCTTCCGGAGCAGAGATTCGGACACACTGGTTAAGGCCGCCGAAGGGAAACCGGCTGCAACCAGCCTTGAAATCTGCTCCTGAAAACTGTCGTCCGTAGTTTGTTCGCACGACTTCAACAACGCAGACCGGAGACACATTGTCGCAATGGCTCTTTTCATGGTTTTCGAGTGTGCAGATCCGTAAGGCAGGATGTCTTTACATGTACGGGGGGCTGTACCTCTAGCACGAATGTGTGGCGTTTAATGACAGGTTGATGTCTAAAAACTGCAAGTGATTGTCTTGAGGTATCTCATGCGTAAACGTCAAGCCTTTGCCATGCTGTATAAACACTGATAAAACATTCGTTACATCGTCACAAGCGCACAAAGAGGTAGGGTCATTCAGAAATACAAGAAAATCGTCAACGTATCTAAAAACTTTGGGACAAAGATCCGATTCGAGGTTTCTAGCAAGTGAACGGCAGGTGTGGGTTCACACCTGCCGTTCCATTGTGCTTCGTGCGGCTGCGCACAACGGAAAAACTCGCGTTATAGGACGAAGCAGGGAATCGTTAGCACGTGAAGTACTTGAGGCATATCACATACAGAGGAAGGAGAATGGATGCGTCAGTGTCCCGCCCAGGCCCGTAGCCAGGGGGGGGGGGGGGGCTAGGGGCCCGGGCCCTTCCCGAAATTCGGATTGAGGGGTGTGTTTTACCGAGCAAAAATAAGGAAAATAGGGGGTTTTCAAGGTTTTCAACAGGTGCCCCCCCCTCCGCCCCCCCCGAAAAAAAATTTCTGGCTACGGGCCTGGTCCCGTCGATCACTTTGTACAAGAAGGAATGCCTATTTTTAGATAGCGCTGTGCAATAGTTTTTTTTTTCTGTGTGTTTTTTTTTGTGCTATGTGGTAGTCGCCTGTGTTGCGCCCCATCTTTGTGCGCATATCTGGAAGCATATATATTTGGGTGATGGGAGGAAAATTTAGTTGAAAGTCTGGCGCCCTATCCTGTCTTCTCTTTTTTTCTTGCTTGTCTCAGTTGGGCCACAAATATTTTATTAAGCGAGAAGAGTTGAATTTGTAGTAATGTTCTTGCTTTTCGAAATAAGGACCTTCCATGTATGTTTCTACACGTCCACAAAACTTAATATAGTAGCCCGCATATTGAACAATGCCACTTGCTCAGCGCATAAGCGCTAACCTTTAGTCCCTCAAAATAAAGTCCTGTAAAGAAAACGGTTCCATTGGGTGCTACACTGAAAATACACCATTCGCAGTCTAGAGGAGAGGAGGATACAGAGACAGGTAGAGCACTCCGTTTTACTTACCATGTAAACTTTCTGACATTTGAATAGAAGCTTTAGCGAATTTTTAATGGATTCATATTTGGAACTGCGTGCGCATCACAATGTTTTAC
>JALIZH010005927.1:0-25498 GCA_030522465.1 Rhipicephalus appendiculatus | reverse complement strand
AGACCCCAACGCAGCTGTACCAAGACCTGGTCAGACAAAATCCGGAATACTCTATAATCGCAGCCCGACGAATGGCGAAGACGCACTCCATTCTCATCACCTTCGACGCAAACGAGGTGCCACACTCCATTTCATTTCATTGTATTACCTTAAAGACCCCACTTGCGGGTGTTACATAAAGGTGGATGTAGAGAAATTATAAAAAAAATGGTAACCAGGCATGTTAATTGCGAGACAAGCAATGTGTTACTCTTTGCAAAAAAAAGGTCGGGCAGGTAATGGTGGCAGCGCTGTCGGAAGGCTCGTTCCATTGAGATGATGCCCGTGGAAAGAAGGAGGTAGAAAATATCTTGGTGTGGCTGCGCAGGCGGGTGACTTGTAAGGCATGACAGGTGCCATGTGATATGCGGGCTGGAGAGGTCATGAAGCCCGGGCGGTCACGTGAACTGTAAGAGAACTTATGGAACAGAGCTAGGGTGGAAATGCGACGGCGAATTGGAAGGCTTAATAGAAATGAATTTTCTTTCAGTGACATGGTATGACTACATGGGGGGCCATTAATACATGGGAGCCATTCATCGCTGCATTCCATACCGTGGAAGTCCAGATGCCTGTACGAAGTGCAGACAGCCGGGTCATCGTCACGCCGTATGCCCAAGCCTCAAGACTAATTTTCGCCCACGTTGTGGCACCCAACATCCGCCCCAAGAACCTTCGTGCATGCCCAAGTACATTTTGTGCGAGGGCTCTCAACTTACCGGCACTGTATCATGCAAAGGACAAAATCTTCACCAGCCACTCAAGCAGATAAAGCAACCACAAACGTAGCTACAAGAACCGGTCGCACACGTGGACAACTTTTCCCAATTGTCGCCAGGGCCCGCCCAGCCCAGCCAACCATAGGCGTGCGCACGGGGGGGGGGGGGGGTAGGGGGGGCGAAAAGAGGGGCGTCAAGCCAGCCCCGTACATTCACATAATAGGCAAAGGGGGGGGCGAGAGGGGTGGCGCAAAGTCATCCCCATACATTTACATGATAGGGAGGGGGGGCGTGCGACGAGCCTTCGCCCCCCCCCCCCCCCCCTTGAAGGGGAACCATGCGCACGCCTATGCAGCCAACACAAGTAAGCCTGGAACGAGCCGCTGAACCAAGACTGGCACCCTGCGCGCTCTTAATCCAAGCACGCATGATCCTTGACCGCGACTTCCTCTGTACAAGACGCCCTGGAAAAGTCTTGGGTGGAGGCAGCAGCGGCCAAAGCAGAAGCTCAAGCAGCCCGAGCAGAAGCCGCCGCCCTTCGATAACACACTGCGAAGCTGGAGGCCCAGATAAGTGCTCTTGCCACAAGCCATGCCATTTCAACCTACCCCTGCTTATACTGCATCTCAACCTCCTCCCCTCAACACGCCCGCCCTGCTTGACTTTTTTACTGCTCGTTTTGAGGCGAAATTGCAGGAAGCTATCACTAGCGTCAATCAGGAATGTACAAGACTCGCTAATACATGTAACAACAGATAATGCACCGCTTAATCACCTTTTTGATGCCCTAACTCAAGGATTCGCTTACCGCTACAACAATGTTGAACCATAGTGCAATTTTTTCGCGACCCACCTTCCAAATCGGGATCTCACCCCAAGTAAACGCAAAACGCCTAAAGCAGCCGAAGGGCAAGACAACCCGATTCCTGCCATCGCTCACGACTCCCAACACGGCGCTGCGGCTCCGCCCCTTATCGATTCTCATAATGACAGCTCCATACCATAATCTTACACTCTGGTCGTGAAACTACCATGGTTTTGGCCAGAAGTGTCGTGTTGTCCACCAACTGCTGTCTTGCGCTGCGGGACCCGACATCCTTGCCTTGCGGGAACCCTCCAACCCACTCAGCCTACCCGGCTATACTTTTATTCTACCCACATCCTCTCCACCCTCTCGGGTGGCGTTCCTAATTAATCGATCCATCACCACCATCTCTCATTGCTCAGTATTTCAAGACGTTGATCACCTTCTAATTGAGCTTCTTCCGCAACATGCTGAGCGAACAGTCTCTTCATACTGAATGTATATAGCAGCCCTAAGTGCTTACAAGGCAACTTCAAGCGCCTCTTTACGCTCGCGAAACACTTAGCGAATAAGTGCCCCCCTACTCGACGGTGATGATTATAAGGCTCCACATACGGCCTGGGGATACACGCGCCGCACACCAAAAGGGCGTCGGGTGTGGTTAGCAGCGCAACAAGACGGTCTCTCCCTATTCGTGGATTGTACTTTTCCGACACGCATGAGAAATAATGTATGCAAAGACACTGCACCAGGCCTGACGTTCGTACATCACCTGCCTGATGTCACGTGGTACAACGCACAAGATAATTTGGGCAGTGACCATTCCATTATCGAAATTCTCTTAAATATGCAATTGCCCCGCACGTCTCCCAGAGGCTCCACTTTCACCAAATGGGATTTTTTCCGCACATGTAGGGCAACCGCACGTATGCCCCTATCACGGACATCAGTGAATGGTCCAAACTACTTCAACGTGATGTCCAATCGGTAACTCGTCTTGTAGGAGATGACTAAACAAACGATACAATTTACTACCGCCTCCTACACTTATGGGATGCTAAAGCAAGCCTAGAACAACGCAGGCATCAGCAGCGTTGGAACCGGACTCTTAGATGTCACTTCGCCCGCCTCAGCAAAGAGATCGAGACCCACGCAGCCACTCTTTCCCGACAGAACTGGGAATCGCTTTGCAACGAATTAGATGGCATTATGAGTTTGCCTCACACTTGGAACTTGTTCACGCACTTAATTGAGCCAACTCAGTCTAAGACTACCCAAAGACACAACCTCACCAAATTCCTACATACTTCCGGTATACATCCACCAGAACTTCTCCAGGAACTTTCCAACCCTTGGCCTCTTTCCACCACAGTGGAAAGAGGACAAGGTCGTCTTTTTCACAAACCTAGACAACCTCTGCTTACTTCTAACCTCAGGCCCATGTCCCTCACTTCATATGTCGGCAAACTCATGGACCATGTACTCCAAACCCGGCTTTGCCAGTACTTGCATGTTTAGATTTCGTCCTGGTCTTTTCACACAGGACGTTTTCCTACTACTAAAACATCATATTCGCGACTCTCAAACCTGTGACACCAGCGCTATCTTAGGAGTAGACCTCACAAATGCATTCGAAAACGTTACACACTCAGCCATCCTAGAGAACCTAACAACCCTGGGAGTTGGCGCAAAGACATACAACTACGCCCGAGACCTCCTCAGCCACCGAACAGCAACACTTGCCTTCGGCGATCACAGCCTCCTTGGCATCCCGCTTGGCGCACGTGGTACGCCCCAGTGAGCAGCTCTCTCGCCTATTCTGTCTGGGAGGACGGAGCCGTCCATGTAAGCAATAAGCCTTCCAGCCAGCTCTTCCTCTAGCTTTGAGGCAGACGCCTGTTGGAGGGCGAAGGTGGGTGGGCGACGCTTGGAGAGCCTTCCCAGACCAGTAATGACAGCCAGTGGTTTCTTCATTGGCGGAGGAGGAAGTAAGGCTGGAGGAACCGGTCCCACAGCTTCTCGATAGACCTGTAGCAGCTCGCCCATCCGAGATGTTGGTCGGCTTTGCAGCCGGCCAAGCAGCGGGCGCCCATCAGATGCGTGGCCTAGCGGATCAATGTGTAGTAGACCGCGTTGCTGTAGGAGCAGCGAAGGAGGGCAGACACCCGCCTCTGTCAGGGTGGCTGCTACTTGCGAGGACCCTTCATACTTGGGGAGCTGCAGTCGCGATGGCTAATACAAACATATTTGGCGAGAAGAAAGAATTCGGGCGCTGATTTTGAAAAAGCTAGCGTTATCAACAACAACAGAAAGATACGCAAGGGCATTCAATAACCACACGTTAGGCATGCAAGACCAGATAGTTGCTATCGGAAAAACATTGTCTATCTAGTCAAATGAGGCGCTAGCGTCCATAAGCGTGCGCATAGTTCCGGTTCAGGGACGGGCGAAAGTTTGCGTAAGCGCTACCGCCCACCCTATGAAGTCAATGTATGGGGAAGATTTTGCGCCCCCCCCTCTCTTCAATGACTAGGGGGGGGGGGGAGGCGGCGCCATTCCTGCCCCTTTCCCGCGAACGCCTATGCTAGCGTTGCCCAGTACAACCCTCGCCGCCCGCATCTCACTACTATCCCCTTCAAGGGAGAGGAAACATTTCCGGTGTTTCAAGCGGAGAAGCGGACAACAAGTTATGTCATAGCCGTGTTTCCTTCACTGCATATTTCACGCCCAGCTGCGAGTAGCACGAAGCTTTAGGTAAAAGTGTGTTGTCACTGCACACCACGGTGATGATAGCTATACGTAGCGATTAGAACAACCGCGACAAGGAACTGCTACCACGAAATTTAACCAATTGAATCAACAAGGGTGTTATAGGGGCTCCTAATTTGTGCGTAGACTACAGGCAGTTGGTGCACTAAACTTCACACAACCAGGTCTTGCGACGCATGTGACCGATGCCTCGGGCCACTGGATGTTGTTTACGAGTTGCTCACGCTTCGTGCCGCTGCTTTATCATCAATTACTCAGGAGCTTACAGCTGGGTGTGAAGAATGGCTTCATTTATTGTATACAGTTCAGCTGACGCGCTCGTTGTTAGTCATTAAGGTCGGTAAGATAAACACTGATCAGTTTACGATATCTATAAACCAAAAGACGAACAATTTTCAGAGCAACACGCGTCGGTAAACATGTGTGCCGAACCCGAGTGTTTGTTGGCGATCTGTATTGAAGGCGATTTGTGAAATATCAGCTTGTGGAATATTCTTTTTCGTGTTGATACAGGGGATATGTGAAGAAACTTGCATAGAGAACAGTGTACAAGGTAGAAAATTCAAATGCATAAGCTGCCGCATCATTGCAGGAAGGGGCAGCTGTTTCTTGAACTGCTTGTCGAAAGCTTGAGTTAGTGCAGCTTCTAGCAATTCGCCCAAAAAAGTGTTTTCTATTTCGGTTGACGTCTCAGAGATAAATGTGTGCGACTCCGTACTTACTGAGAATGTCACGAGGATGGTATCTGGCCTCCGCTACCATTCCGACGCACGATGATCCTTTTGGCAGGCCAAAGCTTCTTCGCGGAGAGGCGTTACATGCTGCGTAGAGTTTGCTGCTCAACGATATTCGCTGTGCTACCCGCAGGCTGTAGCGCAGAATACCCTCGACGTAGGCTGTGTGGAAAAGTACCATCGAGTGGCAGATGGCTACCCCATCGTGCCCCGACCACGTAGCGTGATACTTGTGAGATTTCAGAAATCCGTGCACAATGCTTGTTCACGTGTGGTGACAACGCATACTTCTGTCAATACTTACGACAAGAAACATTAAGCATGACACATTAAGGAGGGCGCGTCCACCGACTATTAATGAATATTTGTTGAATCGTGCTCTTCCGAAAGAAAGCCATGACGACGCTCTTTGGTGATTGGTGACGACCTGTAGACCTTTATGTGCCAAATAGATGGATGTGTCTTCCAGCGTTTTCTGTAACGTCTGTTGATTGACGTGATCAGAAGGTGAGAATGACATTGAATTTGCTTTTTCGCGCATGGTGCTGCGCTTTTCAATTTGTACGCAAATGTTTCCTGCGATGTCTCTACCAATACAACCACGAATCTTTACGAAGATGGATATTCAGGGCTGTACTGTTACTATGAGAGCTTCCCCTTGCCGGGAAGCAGGAATTTTTTATTCCTGACCATTACGAAGTCCCCTTTTTGTAAAAGCATCGCTTCGTTCGAATACGCCAATAAAAAGCAAATAAGCAATCGGGCGATGCGGAGAGCAGGAACTAAAAGCGAGACAATATACATAACACCTGTGTTGCGGAATGCGTGCGCGATGGCTTACCAAGTAAAGGCTACGGGTAACACTTCCAAAGGAATGAATACTGCGCTATAGAGCGAAAAAAATAATAGAAAGAACGAGAAAATATATCAGAGATTGCTAAATTTTCATTTGCTGAGAAAAAAAAAAACAGGCCGTGGCTAGCTTTGCATGACGTTGCTGTAACCGCGCGAAAGGCACGGTGCAGCTGAATTTTCTGTTATTTAACAGTTTTGGTAATGTTCCGGTAAACTTTTGCCATAATTTCGCTAGGTTATGCTATATCAAGTTTTGCTAACTTTGGCAGGTCATATCACTATTGAAGGTTCATATCGCAATAGTCAAGCGATATACATCAAAGACTTGCCCGCTAACTTTTCATCCTCAGTTAGGTTGTTCGCGGACGATTGCGTCATCTACCGCAATATTCAATGTGTTGACGATCATTCCGCTCTCCAAAATGACCTTAATCTAACCTTCAGGTGGTGCGAAACTGGGCAAATGTGCCTTAACGCGTCTAAATGCAAGTTAATATCGTTCACTCGAAAGCGTACTAACTCATCATTTCTCTATACAATTAATAACACCGTTGTTTCAGCCACCCCATCGTACAATTATCTCGGCGTTCACCTTTCATCGGATTTATCCTGGACTACGCACATTGCAGCTATCTCATCAAAAGCCTCCCAATCTCTCGGCTATCTGCGTAGAAACTTGCGCAACGCTCCTTCTAACGTACGTGCACTATCATATCTTACTTACGTTCGCCCGCAACTAGAGTATGCATCATCCACATGGTCACCACATCAAGATTACCTTGTCCGTATGGTGGAAGCCATCCAGATTAGGGCAGCTAGATTCAGCTCTGGTAACTACGACTATCATTCAAGCATCACTCTAATAAAACAAGACCTCTCATTTTTGTCACTACAGCAACGCCGCGTCATTGCCCTTTTATGTTTGTTTCATCAATACATTTACAACAATAAACTTAAATGTTTGCCGCTTCGTCCTCTGCGCACATCTCGGCGCATTCACAACGCACGTATTTTCATGCGCATTCATGGTCACACGCTGGCATTTGACTCATCGCCATTACCTCGAGCCATAGCCCATTGGAACGGTCTTCCAGATCACATTGTTTCAATCTCTAATCGTGAAAGTTTTCGTGATAACCTCATTTCGTTGCTTTTTTAGTACTGTATAACTTTGTTGCACCTTGCTGTTTATAACATTTGTCCTGTTTCTTTTTTTTTGTGTTCTTACATTTTTTTTGCTTCTTGTGGGAATTTTTTGCTGCAATGTATATACTGCTGCCCCCCCTTAATCAATGCCCTTTAATGGGCCAGTAAGGAATTTTGAATAAATAAATAAAAATATAAGGCTAGACAATGCTCATTCTTCAGTCATACTCCTCACACCAGCTTCATCCTAGTATTAGCCCATGTTTATCAATTTTCTGGCCAGATTACCACTGGGACGCTTACCGCGCTCTGGAACGTCTTCTGAATGCCTACCACGCTGTAAGCTCCTACTGCGATGTCCATGCCAGATGTAGAATGTACTAGAGTATTGTAGCAGTGGTCTGTGAACGTCCATAATGTTCTGCGCAGCTGACACCCACACGAATAGTAGCAAAAGATATGCGTGCACCGCTTCATGATGATGATGGTTTTCGTATTCAGCAGACAGATTACGTTACAGCAGACAGTTCTGCAGTTAAATATATTTGTTGGCGATTGTCCTGAAAGTTATCACGCCAACGAATGAGCAATCTTTATTGAATATTGCTTAATCTGGTAATACACAGTTAAAAGGGTCACAGTTTCGCCACTAGGGCGAAGGAATGAATGCGATAGCGAGACATTAGAATGTCACACGAAGAACGACAAGCAGCTCGATATTTGCACAGCGCGGCTGTATCTCAAAGAACGACTCTCGAAAGGAACGCATAGGTATACACAGGACAAGCGTGAACTAACAACTGCCACAGTTGTTACGTCATTGTGTTTGAGGAACGTGCTGCAAGAGTCCACAATGCACAAACCGACGCTGTTTGATATTTATTTTTTCTTCTAAACTGCGGCACGCGGTATGAACCATCTGTGTTTCCTGCCACGCGGTGGTGTCTGACGCCAAGTGTACCCGGTGTTCTTTTTTTTCTTCTTTATCATGAGCGGGTACAGAAGGGGCGACCTTTAGATGTGAAGCATCTTATGCTCGGGGCTCTGTCCGTCCCTCCAGCGTCCCGCGTCCCCCGTCTCCTGTCCCCCCGTCCCGGGTCCGGCCACCTTCATGAAGTAGGGAAGCACCCATTATGCGAACCAGAACACTGTAGCAATATGAAGGCCGTCAACCACTACTACAGTCATCAGAGTCATGGCCGAGAGCACAGAGAGGCTGCTTAGCAATGACTAGGCAGGTGGTGTCTGTCGCCCAGGTTGACCCCATTCCTTGATCTTGCTTGCATGTGTTTGGAGGGGGCTTAGTCCGTCCCTCCTTCCCGCGTCCCACACCCCCCCATAGCGCATGCGCGTCTCCTCCCCCCTCTCTCCTACGCTCGCTCCCTTTCTCACCTCTAGGAATCCTCTACTGTACGGAGCGGACCCCGCGTCCCACGCCCCCCCACAGCGCATGTGCGTCCCCTCCCCCTATCCTCTCCTACGCTCACCCCCCCTCTCTCCTCTAGGGAGCGCCTCCCGCGTCCCACACCCACACAGCGCATGCACGTCCCCTCCCCCCTCTCTCTCCTCTCTTACGGTCCTCTACGAAGCGGCGCGCACGACAGGTGGTGTGGCCGCTGCATACTCAGCTGGGGGGCGCCACGGTAGTTCCGCGGTATGAAAATGACGGAGCGCGCGCGCCTCATTCTCTCTCCTGTGCAATGCCGCGATGAGCACCCGGACGGCTGCCGTAAAATGAGAGCGGCGACGTTCCTCCCGCTCAAGCTAATTATCTCCCCGCTGCTTCGCATCCACACATGGTTCCCTTTAGCGGGAGATGGGGAGTTTTTCGTGCGCGTCTCCAGGACAGTTCTTAATTTGAAAGAAAATGTAGGGGCGTCGCGGGATAGAAAAAACGCTCAAGCTCCCCCGATATCTGCGTACCGCGAGCGGTAAATGGTGCATATGAATAGCTCACCGTTATATCGCCAGCACAAGCATGGCGCGTGGCTGTGTCGGCTACCGCAGCGGGCTGCAGATCGAGAGGTCATTGGTTCGATACCCCGTCAATTGCTTTGGATTTTTTTCCTATTAATTTATTTTTCTTCGTGCCCTTAAAATATATATATATATATATATATATATATATATATATATATATATATATATATATATATATATATATACTGTCATGAACTAAACAGAGGAACAACAGACAACGCCTGTTCAGTAGGCCGGCTGTTCTTATTCTCCACCTCTTCTTTCTCTTCGTACCCCCTAGCCGAGCTCGCGCCAGCGCCTGGACGCCGCGCTTGCTTCCTTAGACTCGGCCACGCTGCAAATATGGCATTCTGTCCGCAATGTCTCGTCTGTAGCCTTCATAGACACTGCACCGTCACCGGTATCAATCGTCTCTGGGGGTCTGCACTGGCTGTTCCTCGGTGGTCGGTCTTCCCAGCGTTGCAGCCCGTCTGGATGTTCTTGCAAAGAGAACTCTGGAGGGCGGCTTTGGCTGTACCGATCTGGTCGGTTTTGTGTCAGTACCGTTTGTGATGATAGCGGCTTGTCTGGCCCAGCTGACGGACATTCTGGGGGGCGACATTGGCTGTGTCGCGGCGGTCGACTTCGGCCCCGATGCGACGTCGCCTCAGCTGTCAACAATGAATCGGGCAGCCGGCATTGGCTGGGGCGCGGAGAAAACGGGGCATGCGGCTCACCAAGAAGAAGATGCCGGAGCAGCATCCGAGGAGCCAATCGGGTTGCCACGTTTCCTCGGTGTGCGTTTACCACGCATTTCTTGCAGTTGCGAGGCTGCTTCTTGGTGTTCTTGAGGTTGCGTTTTCTGGCTTCCGTTAGCTCCCCACCGAGGAGAGAGAGGCGCGCCCTGGCAACTTCCGGATGAGCGCCTGTTCACCCCATGTTCTCTCCTTTCTTTGTATCCTGTACCGCAAGTCTTTAGAGGGGAGATTGGGTCGGTGACTTCTCTAGAAGGCGAGGAAGCGGCTCCAGTGGGTCGGCGAGCACTGCAATGGAAGGCAAAAATACTTCCGGTGCCTGTACTGGAGGCGTGCCTAACACGACAGGAGCTGGCATCTGCGCGTGTCCCTGCGACGGCGAATCTGGCGCCCGCTCCTCCAACTGCGCTGCATGAGTAGTGGTCTCGGCCTCCCTTAGCGATGTTATGGCGTCGGATACTGGTGCAGGGGCGGAAACGAGCAGCGGAGCACAACCATTGCTTCCGACGTCTTTTGTAGAGCAGCCACAGAAGCTCTCCGTTGTCGGGCTCGAGGGCACCGACGGGCAATCAAGGGTTGCGCCAAAGGAGCACGATCTCCAACGGAGGGCAGATTCGTGGACACCCGAGGTGCACCATCGAGGTTGTGTTCCTCGCAGCTATCATGAGTGCTGGAGTCTTGGTCAGCAGGAAAGGGGTCGCAAGAATCGAAAAGTGGGCGAAATCTACTTGTCAATCTCGCACACCACTCTGTCCAGGATCTTTGCGTGATCCCTTCGTAGGCATGCCACGCCTTGGCGGCATCTCGAAGGCGGTCGATGGCCACCAGCCACTTGTGATTTTCCGACCAAGCATGGAGGGTGCCGAACGAGTTCACGGTGGAAATCCACTCGAAGACGTTGTCCTGAAAGCCGCGGAACACTGGTAGTTCGCAGGGAGCCGTCGATGGCGGGACGGCGGGCGAAAATCCGGAGTGTGCCCGCGCCAAGCAGCCCAGTTGCTCTGAGAGCTCCGTAAGGGAACGCCGGAGCGCGCGGCGGTTCTGAGGTGAACTTGCCTCAAGTTCTTGCGAGGCGGCCGTAGCCAACATGACATTGATTGCGCACAATGTTGGCAAAGTGGCAGGAGACAGCTGGGAGCTCGACGCTATCAAGGTGTTAGTCGTGACGCGGAGTTGCGCGATGGTATGCTGCAGCTCCGCGGCGCTGTCGGGTGATCCGCATCGAGGGCCAGGGCCAGCATCTGCGGAGGATACAGCGTCTCCCACATTCACGGTGGCACAATCCATGGCTAAGGACGTGTGGACGACGTCATTTGGAAACACAGATCTGGTAAGGGTCTTGGACACGGGATCCAAGCAGTTGGAAGCGTCAACCACGTTCCCAGGAAAGCGGAACCCTTGCGGTGTCGTGTCGTGAACTGGTACTGCGTCGTCGGCGAAGCGATGTTGAACCGCCGAGGAGGCCTGGACGCCGTCCACGGACGGTGCTTGAAGCGCCGACAGGTTGCCAGGTACCGAGGAGGCATGTACGCCTTCCCTAGGCGAGAGGAGCCCGTGCGCATTGTTGTTGCGAAGTAGCACGTCGCCAGGCAAGTTCCCCGGAACCACAATGGAGGCCTGGACGCCGTCCGCTGGTGGTGGGATCAATACTTGCCGCGGTGGTCGACTTGCGGGTTCCATCATCGAAGAAGCGTGACGGCGTTCCTCAGGAAGATGCGTCACCTCAAGCTAACAGCTGGGGTTCTTCAAAGCCTTTCGACGACTGCGCCATTGTCATGAACTAAACAGAGGAACAAGAGACAACGCCTGTTCAGTAGGCCGGCTGTTCTTATTCTCCACCTCTTCTTTCTCTTCGTCCCCCCTAGCCGAGCTCGCGCCAGCGCCTGGACGCCGCGCTTGCTTCCTTACAATACATATAGATATCCGGGACGCGACGGTGACGGCAAAAATCAGGCGAGAGTGTCCATATAGTTGATATTGCAATAAAAAAAGAGACGCCAACTCTCTGTTGCCTTCAATAAAATAGAAATTCACGCACGAACTTCACTCACCCTACGGGTCACCTATATACGCCTGGTTACATCATCTCGCAGATCAGTGAGGACAATACAAACGCAAGAGCTCCTGTTTGTACGACGTTCCTAATGCGCTTACTTGGCCCAGATGTCCGTATCTACATAGATTCCTACCAGCTAGCACATCTTTTTGTCATTCCAACAAAGGAAATTCCAACGAAAATTGCATCAGACGTGTAAAAGAGATGGTCTGTTCCCATCCCTGTTCCCATCCCTGTTCAGTAGAATGGATTCAGTAGTATTCTACTTTATATTCTATTTCATGTTAGCGCAGGCTGAGGATATTGGTAACAAAAACGGCATATTTTAAACAAATGAACGCTAGTACGTTGTTCACGCTAGTCACTCAAGCTAGCGAATGATTAGAACATTGCCGTGAAAGGCGACTGATTGTGATCGAACCGGCGCTTAAAATGATTCACACCATTTTGGTTTACTCTAAGGGAAGTTGTACCAGTCAAGCAGCAAAAGTCTCCGACGCTCTTTGTGAACGAATAACACACGTTAGTTTCGGTTATCTTGCTTGCAAGAAATAGCCTTGCTATACTGGTCTGGAAGTGTCATTGCTGCTTTAAGAACGAAATATTTCTTGCGTCTCTCGTGTTTTTCTCAATTGCTTTTGTTATGTTTTGTATTTCTCCGCAATGGCATCGACTAATTCGCATTAACTCCTACACTTCGTGGAGGCTCTGAGAGAGCACACAGAAAACAAAAGTGATGATGTTTGGGCCCGCTCACGCGGCTCGCGCTTGCCCGCCGCTGGGGCGTCCGTTCAGTCGTGGCTTTCCGCAAGTAAAGATATTTCTCATGTCTGTCACTATAGCAATTAACTTCGAAAATATGGTTAGTTGAGCACACACTCTTTGTCAGATCAAGTTTGTTAGCCAGTGGCTTATTCCTTCTCTAATCGCCCCTGGGATGTTCACTTGTGTCATTGCTGTTGACCGAATATCAACGTGCGTGCTGATTAGAGGCTATGGCGCCGTGCTGCTAAGCGCGATGTCATGGACATTCTCAAACCATGAAATTTTCCACGGGACGCAAATGCAAAGCAACTGGAGCACACAGATGTGCACATGGCCGATGAATAGCAATTCATAATGTCCATGTTTGTTCATGTCATGCTTTGGTCTTAGGGCATTTTAGTTCATTTGGTGTCTCTCTTGTAATTATTTCCGACAGTCACTATGTTTGCTTTTCCGCGCTTGTTCCGCGCTTGCTCAGTCGTACTATGCACTAAACTTCAGCATTATTATCAGCCTTACCAGGATACCCGGTTACACTTACGTCTACTCACACGTACTCCGAAGCGGTATCGTTCATACACAATGTGAATATTTATTACTCACAGGCATGAATTACGTAGGGAGGAGGAGGGGCGTTGACCTCCCCCCACCAACTTCCAGGGATGTTCTTGATAAATATATCTTTCGTTCTCATCTCATTCAAGAGAAATGTTCTTACTAGTTTGCAACCACCCATAACTCGTATTCGAAGGTGCTATATGAAAGGCGCCAAGAAGAGCACCGAATACGTGAGATATCGGTGTTAAAGAGCACCGACACCATGGTCGAAAAAGCTAATTCTATGATAACGGGCTCATGAGTCGACTCACTCGTACTCACTCAGACTCAGACGAAGCCGTGAGTCTGACTCTGACTGAGTCCGGTGAGTAATATTTTGGTGAGTTTGAGTCCGAGTGAGTCCGGTTGAAGAAAATTTCCGTCAGTGTGAGTCTGAGTGAGTTCCGGCTAAGGAAAATTTTGCTGAATCTGAGTCCGAGTGAACCCGAAGTGCAAAATATATTTCATTAGTGAGACCGAGTGAGCTCCACAATTTTTGCCGACCTACGGTCATACCCTCTGCTGAAAGCACATTCCGGAGCGCACTACCCAGTGAATCTATTTACGTCAAACTTCTATATTTTATTAAACTGCTCGTGCTTGACGTACAAAAACATAGTTATCATAATGAGACCGGCCGCATGGAGCGAACTCAGATTATTTTTCACAATGTGGAATTCTTTAAATATCAGCTAACTCTGCACGTGTAGCTGAGTTGAACTAACATTCCACGCTATCGCACAGAGATCGCGAAAGTCCAGATAGGCCACAAGATGTTTTTATCGTTTTTTTAATATATATATATTATGCAATAACGTCTTCAGAATAACAAACTAGCGGACACGTGCAGCTCGGGAATTGTATATTGTAGCACACATGCTGTGTCCTTTGGTCATGCAGCCTTCCCTTGTGTCAGTCAATATATATATATATATATATATATATATATATATATATATATATATATATATATATATATATATATAGAGAGAGAGAGAGAGAGAGAGAGAGAGAATCTGAACTGCTGCAAAACATTGTGACTGGAATGGGACACTGCTAACGAGAGTCTACGCCTGGGTCTGTGCGTTCCTGGCTTGTAGTTATATACACCTGCCAAGAAACGACCAGCGCCACTTCACGCACAGAGTGAACGACGTAGCTCCGCAATAGCATCCTGTCGTAGTCCAGTCTTTCCATAAGATAGAAGGGCGAGAGCAGGTTTTCGAACTATGAATGTCTACAGTTTCTGCCTTATTATCGGCACTGCGTGCGCATTTGCCGCTGAAAGCTCATCACAGTTGGACACCCCGGACATTATTCAGGTATGCAAGACGGTTAAACTTTTCGCGGGCTATCATAAATGATGAAGTTTGAGACCAATCGGAAATGAATCTTCAATGTGAGAAATGTTTCGCTAGTGATCACACACGCCAAGCTTCCATCAATAATCCTCGAACATTTTAATGCGAAGCGTTTCTGAGCGAACTTCGGCGAGTTTGAGCGTATCTATCTATCTATCTATCTATCTATCTATCTATCTATCTATCTATCTATCTATCTATCTATCTATCTATCTATCTATCTATCTATCTATCTATCTAGCCGCCTACGACTTTGTGATCTCCAGACCGTATCGTTAATGAGATTTATACCAAAATTGCTGTGGCATAACATGACTTTATGACGAACATGAATGACTGCTCTTATCATGAAAATCGTGACTAACTTGTCATGAACGGTATAGTTTACACGCCATGGCCGTGGTGCTCCTGCGGCCGTTTCCTTAACTTTATATATCCAAAAATTGACATGACGAGACATTTCTGCATGACCAACATAAATGGCAGGTGATAACATAAAAATGATGACGTGCATGTCATGTACGACATGATTTACATGTCACGCTCAAGGTATGCTGACGGCCAGTTCGCTAGCTTGATATACACCAAATTTGGTATTGCGTGACGTGACTGTATGACGAACATAAATCAGAAGTGGTAATATCGAAATCATGACATGTTATGTGCAATATGACTTGCATGCCACGCTCATGGAACGCTCGCGGCTGTTTCGTTGGCTTGATATACACCAATCTTGGTATTGCCGTGACTTCACGGTATGACGAACATAAACGAGGAGTGGTAAATTGGAAATCATAATATGTCATGTGCAACATGACTTGCATGCCACGTTCATGGCACGCTCGCGGCCATTTCGCTGGCTTGATATACAGCAAAACCGGTATTGCGTGACGTGACTGTATGACGGACATAAATAACAAGTGGTAACATGAAAATCATGACATGCATGTCACGTATAGCGTGATCTACATGTCATGCTCATGGTGCGCTGTATGTTTTCAAGAAGCCGAAGGGAGCTTAAGGAGCGCCAATTTGTATAGCAAGTGGTGACACGACAAAGCCTTGAGGTGTTGGCCCTGTTCGGCAGCTGAAATTTTGCCCTCCGTAGGTTGTATGTCCCCTCCGTAGCCGTACCACCGGTGAAAGTTTCGAACATAGCCATAAATCTTGGAACTGCAACCGGTTTGTTCGAGATATTTTGCAGTATGGCTTTGTGGCTAACATTGTCGAAGGCGCTCTTGACATTGATGGCAAGAACAGCTACTTGCTGTTCTTGCTCAAAGGTCAAGCAAGACCTTCCATCAGGAGTCCGCCGTGGTCGCTCAGTGGCTACGGTGCTCGGCTGCTGACCCGAAGGTCGCGGGTTCGATCCCGGCTGTGGCGGTCGCATTTCGATGGAGGCGAAATGGTAGAGGCCCTTGTACTGTGCGTGTCAGTGCACGTTAAAGAACACCAGATGGTCAAAATTTCCGGAGCCCTCCACTACGGCGTCTCTCAGAATCATTTCATGGTTTTGAGGCGTTAAACTCCAGATATTATTAAAGATCTTCCATCGAGGAGCAAGAGGACGTTCTGCGTAGAAAGCAACTGGTGGAATCCGATCATGGAGTCTGGGAAGTATCCGTTGTCCTCAACTAGCGATGCGAGCCGGTCATGTATCGTGTGCTCAAACAGTTTGCCAAAGCACGAAGTGAGGGAAATTGGTCTTAAGTTCTCAACAGTTATGGGCATGTTGAGCTTAGGTATCATGATCACCTCCAAATGCTTCCACGAGGCCGGAAGGTTTTCCTTTGTCCCAGCAGTCGTTGTAGTACCGTAGTAGAGCAGTGAAAGCCTGATTGGGTAGCTGTCGGGAGGTGCTTATTGACTGTCCTGTCTTTGCCCGGCCTCGTGCTTCCTCATCAGCTTAGATAGGGCTGCTTGAAGCTCTACTGGTGTCAAGGGCCTGCCATGGTCGGCGTTGGGTATGCCTTCGTATTATGTGTGCGAGGGTGGCGTTGTCGCTGATTGGACTGGACCGCGAAACTTGTGGCATTGTTCGTGGACAGGTCTTCCTCCGAGCCGTCGTAATTGTGTGTTAGTCGACGGGTTCATTTAATTCATTTAATTGATCTCATAAATGAGCCCGGAGGGGGGGGGGGCAGATAAAATTCACTGAAGTGATATATTGACTATTGAGCAATTCGTTTAACTGAAAACACTTCTGCATAAAATGCATAGGAAGATCGCCGGGGATTTTCTGACAAATCGTTACTCTGAAATATTCGTTAAACCGACGGTTCGTACAAGTGAAAGTCCACTGCATGTAAATATACATATATATATATATATATATATATATATATATATATATATATATATATATATATATATATATATATATATATATATATATATATATATCTGGGCACCTCATGTGTACCAGAAGATAAATGATTTCCTTCGTAATTTCGTTAATTTTTCCGGTTTGCGTTCCTTTCACTGTTGTATGGAATTTACGGTCTATATTTCAGAGCATCTTAGCTAACAGGTGTTTTTCTTTGAAGGGTTTCTCAGCGGGACATATTTTGTGGCTCGATGTTTTTCTGATTTGCAGCTGTTGGTACAGTTTCCCAACGCCATAGCTGTGAAAGACATCAATCGTGATCCACAGTTTGAGTGTTTAAGGGTCACCCTGACGGAACACGATGAGGAGACCCCGTCTGTTACCATGGATTGGTCGCTCAATGCAGGCAACGGTAATCCAAGGTGTGTATCTAGATTTATCAATATTGGGAACTACAGAGGCACGTTTAAGACGTGCGGGGGGGGGGGGGGGATTGTCGTGCACAGAAGACATATCCTTGAAGGATTGCGTTCGGACTACCGCACTACATGCACCGTTTGCTGCACTCATATTAGTCTTCTACTGAGCTCATTCTCCGGCTATGAGCAGAGCGACATTGGAGCTGTTTTGCTGTTGGCGAAATTGAATGGCTTCGAATTAATTGTCCTTCTTTTCTTTTATAACACCACGGCTACAATATGTGATTTCGCAGAACAGCTGCCTTGTAAAACGGAAGGACATTCTATGTACACGAACAAGAAATACTGATATGGAGCACCAGATTTTCCACCCTTTGCAGCGTGAATACACATGCAGACTTTAGCTAAAGAAGCCGATGTGATTTGGAAGCAGCCGAAAGAACGAAATCACTGCAGTGTTTCAAACGTGGGCACGATGCGTCGTAACGTATTAAAGTTTGTGCCTTCCCTATGGAAAAAAAAAGAAAACAGCGTTTCTAATGTCTCCCAGTTCGTTTCAGCGCGCTGGTTGACACTGGAAATGCAGTACAGTGTGTCCCAGTACGCTACAGCACGCTGGGAGCCACTGGGACACACTGTACAGCGTGGCGCAGTGTCTTACAGCGCACTGGGAGGCACTGTTAACGCTGTACACTGTCTGCCAGCACACTGGGAACACTGGCGGCAAATGGGAAGAAACTGGGCGCGCTCGGTGGACTTTCTATAAGACATCATAATGGATCGCGAGATGTTGAGCGTAAAATTTACCGAATATTTTCAAAAACCTTTTCTATTGATTGTGCTACACATATTAAGCTTTAGTTTTATTTAGGCGATGGATGTGGGTGTACGCTAAAGTAAACATCTGTCGAGCGCGTGCGCGTGCGCTTTCGCTGAAGTGTGATCAAATGTCGTCAGTGTAACCGCATAAACCGCATCGAAAGAACTCATCATTCGCAACACGGTATGAAAGTAGTATTAGTCTGATGATCATGATCAATCTACTCTAGCAGTCAGTCCTTGCGGCTCATACCGTAGAAAGCCGCACGTCAGCGGCAGCATTTAGCCGTTGCAAGCCCAATCTCGGTGCTTTTAGCTTCTGATTTCTGTAGTCGAATGTACAAATATGACCTCGCTTGAGTCAGTTATAATCTAAACTACATTTTAACGGCTATTAGACTCTTCGTAATTGAATATCCACGATCTTCACAGCGACCGTGACTCACGAAGAACGGCCCTAAGCCTAATGGTCGTTTCGGCTAGAGCGAACTACTGCGGATGTAGGCTAGTACGCGAAACATTAACAAGGAGGACAGAAAATATTTCCAAACGGGTGACGAAAACTACAGTGTTCAGTGAGCAGTTCAGATGCACATTGTTTTCAACATAGGTGTGACTAACCGTTCAATGAGTCAGTGCGAGTGCCGCAACACATCTGCGATTAAACAAATAATTTGCCGCAAAACGAACCGGATATACGTTCTGATCCACACTCTAAGAAAAAAAAAGAGTATACCTGACTCTTTTCGGAGAGTTCTGACTTGCCACGTATACGACTCTCTTTGGAGAGTCACGGTGACTCTCTTGGTGGGTCAGAGTGGGCGCGCTCAGGAGAGTCCCCGGACCCTCTTAAGAAGAGTGGGAGGACTCTTATGCGAAGGATCACACTACCACTTCTGAGGGAGTCAGACGACTCTTGCCAGTGACGCTCCTACGCGGGTCAATTGACACCCACCGAAGCGTCAAGAGACTCTACGGCTATTTTAAGCTACTAAACTGACCCATCCTCTACTTTTGCGCGACTACTGCTGGAAATAGTGAAGTATTCATTTTAAGCAACTCCACTAATACTTGCCGTTGTGCCCAGCGACTGCAAAAAAAAAAAGGGATAGTTCAATTTTCGCATTATTTTAATAAAACTCAGAACAACACACCATTTCCAGCAAAGTTGAAGCAGTTGAGGTATTCCTCGTTTACATGCTTGTATATGTATAACCAACCAAAATGTGCGACTGTGACGTGCATAGTGTCATGTCGTGCAAAATAAACAGCAGATATCGGTATCATGTTTCCACATTTATTCCTTATGATTAAGAATCGAAAAGTCGTGAAGGCTGGAGGAATCAGACTTGTGACTTGCTATGTTGTCGCTCCTGTTCAGCGTGAGCAGCCATGAAAAATGGTACCTGAAAAAAAGAACGTGATATCGTAATCAGAAAACGGAATCATAGTAAGAGTTTGCAATACCTACACAATAAGTGATTTGCACAGACATAATGAAGGCTCACAACAAAACAACAAATGCAAAGAGACATGGTTAGGAACCGTGTTTTTTGCCGTTATCGTGTAAAACAACTTTCATAAAGTAGCTCAGACATGGCGTATGCTAGAATTAACGCACATAGCTCCCACAGTAACGCATACTCACTCCATTTTGTTATAACTCTGAACGTCATCGCAAACGTAGGCAAAGCACGAAAAGAGCAAACAGAAACGAGGGAAAAGTGCGCACGGCGGCGGCCGCGACAACGCGCGCCGTTGAAAGTCTAGAGCTTTTCCCGTTATCGGCGAGGCGAGTCCGAAACATTTAAGCGACTACCGCGTACGTGCTGAAAGCATCATACTATATCTGCACCTCAAAACTACCGGCTTTACGCCAACAACAAAAGCCATTATATACAGTGCGTCTATGTGTCCTGTACACAGAGGATTTTTTTTCTTTTTTTTTATGTTTACACGCGCGAAAGCCGCTGCACAATCGAGTATCGATGGAAATGTTATTATGACGTAGGACTAAAGCGCACCTCAAAATGATATCGAGCATCTTCATCAGTGCAGACAGAATGTGCGATCAGAAAATAATCGCCCTTGATACGGGATTGCAGTCACTTGCACAACAACGCGCATAGCGGTCTCAGCTCGTTAAGTAACAGTTTTAATTGGGCATCTGCAACAGCCCCCCCGGACGCACGCTACCGTTGGAAATGGCTGCCAGCCTATATCCGCATAGCTGCTGCAGACGCCCAGCTAAAGCTGTGTAATTCATACATACGAAAGCAGTACACTCACCGTTAACAGGCGCACGTTGTCCGGTGTCCGCTGCTCCAAAAATATTCCTCACTCCAAGCGTCACTTCGAGCACGGAGCCTGGCGTGCAGCCACCGAAGATACGCACGTTCGCTCGAACGCTCGAACTGAAAACTACAAGACACGCGACCAGCGACCAGCAACACCAACGCAGCGCATTCCAAAAGACGGAGGAGAGGGAGAGAGCAGGCAGCGGAGGCGCCGCACCGGCGGCGACAGTTTGGCGTCGGGGCTCGCGGGCCCGCCACAACGACGCCGAAGGGCAAATGCGCGATATGTATGGCCGCGCCTTCATCCCGGGAGCCAATCGAAAGGCGCTTCGCGAGAGTGTTCTGATTCCCTTAAAAATGCTAACTCTCTTTCTCTGCCTCTACCTTCCAAAAGGGGTCAAGTGACGACCCGAAGGGAAATCACGGTCTTTTGATCCGCTTTTGACTCCCTTTTTTGTTAGAGTGCAAGGCAGCCAACAACAAACAAACAAACAATCTCCTGTTAGGTCGACGCGAGCACGAAGAGACTAAAATCTGCGTTTCTAAACGAGAAAATAAAAATATTGAATACCGGAATTAGTTATAACATGAAGAAAAAATAGATGCAACGTTTCGTTTCAAGTGTGGCATAGGGATAACGTGTCAGACTCGGGATGTGAAGTGCTTTGAGGTGGTGGGTTCGACTCCCGCGCGCTCGTTTTGTTTTAATTTTTTTTGTCCTAGTGCTCGTGTTTCAGCCTTTAATTACGATGTGGGCATAGCCAAAATTTTTAAAAACAATGAAAAAGCCCGATTTTGGCGCATAATGGGTGTCCCAGTGTGCAGCTTGCCAGCGTCCAGCGTGCCTCGTACAGCGTACCAGCATCTAGTGCCACACTAGTCCAATAATCAGGTATGGCGCTGGGACAGTGCCACTGGGTTTTCTAATAGAGTTATTACGCGTGCAGAGTCTCGCTACATAGTGTACCCAACAATGCAATGTTTCTGTCAATATTTTACGTATCATAACGGACTGGTTACTGAAAGGTAAAATAAAGTATTTCCGAATAACGCAGTTGCTGCTTTAGCTTCCTAAAACTTTTTGTAGCATAGGGGGTTAAATATTTAGCGAATATTAAGAGCAATATAAAAATATGCACTGACTACACTTCCATTGATTGCAGGAAACATGTCGCTGTGCGATACACGCCAGGTGATGGACCCGCCAGTTTCTATACCACTATCGACTCGGGTACGAAAGATACTATTGTTCTGGCACGATATTGCTTCTATGAACTTAAAATTTGAGAAATGCACAAACAATGACAACGCTTCTTGTTAACATAATCAAGCTCAATTTTAATCCAGAAAAACACATTCCTTCACTGGTTTCTAAATTTTGAAATATAATTATACGCGCCGTTCTTAAAAAATCTGATTGTATCTTAGATATAAATATGCGAATTGTGTGGTCACAGTAGCGTAGTTTCAACAATGCATGGAGTGCCACCGAGTGTAGCTCTTGGTAAAATATTATGTGTGACAAGACAGCTCTTTTATTTTTATATAACACTATAAAGAGAGGAATACCGTCGCATCTACCTGATACGAATACCACTCTGGCCAATTCATAGCCGTCTTCAACGTGCAAATATGCCGCTTACGTCTCATGATAACTAAAACAGCTTGAGAGGCAACTTTCCATTCAGCAAACTTAATATTTTACTTCAGATTATCGTTCTGAGTTCGCCGATGAGTCGCATCATCTAGCGGATCTAGGTTCTGTACGTGCTGTGTACATTTTCTTTATCGACGTGAAGTGTAGACATGAGGGAATTAAGCCGCTAAGAAGGATTATTATACCTGAACGCTTGCTTTTTTTTTCTGAACGCTCAGACCCCAGCACTCGAAAGGAAGCTCACTTGACCTACACGGACTATGCAACATGTGGTATTTTAATACTAGAGAGCTTTGGACATCGTAAGTGCTTGAAATTGAATCACTCAATTTGCTTCGGCTCATTTGGCTATTATATTGCTGTACATAAGTGAAATTTCATGGGATATTTTTACGCGATGGTGCAATATTGGCAAATATTCGTAGGGGATCTCGTGTGAGATTGAGGTACATGAGGCGTTAGTGCCGAGCTTGGCATATCGTAAAAAGCACTGCGAATGAAACGTGACGCAAAGCGCGCTTGATGTTTGAAGCTATTAAGTAAGACTAGCATGAGAAGACAAAGAGACGAGCAGTGCCGTCTCTGTTTCAGATGACGTTGAAAGTTCCAATTTCTTTTAGCCTGATGGATCATTCTATTAAATATCCTGCCACCCGTATATTGGCGCATCCCCGTTAGCAGGTGTCGCGATCAAGACACAGATCAATCAAACATTAGCATCCATGGCTTTAGTATGTCCCCCGTAATAAAAAATAACGAAAAATAAAAAAGTGATAGCCCGTTCTACATGCGTGTGCCGGGCTTAAAGTAAATTAGAATTTAAAAAAAAAATAACTGAAAGGAAATATCCCGAAAAAAAGTTTACAGAATAACCACCAATTGGTAAAAATAAAGTCAGTGATGTCTAAGCAAGCTAAGTTAACTAGCGGGAACGGCAGGTTGCTGGGATACTAATTAAAACCCGAATGTGATAGGATTATCAGCCGAATATGTCGCATGTGTATGCGCCTTGGTTTTTTTTAATATGATTGCAATATTGTGATATTGTGTTAATGATCAGTAAGTTGAGGAATTCTTAAATTTTAAAAAATTAGGAGGTCGAGCTGCTTGTCGATGATGGAGCAGTGATTCGGTTTGCATTCTATTGTGAATTATAAAATAGGTAGGCGTATTCGAAATAAGCCCATACATCTTGTCGTCACTTTCTTCAGTCCGTGTCTTTCTTGTGCGCCATAAGTTTCTCGAAGCCACATAGTTTCACGCGCCTCTTCTCTGTTGCGACCATGCAAGAACGTCGTTGAAAGAGATGACTTGAACAGGCGGATGAAGTTTTGCAGCCCAAGATGGGAGCACAAATCAGCGTCTCGAGGGGGTGGTGGGTGGTTAACGGGTGAAAATACCAGAAACGGAGACACACGGATCGCGATAGGGTGGTAACATCTATATACTCGGTCGTGGTAGGCCTCGACGGCATCAACACGAACTTTTAACACAAGACAGGTCATGATGAACATCACGGATCAAAATGAATTTGTGGAGTCCTCATTTCGTCATCTGAGGATGTATTCACATGACATCGGTGCTTAAAAGGTATACAGATACCGGAGCTTGTGCCACAACTGTTGACGTGAACAAAGCTTCAGGCTAACGGAGCAATTGTGAGAGCAGAGCTTTCACTTCTTCAATAATTAGCGTTATCTAATGGGCCTGCGGAGTTTCACTGTCGGCCACCCAAATTCCGAAGGCTCCCTTTCTTCAAGCCAGACTGTTCAGCCCTTTTGGTGAGACAGTCCACTCGGCTTCTGACCGTGCATGTGGTCAGAATCAACGACTGCCAATGATTGTCCGTTTCATACATTTGCTGTTCAGAGCGATTCCGCGAAGATGACCGGGGGACGGACGCGCGGGTCTTGCTCGTTGGAACAGCTCATTGGTACATTTTTCTCGCATTTGAAAGAGGCATACTTCAATTTTCTTTCCTTCTGTGACGAGGAGTTCTTTAGAGTGCCAAACATGCGAGAGCTTGTGGTTTCATGATTGCTCTGAAGCGCACAAATTTGTTCTGTTAGTTTTCGCCAATTCAGAAAGCACGTGCTGCGGTATCGTGCCTCCTTCGCACTGAAAGGCAAATATGACTTGGCATTCGAGAATAAATTTTAGCTTGAAGTTAACGCTTGCCCTTGGTGTTCTACATTCATTTGTCGTCGTCTTTCTTTTCTACTACCGTAACGTCAATGGTTTATTTTACCTTCAAAACATCTTAAGAAGGTGCGCCATTATAATGCTCGAGACGCTGGCTATTTAGTTTACAATACCGCGTGTAGTCGCCCAGTAACTGTTGTGTATGCTGTTTTAGATGCGTGCACTGAAACTTGATACGATTTTGAATCTTAGAGCGATCAACACAGAGATATACGTACAGCCGTCAGATTGTTTAACACGAACTTCGAAGCGTGGCTTGGACCGGCTTCAATTGGCGCCAGTGCCGCGAGTTCTTGGGGGCGGCTGCACATGCGATATCTCGGTATGATTGCGGCAGCTGACGATAGCTCTTGCGCAGCTCCACTTGGGCCGCATTTTGAGGTTTCGGCGAAAGGCGACCATTGTAAAATGGTCGCCTTTGGTGCGCGCTGATTGGCCATTGAAAAAAAAAACATGAAAAAGTATACCACAAAGTATTTCCTTCGGCGTCACGGTGCTCTATAGTGCTCTTGGAATGCTTGGAGTAAACAAAAAACACTTTATCTCAATGTGTTGGTGGTAAGGTCTAGCATTTCAGTGACATAGGCGGTAGCTTCTAGTAGTCAATCCTTGGTGGTTGCGCGCGGCATTCATTAAGCTGAAGCTTTCAGTGAGCATTGCCTTGTTTTCAGGAATCGTAGGTGTGCAAGTGCGCGCTTTTGGTAGTTTGAACGTGCCATCAGCTTGAACCATGCGTTGCCTGCGAGGGTAATCATGCGCCGGCAACATGTGATGTTGAGAGGATGCCGCTGCTGCGGCGCGCCACAGCTGAACTCTCTGAGTACTCTGTGTTAAACTCTCAGCAGAAATACATTCCACATACGTTTGCGTTCTTGAAATCTTATACTGTGCTTTAAACTAGCATACAAAAAACGCAGAAAGCACTTTCAACTTATCTCAAGTATCCAGAGACAAGCCTAGTCACATCCTAGAAACCGGTGCGCTCCAGGAAGCAACTTTCGGGTCTCTCGGCGAGTGCGCTCATTCTTGTGTTGTGAAACGTTCACTATCGCGCACGACGAGTGCGGTGAGGACGTCATGAGAAAGCAATTAATTCAATTAGTGAACACGTCCAGGGCATACGTCACGATAGGCGACACACCTTTCGCGAACATGACCCAGTACGGCCCTTGACGGGTCAATTGTCTTTCGCATCTTTTTAACAGAGGAAGTAAGAGA
>JALIZH010005924.1:0-98791 GCA_030522465.1 Rhipicephalus appendiculatus | reverse complement strand
TAGCTTTAACCGGAGTCACCGTTTAATGAATAAATAGGTCACGTACTTTCTCGCTGTTCAAGGTAGATGTGGATTCTATCGAGTGCCTCTTCAAGTGTATAGACATTCATTTACTTTATTTTGTACCACACTTCGCTTTTCACTGACTTCCTTTTGAACCATTGGTAATCTGACAACTCAAATATGCGCTAACAGGGGGTCATTTTGGATGTCTGTATGTGTTTATGTGTGGTGCCTTCTTCACCTATTCTAATATAAGTATGAATTCAATTGAATTGAGTTTATTTCTCCTGTTTACAACAGAAAGCCAGCGGAAGCTAAATGCCATGGAGTCTAACAAAGAGTTCTGCTACTACAACAGTTCAGCTCGCAGGCCGTATGTAGCTCACAAATCAATACAAAATATGCCGTACATAGCACACAAATCAATACAAAATATGCCGTACATACACATTCAACTGAAATACAGTAGAACGTCGTTGATACTCTTTCTCAAAAAAAAAAAATCGGGGGGACCCATAATCTTCGCCTTTAAGTGTTGAACGCGATAGATAGCGATATCCTGTTCCGAGTGCATCCTTCAACCACTTAGTGCATACTTGCTATGCACCCACTACGTGGTGTTAAGGGAATACGCGCAGTAAGGTGTGTGCCGTTTGTAATGGGTGGTTGGCTTTAAACTACGAAATCGTTATGATAGTCACATATTCTGACGCCCGATGGCAATGTACGCTTGTACCACGCAATATTCCTGGGATATTACATGTTATATTGCGACGCCTATATAAAGGACGCTGGCGTTTGCGAAGCATGAAAGTTATTTTCACTGCATTGCCAAGCAGAGGATGTTATTTTCACTGTATTTCCAAGAAGTGGCACGGCTGTGTGGTAGAACACCTGCCTGCCACGCAGACGACCCGGGTTCGATCCTCACTAGGACCCGGAAATTTTATTATTTATTTTATTTGCATCTTTCTCGATTTTTCGGTCACGGACAAGATGATGATTTTCGCTCACAACCAACGAAGCCGACGCCGGAATTTCTGCGAAACGAGCTCTTTAACGCTATCGCGCTAAAAGAAAAAACGCGGTAAAGAAACGTACCATCCGGGAAAACGTACGATCCGAATCCAGTAAAAATTGAGGCTGACTTGCCCATAATGAGGTTCAATGGCACAAAACAATTATTTAAAAAAAGACATAGAGGGACTCTTCGATTTTCGAACTTCTGGCATCTCACTGGCAGCCAGAGGTCAGCCAGCTATTTCTGGTTCTGACAGAAAACAACGCCGTGGTCAGGTGTGTTTAAATCCCGAGACAACCTGAATATTGCAAAATCGAACGCTGGGACAACCAGCGTAAACGTAACGAAACGCTACCGTCGTGGCAGCAAACGAAACCTTGCGCCGCATGAGCGTCGGTTCTTTCTGTGTTGCCGCTTGGAAATATTGGGTTAGGTTCGCCGATGAGCGGAAGTGATTTTCTCGATCATGCGCACTTGGGATACGATCACGTACAGGGAGAGTCAAAAGTTCCCAGGCCACGCTACCATAGAAATACATGGGATAGTGGCTCGGGAACTTTTGACCAGCCCTGTGCGTTCACAATTTCACGCGCGAGTCACCCCGTACGTGTAGAAAACTGCCGCCCCAGGAACGGCTTAAGAAGCTCAACTGTGCGCAATTCGCGGTACGACACGATACGCTAAATCTCTCGAAAGTGATAAGCGTCCCGGAAAGGGACAGCTGCCCTAGGCTATCGCGTACAACGTCGAACACGCGCGTTGATCAGTTCGCGTTCTGTCTTAACTCGAGACATGCGGCGGTATGTTCACCGCCACTCGTAATCGCAGCATCTCGCACGGCGGAATGGGCTTTAAAATTAACGGCAGGCGTAATGGCAACCGCAGGTGATGTCCCCAAGTGCCCGCATTGCGGCCAAAAAGATGGCGGCGAGCGCGTCGCCATCTTTTGGCGTCTGATAGCCAGGAACCTTCCAGATACCTTCCAGAACAAATTTGTCCAGGCAGGTTCTGACGACCTGATATCCAGAAAAAAAAAAAAAGAAACGAACGCCGACTGTAAGTGCGCCGCGCGACGGGCGAAGCAACCCGAAAACGAACGCGCTCCGGGAGTAAACTGCACAATGGCGGCGTTGCTATGGTTACGTGTCGCGGTATGTGCGTTTCCGTAGGACTCGTACTGAACCGTGGCGGACTAGGGTGCCTTCATGCGGGCTTTCTACGGGGGGGTGGGGGGGGGGTGGGGGGGGGAGCACGCATCGAGGCACACTATGGCGGACTGGAGGGGCGACACGTTCGCCCGTGAACACGAGCGTCGCTGAAAGGCACGCGAATCACTACTCCTTCCCACTACCTACAGCTTTCACGTTGAGTGCAACTGTGTACATTTACAAAAAACGTTTTAGATGGTCGCCAAAATGGCTGGGACACTTGGCGTGGGATGACCCCTATATAGAGTAGCGTCTTTGTATTTAAGGGAAAAGGGGTATAATTTAATGTAATTACGCCACACTTGGGTCTACCTCGCTTTGTGAACCCGTGTCAAGTACAATGTGAAGAGCGCGCCGACGAAGAAAAAAAGACATTCGTCGGCTCGCTAACTAAACCAATTCGCCAGTCTGAGTCAATCTTGCTGAGGAGAATTTTGCCGAGTATAATTCTCAGTGAGCCCGGCTGAGTAGAATTTCATGAATCAGTTCGAGTGAGTGCAACTGAGAAGAGTTTGGTGAGGTTCAGTACTCATTTAGTCTGACTTTGTAGAATTCTGTTGAGTATGGCTGAGTGTCGATCCTAGCCCGTGTTTAACGCCGATGACCGCACACAGACGCTTTTCTCGCCTCCTAACGACACAAGAATCATTGGTGACGTGCATCCTATAGCCCCTCACCACAGTAGAACTCATCAGGCGTTCTCATCATTATTTCAAATAACTGGGCTGCACCAGAGTATCGTTCCGAACGGAAAGAGCAGTACTTCTATATGAGCGCCACACCAGTCAGTCAGTCAAGAACTGTATTGAAAGGTCCTGAGGAGCTTAAGCTGCCGTGCGATCCATGAGGGATCCTTGCAGCCGCTACTGTAGGCGACGCCCGAGTCAAAGAACTCTTTTTTTCAAACATGCAGCGCAACGCTTTACCCTGCTGGCGAAGCTTGGCGAGAGGGCCTATCCGCCAGCATTTGTCGATAGAAACGTGAAAGCGTTATGCGGAGCATAAGCGTGCGTAGGGTTCCCCTTCAGGGGGTGGGGGGGGCGAAGGGTCATCGTAGCGCCCCCCCTCCCTATTAAGGCAATGTATGGGGCAATGTATGGCCGCCCCCTCTAGTCTCCTCAGACCTCCCCCCCTTTCTGAGGTGACTAGAGGGGGGCGGCCGCCCCCTCCCCCTGCCCCACTCGTGCGCACGCTTATGATGCGGAATACGACTGAACCTTTGGCAAGCGTTTTACGAGGAATTGACAGTTTTCAGCCTGCGACAGGAGCCCCAAAAAAGTGACTGACAAGTCCGCTATCTCGAAGGTTATGCCTTACCGCTATGCGAACGTCAAATTTCGCATATCGCTCAAAAACCGCACACCGATCACAGGCAAAAGCAACTGAGCGGCCTTTATCTTTACAAATGAAACAGTTTGCTATATTTAGTGCGTTAGTGCAATACTGAAGGACTCGAACCAGAATAAGCAGATATCATGTGAATTTCGCCTTTTTTTTTTTTTTTTCGAAAGTATGTGCGGTTGCGTGGAAATGGAGTATCGCCTTCGAGGTCTGACTCAGTGAACTGGTTGGGGTGTTTGCGAAACACCGACGCCATTTTTTTCTTTAGAACCAGGCAAGTAACGTCGCCAAGTGCTACTTTGAAAGGTCGTCACGATAGTACGGTACCTTTATGCAATGTATGAGCCCGAACGGATCTGCGGTTAGTGAAAAATGTATCTTAACTGAAAAATACCCGTCCCGGTGACGCGCTTTCAGTGACAAGCGACGTGAGAAACTTCCGACTTACTTTAGTCTCGACCACTAGGCATGATGATAGAGCATTCGCTTGCATCTTGCACACTAATTACTGACCTAAAACTGCCAGAAAACCCTTTGTGACGCTGGTGTCGGTCACGACTGCCATAAAAATGCATGACAGTAGGAGACGATAATGAAACCGGCACGTTTTCATAGGGGCTCTTCGGCCGTCCATTGCTGAGGGGTCACGTGAGTTTGACGAAATGTCCATTGATAAATGCTCTTAACAGCAGTTCCTTAGCATAGCGCATTACGTTGGAATTTTTATCAATGACTTATCATGGATTTGCTGGGTGGCTCAAACGTGAAATAAATTAGGCCAGTATTTCTTCACGAATGATTGCAGTCTTAAACCACCTATTTGTGTCCTTTTAAGGCTACGTTCAGCTTCGCGAAAAAAATAGTATGCACTTTCTATTCATGCTTCTGGCATGTCTATGATGTCGAAAGCAATTATTCGCCATGCCGCGTGCAACAAATGTTCAGCAAACGTAACAGAAACGAAGCCAACGTACAAATTTTTTCCACCGTTCCCAGAGGGAATGTGATGCAGAAGAACAGTTGGCCGTTCTCTCGGCCGTTGTTTGGGTACGAATATGGCTTCTTGACGTCGCCCACGAACCTCGGCACGCTGTGTTGGAGCCACACAGCTCCCAAGTCCATGCCGTTGCCCGCCATCAGCACACCTGGAGCATAAATCGGAATGCAAGCGCTTTCAAAAAACTGAGGTTAAAGAGTACTTTTGCGCGCGCCGGTCATTTCCGAACCAAAGCACAGTGCCGATCTGGTTGATGAAACAAGTTCGCGTCGACACTCTTCTTTTATTCATTCAGGTAACTGATAAATTCGATTAAAATTACTGTTACATTGTGCCCGGCAATGTCAGGGCTCCCCTCGTTGCCGGAAGAGCGCATCAAGCATTAGGAAGTCATCGCAGGACGAAGATTAAAAAACCAGCAACTCATTACCGGGATTAGGGGACATCTCTACGGGGCGCCATCTCTGCAACCGCAACGGCGTCCTGTCATAACTGAACAGAAAAAAGGCGAAAAAAAATCATATCTTTTGAAAAAAGCTTCTTATCAAAAACAACTCTGGGTTCCATACAGCAGAGACCTATTGAAACACTTTGGTAAAATTGCAGTGTAGCACCACAAAGCATGTGGCTTCCCAGGACAATGGAACACCGCCACTTAGACACACATGGCGCCTGATTGTAAGATATTGTCACGGGCTGAGAAGATGCTTAGAATGACGACGACCCAGTGCTGAGCGGAACCCACTTGGACTTCGGCAACGTTGTACGTTTTTGCTCGCAAATATATCCTGTGTATATAGTTTCTTCCGCGTAACATCTTTGGTGGAAAGTGCGGGGTAGGACTCGCTATACAGCCCCAGGAGCTGGAGCTTCGCAGCGGACAGCGCGTTGCTGCTACCACGATACCCTGTAACAATATGAAACAGTCTGGGAAGCCACGCGGTATGTAGAGCGACACTAATTTTAGCAGAATGTTCAAACAAGTCTCTCCGGTTAGAACCGGGAGTCGTTTTTGATAACTAGCTTTTTCGTCATATGTGATTTTTTTCTCCTGTTTCCCCTTCAATTACGACAGGCAACCACTGTCATCGACGAGAGATGGCGCAACGTGCACATGTCCCCAAATTCTGGTCATGGTTTATGAATAACCTCAAACACTAGCGTTGTGCTGATGAACTGCTGCATATTCGGTGGTCGGCTGAGTGTTTTAAACGTAAAAGTTTGAGCGGGACATTACAGCGAATTTGAGCTTCGACAAGCACACATATAGGTACACGAATTTACTAATTACGTGACTGCGTTTCACGGACAAAGATAATCTTCCCCAAAGAACCT
Source organism: Rhipicephalus appendiculatus (assembly GCA_030522465.1). Classification (NCBI taxonomy): domain Eukaryota; kingdom Metazoa; phylum Arthropoda; class Arachnida; order Ixodida; family Ixodidae; genus Rhipicephalus; species Rhipicephalus appendiculatus. The sequence continues at coordinate 92,886 of JALIZH010005924.1, read as the reverse complement.
TAGGTAACCTTTGCGATGTGTCGCTTGCGTCGGATATATCTTATTGCATAATAGCATGGGGTACAATTATGGGCAATATAGACAATATAGGTATACCGCAACGAAAGGTTGTTCGAGTTATAACCTATTCTGCCTTCGATTTTCCGGAACAATTGTTACTAAGCAAACTAGGCTCCTGGGTCAGTGATAAGTACAACTGTAATTTATGGAAAACCTTGATGAGTTCTTATTGATGCCAATAACTACTTAGCTACACTGCATCAGTTCCTTTTGTAAACATAACTTTTGGCGCCTGAATACTTATATTTCATTTTTCATACCCCCCTTCTTCGCGATGGTTAATCTGGCTGTCGTTCTTTAGCTTCCCCCCCCCCCTCTTTCCTAGAGAATACACGCGCTTAATGTGGTATATTGGACAGTACGCGCATAATTGTCGCACCAACTATTCGACACAGTCACTTCAGTGCCCCATAAGCCCATCCGGTGGTTGACTAGTATGAACACGATGGGCGCAAGCGCAAGGAAACTAACAAACCTGTTTCATAGCGAAGCTCTCTATGGCTGGGTTCTGGCGGATCACGTCCATGGACAAAACGTCGTGTAAAACAATTTTCGCCGCACTTCACCCCCCCACCCCCTCCCTCGCCACCCCTGATTTTATCACATATGTCGCGATACTCCGCGGCACTTGCCACCGATCATTGTACCCTTCTGTCATGAAAAAATAAAAACTCTCCAGCCAAGTTTAGTTTTGAATTTTAGAAACTCGCCCTAAGTTTCGAGACAAGTTTTGAGAGCCTGTTTTCAAAATTAAAACCTCAAAAAACAAACAACTTGGCTTGCGTGTCTTTTCATTCTTACAATTTTACTCAGCCAGACAGATTTCTGACAAATATGTTTTCTGTCAAATATGTTCACCTTTAAACCATTTGTCTTGGAATGTATAAATCGCGCTAACGTTGTTATAAGCAGTAACCCTTGGGACTCGCTACGGGACGCACGCGTGTCGTTCTCTTGGAGGAAGAACAGCGGCAATGGAAGGAGCGCCAACACACAGATGAGCGAACAGGCACGAAAACGATGTGAGGCTGCTGCTGCCGCTCAACGTGCAGCCACAGCAGCTAGCTTCACTGGATCAGCGCCTGCTCTATTTTTTTCAATGCCAGCCAGATGCGCCCGATCCAAGCGTTCACCACCCTCTCCTCTAGCCCTTTCCTGCTCTCGCCCATCGCCTAGCCTTCGCGTGTGCTTCGCTGTCGTGGGGGAGAGAACCCTTTTGTGGTGCCTCACGACGGAAATCACATGAAGTAATTTTTTGTTCACTTGTGTACAGATCCGTGGGGCGGCGTCTTGCATTCCTCGTGTTCACAATGTTGGTGGTCACGCTGGCTCTGTAACAGACACGGTGTTTCGGATAGCACGTCTCCGTTCGTGGCGCTATGCGGGTAACCAACGGGGAAGCGTCACTGCGACGCTTCTGCATGCGCTGACTTTAAGAGCGCTGTGAGGCGGCGGCGGCATTGCTTCGAGCTACAAAGAAGGACCACGAAGGAACAAATCTGACAGACGTATGTATATTGAAGAGGGAAACACGTCTATCGCACCTCTGTGGGAAAGCACTCGGACGCACGTGTGACGCAAGCAGCCCCACCCTTCATATGGCGCCGCATCACGACTACTCCTTGAACTAAGGCGGACCGACGGCTCCCGTTTAGGAGCGCGCGTTTGCACTGGCACTGAAAGAAATAAAGGAGGCGTTGACTGGATCCTATCTTTACAGTAGTGTAAGGGCTCTGAATTTTGCCGCTGAAAATTTAAGTAACTTGTTTTCGAAAAGCCAGTATTGAAATGCAAATGCTTAAGCTATTATCGATGTGTCACCGAACATTTTAAAAGGTTTATCTGTTGTATGGCGACAGTGAACATGAGTTGCCCGCCACGAGTAGAGTTTTTGAGTTATTCGGGCGCCACCTGTTTCTATCACGCAGTCTTCTCCGGGTGGCTTATATTCACCGACTGTATTATGTTCAGCTTTATTATTGTATATCGTGCATTTTCATACAAATATACTTAAGTTTGATGCTCGTAACAGAAATTATTTTTGTTTGTTTCTCTAGGCATTCTTGTGCACCACCTTCTTGATCCACGAAGGACAAGAGGCCCGAGTATGATAACATGCCTCATTGTTTTTGGAAGCAATATGTAATGAAAGATATGCCTGAAGTATTTATTATCAATTCGCCGATGCTCATTTCAGTGATATACATGAACTTCGCGACACCTTTAACACAATATTCGCGTTTAACGCTTTAAAGAGGCTCTACTTTTCTGGAACTTGGACAGCGTTCGGAGAGGCTATATAATGTAGATGACACTAGAACACTTTGTTATCATACGTTGAAATCAGTTAAGACTAACAAGTGCAGAGCCCTAGATATGCCACATACATCCAAATATTTCAAAACTAAATTTAAAGGTTCATGTGAAGGATTCGTTTTTAGAAAAAAGTGGAGCGCGTACCTTTCGTGTGCCCGCCTCTTGTACCATTAAACGGGTGAGGCAGCTGGTCATTATAAGCCAGGAATGCAATCTTCTAAAACATTGAAAGTACAACACATTAGTGCCGCCTTCGACTCTCGCATAGCATCACAGAACATTACCTCGATCGTGACTTCGATGATATTAAGTGGCATTTTACAGTCCGCCGCGGTGGAGCAATGGTTATGGTGCTCGGCTGCTGACCCGAAGGTCGCGGGATTGATCGCGGCCGCGGCGGTCACATTTCGATGGATGATAATGTGTGGTGTTTTATGGTGCAATTACCATTTGGTGGCCAAATAGTGCCAGGTCATGGGACAAAAGATGTGAACAATGATTATGGTAAGTGGCTGTATAAGGAGCCTTAAAATATCGCGCGTTAAGACGGGCAAAACATATAAGCATTAAAATCATGAAAGTGACGTGAAATCTGTGTAGTGAGATTGAATGGCGAGTGGTCGTGATGATAAAACTATGGCTATATGGCATGAGCACGAATGCCTCTTTGGGGCCTTTGCGTCCAAAGCCCGGGAGACAGGTGCGTTTTGTGATGTAGCTACCGCAGCACCAACCTCTCTGTTCAGAGGTCATACTACGGATTGCCTGGAAATATTACGTGAAAGCTATGAACATCCTTTAAAGACGCGAGCAACGACTCGTACTTAAAAAGCGGTTCCCTGCCGATGAACACGGAAGGATGCAGTGGGAATTGTCGGTGGGGTAATGGAAAGTGTTTTCTAAGGGTGCATTGGATCAGGATATGGAGAACGGTAAGTGGTTCTCCTCATCGCCCACAGCTGGGTGGATCACCAGCGGACAGAAGATATGCATGGGTGCTGTGTGCTGTGTGTGTGCCCTATCCTTAGCCTGGTGTTGTGTGCGGCGCTACCTGGATACTGGTGGCCAGTTTCCAAGATTCGGCTTCATAACATGTAGCTTATTTTGGGTTTGTCTGTCTCTCGAGCGCTGCCAATGATCCTCAGCTTTCGTTTTGGGAAGGGTTTAAAGGGACCGACAACCGGTCTTTCTCGATCCAGTTTTTTTTACGGCGCGACAGAACGCTCACCCTTCTCAGCGTTTGTAGGTGCAGTAGTTAATCCGAAAAGTACATAGTTATTTTATAAGCAGTATTTTTCGATCTGAAGGGCTCTAAACACAGATGTACCTTTCCTTCAGCAACGCTGAGAATTGAAGCGATGCCGCCAGCCTTTCTCGCGATTTGTGAAAGCTGTCATCGTTCTGCTTTCGCAGCAGTCCCTGTCACTATGCTTAATCACCTTTATTTTGAGTTTTTCAACGATTTTTGTTACAATGAGATGACGTGGCTTCATACACCTTCCCTGTATTTGTACCGCGTTGGTTGCGCCTGCACCCAAGGTTGCGTGCGCCTGTGTCATGGGTGCTTGTCCCGGCGTCGTTACTCTCTAGATCAGGGGTCTCAAACTCATCTCAGGCAGAGGGCCGCAGCCACAGAATTTAGTCCCGCAAGGGCCGGGTCAGGGAAGAAGGTAAGAGCGGAGGCGGGGGGGGGGGGGGGGGGGGCAGCTGGTTAGTTCGTTAACATTGTCAGCAAACGTTACCATTGAAAAGAAAGCTTTTCCCATATTTTATGTGCGGGTCATTTCTTAACAAGATTTGGGGCCAGGATTCCATTCAACAACATGTAGATACTGACCTCTAAAATCAGTAAAATCTGGACGCCAATTCTGATATAGTGTTTTTGTTTCACGGTTACGCTTCAACACATGGTGACCACATTGTGTGCTTCAGGAAGGCAATGCTTTAGATCAGTCATGTCTGTGTAGCCCACGCTCATTCTCATTATGAAAATAAAACAAAATATGGGACCGACATAGCCATGTGCGGGCCGCGGGCCGCAAAGCGAGAGGTTGGCGGGCCGCATGCGGCCCGCGGGCCGCGTGTTTGAGACCCCTGCTCTAGATACACGAGCCTAGCCAAGTCATCGAAAACGACACTACGCATATGTACGGCCGCGCCGAGTAGCAGCGCGCGTCATTTCTATGAAATGCAGGTACCAGTACTATTTCGTTCCCAAATATTAGCGACCTGAACACTGCGTGCACGGTTGCGTGAGCACGCTGAGGTTGCTCCAGACACGCTGACTAGCATAGGATCATTACGTCACGCAAAGGCAGCGCAACTTTAATGCATGCTACTAACGCAGGCCTATATGTACATTTTTATGGGGTAATATCTTTCAATATATGAATACTAACAAAAAAATCGTCGACCGCGTGTAGCAATCAGCGGTCACGTTGTTGATTATCGTATTTGCATCGTTGGTTTCTATATTCCTGTCCCGGGCGGGGTTTGTGACTCTCTCACATTACGTTTGACTTCTTGTCACGGTCTGTGCCATCTACGTAATAACGATGTTTCATTTCCTGCTTTACCTTCGTTAGACAAAATACATGTTTTATAAACAAAGTTATGTAAAACCATAGCCGATAGATATCTTCGCTCTGATTTCGTAGCCGCCGTGCATCGATAGACGCCGTGCTATTGATTACCTCCGTGAACTGCCTTGCTGGCACTTCGTTTTCCATAATCACCTCAAACCGGCTTTCAGACAGCAGCTTTCATTTATCTGCATCTACCGCAATACGGTTGTATCTTGTGCGTGAAGATTTCGTGCTGTCAACACCATGTTTTGAGAGGAGCTTTTCTAATCATTTTAACATTTATCAAGATATTTAGTTGCCAGAACAAAATTACTTACTGATCCTGTTTTATATATGGGTGCCAGCGTGTTGTAAATAGGGTTACCATTTGTATTGTTTATATCAGAATCCAACAAAGTCCATTTTAATTTTTTCGAATAGTTGTCATAGTATGCCATTTCACCACCGTTTGGTTGCTTAAAACTACGGGCGTTAGGTTTAGTTTTTGGTATTTTGTACACAACGAACCTGTAATAAAATAAAAATCAGGTATACACAACACACCTAATGCAAGTAAAGTGGTTAACATGCATAAATGTTATGCAGCTCTCAGTACCACAATTTAACTTATTTTACTCGAGTGCTAACCGCGTCCCGCAAAAAGCAGGGCAAAGAAGACGTCACGTTTATTGCCAGCCTATAAAAGATTCCTTTGCGTCGGTAACCGGCCGTTACGATACATTTATTGTGTCGTCAATTTTCTAGCAGCCGCATACATCCACAGTTGTTGCTTTTGGCAGGCTTACAGACAAGAACTCAGAAGTAGTGCTTAGATGGTGGGGTTTACGTGTTTCTTCGTGAAAGACGTTAAGCAGCATGAAGGTTGAGGAAGAACCTAATTAACGCGGGACACTGCTGTGTGAAGCCATCTTACATCAGGATGTATGTAAGGGTTCTGGCCATAAGGTATAAATAAGGTGTTGGGGTTGTACGTCCCGAAACTACGATATGATTATGAGAGCCACCTTAGTGGAGAGATCCGGAAGCTTTGGATATACTTGGGGTTCTCTAACGCGCACCTCCATATAAGCACACGAGCCTCCAACAATTTACCTCGGTCGACATGCGGCTGCCGCGGCCCGGTATCATCGCTAACGTTATGAAGTCCACAAGGTGATATGATACCTTTACGGCTGCAATACGCAGTCACCATAACATTATTTACTTGCGCTTCGTTTCGCTTCTCACGGATGTTGTGTTGCTCTTTCGCACTCTGAGGTACTTCGTGTTCTTCGCTTGACACAACATCCACATTACTACATGCGTTTACAATATCCCCCTTGCACAAATCGCCAACGATTTTAGTTACTGCGATCGAGCGCTTTGTTGTGACCGCACCTTGTAAGTAGCGAAATCACGAGCGTAAGTTCGGCGTCCGAAAAACACTGGTTTGTTACACGGTGTACTAGAATATCATTTCATGTCGACAAAGACGCCACATCTTTATTAAGTTAGTGAACAAACGAATCGCGTATATTCAGTGCGTAGAAGTCGCCCACAGTTTTCCGAAGCATAGTCAGCTCGAAGCAATTGTAGTACATCAGCGGCTCTGGGAATCTTACACGCACGTTTTGGTCGTCTACCAGCTTCCAAAGGTGTCACCTATATAAACTGGATCCTTTACTCAAGCTACAGCTACCATCACAACTTTGACGCTCCGATGCGACACTGTTATGCCGCCTTTGGTTGGATGTTGCATTTACAAAGGAGTACTCGTTTCGCATCGTATGGCGGGCACCTCTACGTGCGACTCCTGCCGAACCGAAGAGACCATCGAACACGTCCTGTGCAGCTGTGCTCGCTATGACGCCCAGCGATGTCCGCTCCGGGTGGTTTTGAACCAACTGGACTCTAGACCATTTTCTGTACAGAAGATTCTAGGACCTTGGACGTGCGCTTCGATAGCGCAGAAAGCAACAAAAGCGCTACTGAAGTACCTGAACTCAACAAATCTGAGCGACCGCCTGTAGACTGGATGTGCTCCCCCAAGTGGGCTCGTGATTCTGTGTATCTCTCTTTCCTTCTTTTCTTCTGTCTCTCTTTTCCTCCCTTTATCCCTTGCCCCAGTGCAGGGTAGCAAACCGGACGTGCGTCTGGTTAACCCCCTTGCCTTTCCTTGCATCTCTCTCTCTCAGCGGCTCTGACGTACTTTCTTGCCTCTTAGCCTGTAATTGAAGTTATACGCGTTATATCATGAACAAGTAAACTCACATGTGCGTGAATGTCACCATCAACGCGTGGAAAGAAAATGTCAGCACAATAGAAATGCTGGATATAAAAAACAGTTCCAAATGCGATAGGTCACAGCCGTTTCCGCCTTTAGACCGACACAGTGAGACAGAAAACATCCTGATGTCTCAAAACTTCGCATACGTTTTAGAAGCGAAGCAGCTTATGAACGAGGCCTGTCCCTCCATCGTTGTGCGCCGTAGCCAGATGACGATGACGCTGCCATCACGGCACAGCACATGCTAGGTAACCATTATACGCCATGACGATGACGTTGATGACCTCTCCCGAGGAAACGTGGAAAGGTACATCGAGAAGGCGATGCTCCACTGTGAAACTACGGTCAAGGACAACCCCTTCGTACTCACCGGGGACTTTAAGGTGGACATCATGAATGAGACTGACTAGTACAGCACATGGTGTCCCGTTACGCGCGCCGGTGCATTTCGTACGATTACGAACATCATACTACCATCAGGCGAACGTGCATAGACATCGCTTTCTCAAACTTCAAATTACAACCTTTGCTGCACGATCCCACTTTCACACTTTACAGACCACAAGGCCGTTACATACCTGCCAACTCTCCCGAATTGTCCGGGAGACTCCCGGATTTTGACCTAATCTCACGATTGTACGAATGCTATCTCGAATCTCCCGGAAAGTGGCCGCCACAGCAGAGGCGCTTTTTTTTTTATGACGCGCGCACGTCAGCCTTTCCTGCTGCGACAGTTGCGGTGCTGCGGAAGAGCACTCGCCACTACACTTCTAGTTCATTGTAACCATACCGTAGAGTACCGCTAAGTATATTCTAGGCACATAGTACCGCGAATCTGGGCCGCGAGACGCACTCGCCACTGTACCAAAAGAAGGCGAGGGAAAAGGTACCACAACTTTTGCGTCTGCCTTGGCCCCCCCCATTTTGTACGCTAGGCCTACGCTGCCTGCCTCGGCGTCAGTTGTGTTTGTTACGTGGTTGTGGGGGTTGCGTGTTTCCCCGAGTTCAGTTGGAAGGTCGATGGCGGTGTCAAAAGCAAAGAAGTACTTGCAAGTGTTTCTGGACTCTTAAACAGCTGATTTTCCTTGCTTTGTGGCTTCGCGAAAGGTGACAAGTACGAATTCTGTACCACGTGCGCCTGTGAACTACGTTCGTGCTGCGGAAGGGCAGGGTAACATCGGAAGTTTCTTCCAAAAGAGCTGCGAAGACAGTGCGATCCGCACAGAATGCCTATTCACGGGATTTCTTGTAGAATATAGCTTGCCGCTAGGGCGTTAGTGATCACGCAGGACCGTTGTTTCGGAAATTGTTCCCGAAGGGCGAGGACGGGAAGCGGTACGGGTGCGGACGTACGAAAACAACTGCCATCGTCGGGGAAATGGCTGCAGATGCCGAAAACACAATGGTGGAGGCTCTCAGACACCGTGCTTTCGCAATCGCAGTAGACGGAAGCAACGATATGCACTCCCCCCCCCCCCCCCCGCTGCGAAGTTGGCAGGTATGCCGTTATAATCAAGGGAAAACGGTCTCCGGAGCTTAAAGTCATATACGATGATGAATAAAAGACATTGGCTGCTTCGCATTACTACTCAGGGTTCCCCTTAGGGGAGATGTGTGCCATTTTTCTGTTGTTTTTGTTTCTGTGTGTGCAGACGTTCTCACAGATTATCTGAATCAGCACAAAAAGCTCTTATGGCCACAGCACTAAGATGGAATGTGCATAAGACGTAAAATGTCAGTAAAAAGCTATAACACATATGACATTAAAGCGGAAAGCGCTTGCTCGTCATGTACACGAACACTGATGTTCGCGCCTACTTTGGCGTATCATGTTGATAGAAGTTTACCGTTGATGTATTTTCTGTAGTTACTTGAAATACTGGCCATGTCCCTGCAGATTTGTTTTCCTGAGCAGCGAAGTCGACTGTCTACCAGCAAACTTGAAAACAACCAACACGATTTACAAGCCGATGAAGTGAATGGGGGGCATGAGCATAAACGGAGAGGCGTGACTTCATTGGACATCTATCAGATATTGCCTTTGAATGGAATTTTTCGAGAGAAGCTTCTCAGAACCCACAGATTTCGATGGCAGTGTCGTACTCCAAAAGCTCGGCGCCGGCCAGCATGCAGAACGGCGGCCCCCGAAGGTGCGTCAATCACATGAGCATTATTTGTATGCCTAGTTTTTCAATAAGTGATGCCGTCTCGATCGTGGGCTTGTGGGCGATCAGCTGTTTCTGATATGGCGATCTGTTATTTTAACGGTGCTACTTGTCATTTTACGTTGTCGCATTTCATTGTTGCCTGGATACGAACGGGTGGCTGTCGCTGGTGCCTGTAGCAATTGAAGTGTTGCGCAGGCAGGCACGTAGATGAAGGTAACGCTCCCGTTATGGAGGAAGAAAACAGTTAGGAGGGAGCACTGCGCAATGAGAAAGAAAGAAAGACAGAAAGAAAGAACAAAAGGAAGAAGGAACGAAAGAAAGCACAATAAGAAAGAAAGAAAGAAAGCACGAAAGAAACAAGCAAAGCACAAAAGGAAGAAAGAAAGAAAGAAAGAAAGCACGAAAGAAAGAAGGGAAGACAGAAAGAAAGCACAAAAGAAAGAAAGAAAGAAAGCACGAAAGAAAGGAAGAAAGCACGAAAGAAAGAAAGGAAGACAGAAAAAAAAGCACAAAAGAAAGAAAGAAAGAAAGCACGAATGAAAGGAAGAAAGCGCGAAAGAAAGGAAGCACGAAAGAAAGAGACAAACACAACAGGAAGAAATAAAGAAAGAAAGCACGAAAGAAAGAAAGCACAAAAGAAAGAAAAGGAACAAAGAAAGCACGAAAGAAAGAAAGCACAAAAGAAAGAAAGCACAAAAGAAAGAAAGAGAGAAAGAAGGGAAGCACGAAAGAAAGAAAGAAAGGAAGAAAGCACAAAAGAAACAAAAGAAAGCGCGAAAGAAAGGGAGAAAGAAAGAAAGCACAAAATAAAAGAAAGTTAGCACGAAAGAAAGAAAGAAAGAAAGCACAAAAGAAAGAAAGCACGAAAGGAAGAAAGCCCGAAAGAAAAGAAGAAAGCACAAAAGAAAGAAAGAAAGCACGAAAGAAAAGAAAAGAAAGCACGAAAGAAGGAGAGAAAGAAAGAAAGCACGAAGAAGGAGAGAAAGAAAGAAAGCACAAAATAAAGAAAGATAGCACGAAAGAAAGAAAGAAAGCACGAAAAGAAAAGAAAGAAAGAGAGAAAGAAAGAAAAGAAAGCACGAAAGAACGAAAGAAAGAAAGAAAGCACGAAAGGAAGAAAGAAAAAAAAGCACGAAAGAAAGAAAGCACGAAAGGAAGAAAGCACAAAAGAAGGAAGAGAGAAAGAAAGGAAGCACGAAAGAAAGAAACCACGAAAAAAAGAAAAAGCACAAAAGAAAGAAAGAGAAAGAAAGAAAGAAAGAAAGAAAGGAAGCAGGAAAAAGAAATTAAGCACGAAAGAAAGAGAAAGAAAGAAAGCACAGAAAAAAGAAAGAAAGCACAAAAGGAAGAAAGCACGAAAAAAAGAAAGAAAGCACGAAAGAAAGAAAGAGAGAAAGGAAGAAAGAAAGGAGCACGAAAGAAAGGAAGCACGAAAGAAAGAAAGGAAGAAAGCACAAAAGAAAGAAAGCACGAAAGAAAGGAAGAAAGCACAAAAGGTAGAAAGAAAGAAAGCACGAAAGAAAGGAAGAAAGCACAAAAGGAAGAAAGAAAGCACGAAAGAAAGAAAGAAAGCACAAAATAAAGAAAGGAAGATTGCACGAAAGAAAGAGAGAAAGAAAGAAAGCACAAAAGGAAGAAAGAAAGCACAAAAGAGAGAGAGAAAGAAAGAAAGAAAGAAAGAAAGAAAGAAAGAAAGAAAGAAAGAAAGAAAGAAAGAAAGAAAGAAAGAAAAGGTAGTACGTCAAGGACGTACACGCCCTTGCCTTCATGTTCTGTATTAGGCAAGGACTACTCAATTACATTAAATTGTCTGAAAGACTGTTCTGTCGAGCTGTCGCTTAACTATAAGATGTAAAGATGTGTTAGCTGCATATGTGAACGAAAACGAAACCCACAAATTATGGCCTCAAGGTGTGCTAAGGCAATGTCCTCTAAATTCAAAATAAATGTTCAAACGAAGAAATGTAACGTTTTCTGCTTGCACTCGGAAAACTCCTTTCATCTGCAGCGTGCGCATAAGCGGGTGTTCGTAGTTATGTTGTCGTTTGAGACGCAGATATGGCCATCCTGACGGCGGAGTTTTTATCATCATGTGACCTCTCACCCACATACACATACACTGAGGTGAGCGAGAGTTGAGGATCTCTGCAAAAAAAACCGCCAGGCCTGCGCGGAACGCGCAGCACAGTCACAGCGAAAGCTGCAAGAGCGGGATATCTAGTCTTTTTTAAACACTCTCAGGGGCAACTACTACAAGCTGACTTGCATGGTACCGACTACGCTATAAATCATCATAATATTTGTGTAGTGGGGAAGCGTCCACTATGCCATTATTCGTCATTCTTCGGAAAAGCGTGGTACCCGCTACAGACTTCTAACGCATGACGATGAAGAATTATGCATGAGGCTGGGTTGGAGCATTGAAAGACCCACTCGCTACGCAATTCGCATTGTGTGACGCCTGGTTGTTACTTTACTGTTCTAGAACGGTTTCATGCAAATAAAATAAATGCAAATGAAAGATGCAAATAAAATACATAATAATAAGAAAATCACAGCATATCCACAGAGTGAATGATGATGAGTGGGCGAAGCTCCGGAGGTGCATCTGTAAACCGTGAATCTTCCATGAATTTTCGTCCAGTACGTCATCAAAGACGTGACAAACACTGTGTGTATAAATACAAGAAATTTTATTTATTCGTAAATGGTAGCTAGACGTGGCTTCCGGTCCCCCTTCATTATAACGGATTTATGGTCGGTGAAGTGGAGGGATAGGGGTTCTTATTTGGCTCCGTAGAGAATTTCTAGAGGGGGAGAGAGGTGGTGAGCGTGGGAGAGGAGAGAGGGCAGGAGAGGACGCGCATGTGCTGTGGGGATGTGGAACGCGGACGCCGCTCCGTAGAGTAGAGGATTCCTAGAGGAGAGAAAGTGGGTGAGCGTAGGAGAGGAGAAAGAGGGGACGCGCGCGCCGCTCCCTACAGTAGAGGATTCCTAGAGGAGAGAAAGGGGGTGAGCGTTGGAGAGGGGAGGGGACGCCCATGCTCTGGAGGGGTGTAGGACGCGGGCGCCGCTCCCGTAAGTAGAGGATTGCTAGAGGAGAGGAAGGGGGTGAGCGTTCGAGAGGAGAGAGTGGGGAGGGGACGCGCATGCGCTGTGGGGTTGTGGGACGCGGGAAGGAGGGATGGACTAAGCCCCCCGCAAGCACATCCAAGCAAGATCAAGGAATGGAGTCAACCTGGGCGACAGACACCACCTGGCTAGCCATTGCTAAGCTGCCCCTCGATGCTCTCGGCCATGACTCTAGCCACTGTAGTGGTGGTTGACGGCCTTATTGTACTACAGTGTTCTGCTTGACATAGATGGCCACACCGCCTGCGCGACACTCTGCTTCCTCGGTGCACACGATGGGAACTAGAGCTGGTCTGGAACGCGCTTATTCTTCATGGTCATCAGCGTCATCGTCATCACGAGATACTGCCGGTTACGCCGGACGCAGGACAAGGTTAGACTAAGAGGAGCTTCGCCCCTAAAAATTCCGGGTCCGAATGAGGATCGAACCCAGGCCGTCTGCGTGGCAAGCAGGTGTACTACCACACAGCCACGCTGCTTTTTTTTTTAGGGGCGAAGCTTCTTAGGGTTTGGGTCTGTCCCTCCTCTGTAGTTGTAGTAGTAGTAGGTAGGTAGGTAGGTACCCACGTGTAGTGGAATGTACCTACTCCACGTGATAAAGATGACAATGACGCAGTATAGTGGAATGTACCCACTACACGTGATAACGATGAAGTATAAGCGCGTTCCAGTATAGTGGAATGTACCCACTACACGCGATGACGATGACGCAGTATAGTGGAATGTACCCACTACACGTGATAACGATGAAGTATAAGCGCGTTCCAGTATAGTAGAATGTACCCACTACACGTGATAAAGATGACGATGACGCAGTATAGTGGAATGTACCCACTACACGTGATAACGATGAAGTATAAGCGCGTTCCAGTATAGTGGAATGTACCCACTACACGTAATAAAGATGACAATGACGCTGATGACCATGAAGTATAAGCGCGTTCCAGACCACACATTCCCTTTCTGCCATGGATGAAAACGATCGAGCTTCGCCCACTCATCATCATTCACTTCGTGGATATGGCGTAATTTTTTTTAGATGCGAAGCATCTTATGCTCGGGGCTATGTCCGTCCCTCCCGCATCCCGCGTCCGGCCACTTTAATGATGTGGGGAAGCACCCATTATGCGAACCAGAACACTGTAGTAATATGAAGGCCGTCAACCCTACGACAGTCATCAGAGTCATGGAAGACAGCACAGACAGGGTGCTTAGCAATGGCTAGGCAGGTGGTGTCTGTCGCCCAGGTTGACCCCATTCCTTGAGTCATGGCGGAGAGCACAAAGAGGCTGCTTAGAAAAGGTTAGGCAGGTGGTGTCTGTCGCCCAGGTTGACCCCATTCCTTAATCTTGCTTGCATGTGTTTGGAGGGGGGCTTAGTGCGTCCCTCCCCACGTCCCACACCACCACAGCGCATGCGCGTCCCCTCCCCCCTCTCTTTCCTACGCTCACCCCCTTTCTCTCCTCTAGGAATCTTCTACTCTACGGAGCGTCCCACACACCCCACAGCGCATGCACGTCTCCTCCCCTATGCTCTCCTACGCTCACCCCCCTTCCTCTACTCTAGGAATCATCTACTCTACGGAGGGGCGCCTACATCCCCACAGCGCATGCGCATCCTCTCCTCTCTCTCCTCTAGGAATCCTCTACTCTACGGAGCGGCTCCGGCGTCCCACAGCGCATACGCGTCCTTTCCCCCTCTTTCCTCTAGGAATCCTTTACTCTACGGAGCGGCTCCCGCGTCCCACACTCCCACAGCACATGCACGTCCCCTCCCCCTCTCTATCCTCTCCTACGGTCCCCCCCCCGTCCTTTCCTCTAGGAATGCTCTACGGAGCGGCGCGCACCACAGGTGGTGTCACAGCTGCATACTCCGCTGGGGGCACCACGGTAGTTCCGCGGTATGAAAATGACGGAGCGCGCGCGCCTTATTCTCTCTCCTGTGCAGCGCGGCGATGAGCTCCCGGACCACTGCCGTGAAATGAGAGCGGCGACGTTCCTCCCGCTCAAGCTAATTATCTCCCCGCTGCTTCGCATCCAGACATGGTTCCTTTTAGCGGGAGATGGGGAATTTTTCAGATACGAAGCATCTTATGCTCAGGGCTTTGTCCGTCCCTCCCGCGTCCCGCGTCCGGCCACTTTCACGAAGTAGGGAAGCACCCATTATGCGAACCAGAACACTGTAGTAATATGAAGGCCGTCAACCACTACTACAGTCATCAGAGTCATGGCCGAGAGCACAGAGAGGCTGCTTAGCAATGGCTAGGGCAGGCGGTGTCTCGCCCAGGTTGACCCCCATTCCTTGATCTTGCTTGCATGTGTTTAGAGGGGGGCTTTGTCCTTCCCGCGTCCCACACCACCACAGCGCATGCGCGTCCCTTCCCCCCTCTCTCTCCTACGCTCACCTCCTTTCTCTCCTCTAGGAATGATCTACTCTACGGAGCAGCCCCCGCGTCCCACACCCCCCACAGCGCATGCGCGTCCCTTCCCCCTATCCTATCCTACGCTCTCCCCCTCTCTACTCTGCGGAGCGACTCCGGCGTCCCACATCCCCACAGCGCATGCGCGTCCTCTCCCCCTCTCTCCTCTAGGAATCATCTACTCTACGGAGTGGCTCCCGCGTCCCACACCCCCACAGCGCATGCACGTCCCCCTCTATCTCCTCTCCTACGGTCCCCCCCCGTCCTCTACGGAGCGGCGCGCACGACAGGTGGTGCGACAGCTGCATACTCTGCTGGGGGGCGCCACGGTAGTTCCGCGGTATGAAAATGACGGAGCGCGCGCGCCTCATTCTCTCTCCTGTGGAGCGCCGCGATGAGCGCCCGGACCGCTGCCGTGAAACGAGAGCGGCGACGTTCCTCCCGCTCAAGCTAATTATCTCCCCGCTGCTTCGCATCCACACCTGGTTCCCTTTAGCGGGAGATGGGAATTTTTTTTAGATGCGAAGCATCTTATGCTCGGGGCTATGTCCGTCCCTCCCGCGTCCGTCCCGCGTCCCGTGTCCTGCTTCCGGCCACTGTCATGACGTAGGGAAGCACCCACTATGCGAACCAGAACACTGTAGTACAATATAAGGCCGTCAACCACCACTACAGTCACCAGAGTCATGGCCGAGAGCACAGAGAGGCTGCTTAGCAATGGCTATGCAGGTGGTGTCTGTCGCCCAGGTTGACTCCATTCCTTGATCTTGCATGTGTTTGGGGGGGGGGGGCTTAGTCCGTCCCTCCTTCCCGCGTCCCACACCACCACAGCGCATGCGCGTCTCCTCCCGCCTCTCTCTCTCTCCTCTAGGAATACTCTACTCTACGGAGCGGCGCCCGCATCCTGCACCCCCCACAGCGTTGAGCAAGCTCGACACAGCTGTGGAGAAAGATCTAGATGGCATGGATCTGAAGATGTTCAGATTCGTGGATGACTACCTTGCATGCATATGCTTGCGGGGGCTTCGTCCTTCCCGCGTCCCACTCCGCCTCTCTCTCCTTTCCTATGCTCCCCCACCTTTCTCTCCTCTAGGAATCGCCTACTCTGCGGAGCGGCGCCCGCGTCCCGTTGACTCCATTCCTTGAACTTGCTTGCATGTGCTAGTGGGGGCTTTGTCCGTCCCTCCTTCCCGCGTCCCACTCCTCCTCTCTCTCCTTTCCTATGCTCCCCAACTTTCTCTCCTCCAGGAATCGCCTACTCTGCGGAGCGGCGCCCGCGTCCCGTTGACTCCATTCCTTGAATTTGCTTGCATGTGCTTGCAGGGGGCTTTGTCTGCCCTCCTCCCCGCCTCCCACACCCCCTCTCTCTCCTCTCCTACGCTCCGCACCTTTCGCTCCTCTAGAAATCCTCTACTCTACGGAGCGGCACCCGCGTCTCGTTGACTTCATTCCTTGATCTGGCTTGCGGGGGCTTTGTCCGTCCCTCCTTCCCGCGCCCCACAGCACATGCGCGTCCCCTCCCCCCTCTCTCTCCTCTCCTACGCTCCCCCTTTCTCTCCTATAGGAATACTCTCCTCTACGGAGCGGCGTCCGCGTCCCACACCCCCCACAGCGCATGCGCGTCCCCTCTCTCGTCTCCTACAGCCCCCCCCCCCCGTCCTCTCCTCTAGGAATCCTCTACGCTACGGAGCGGCGCGCACGACAGGTGGTGCGACAGCCGCATACTCCGCTGGGGGCGACACGGTAGTTCCGCGGTACAAAAATGACCGAGCGCGCGCGCCTGTTTCTCTCTCCTGCGCAGCACCAGGGTTGCCTTTGGTGGCTATTCTGCGCCAAATTGGCTACTTTTGAACCCCGTTGGCAACGAAAATTTGGAGTTGGCGCCATGGTTCTTTGTGAAACTTGTGGTCTTACTTATTCAAAATGGTTTTATTTATTCATCAATGGTAAAAACTCTGTTGATAATACCGCTGCTGTTCTAGTTGGCTGGAAATTTGACGATAATATCAAATGACATGGCTACATTGGCTACTTTTGGCGTGAGTTCTGGCGCCTTTTCATGTCCACCCAACGGCAACCCTGTGCAGCGCCGCGATGAGCGCCCGGGAAGCTGCCGCGAATTGGGAGCGGCGACGTTTCTGCTGCTCAAGCCACCCCGCTGCTTCGCATCCACACATGGTTGCCTTTAGCGGGAGATGGGGACTTTTTTGCTTTATTGCCTGGTGCAACAGGTACAGCAAGATCAACACACAGCCACGCTTCTGCTTGGGACTACACATAAAATAACTTCCTCTGCTTGGAATTGCAGTGAAAAAAAATTACACCATCTCCCGCTAAAGGGAACCATGTGTAGATGTGAAGCAGCGGGCGCTAACGCTTACACTGGCGGCGGCGTTGACGCTGGCGCTCATTGCGGCGTTGCGCAGGAGAGAAACCTGGGGAGGCGTCAAGCACGCAGTGATGGAGAGGTGTTTCCTGCTGGAACATGCCAATCTCTGCTAATGGGCAATGAGAGACAGAAGACTCCGACTGGACACAGAGACCCGCAGTCAGCTTTTAGTTAACGCACACGCTGCGAATTTTTATTGTTCAACAACGCACAGGAGAAATCTCCCACCGGCACCACCTTGGAGGTCAAGATCCACTGCCATATATACGGGATGGCCAGTGAACGGTTGTGCAGCGCGAGCAGTCGGTTTTTTCAACCTAGAAACTCGCTAGCAGACGCTGCCTGCGTCTGCGTCGCGAGGCGAGAGATGGGGGGGGAGCGTAGGAGAGGAGGGAGAGGGGCGGTGGGACGCGCATGTGCAGTGGGGAGTGTGGACGCCGTGGGCAGGGATGCCTAGAGGGGAGAGCGTAGAGGAGAGAGAGGGGCACGCGCATGCGCAGTGGAAGTGTGGACGCCACGGGCAGGGATGCCTAGAGGAGAGAGGGGGAGCGTAGGAGGGGAGAGAGGAGGGGAGGCGCATGCGCAGTGAGGGTGTGGTTGCCGCGGGGAGGGATGCCTAGAGGAGAGAGAGGGGGGAGAGGAGGTTTTTTATTTTTATTTTTTTAAGGGTTTGCGCATGCGCAGTAAGGGTGGGCACGCGGCACACCACCACCACCACCACCGGATTAAGCTTCGCCATAAGATGCTTCACATCTAATAACTTGCATGATTTACAACCACATGCGTCCTGTATACAGGCGTGAGAATACAACATGTAAAATCGCAGTATATTTCGTGGTACAAGCGTACATTGCCATCGGGCGTCAGAAGATGTGAATATCAACGATATTGTGGTTCAAAGCCAGCCACCCATTACAAAGGCACACACGTTACGGCGCGCATTCCCTTAAAGGGGAACTCCGGCGATTTTTCGATATTCACGGATTTGAATACAACTTTCAACATATGTTCTCGTGAATACCGTGGTGATATGTGCGAAATTATACAACCGTAAGTTGTTTAGCTTTTCAGAAAACGAATTTTAAAATTAGTAGCCAATTCTGGAATCACGCTTGTAAACGTGGGCCACCCTGTGTATGTGACGTAAGTGTCTACTCTTTTTCAAAACCCCGCCTTCGCCCAGCAGACGGATGCAGCGCGCGCTTTCTTCTACGAGGCGACGACGACGCGAGCAGAGTTCGGTTTTCTCAGCTGCATATCGTGTTAGTCATCGCTGACATCGGGTCTTACACTAAACATGCACAATTTTGAGCAACGAGGAGATCGATTCGAGGCACGTCAGATGCTTCGCGCGCCGGCGGGTCGAAATCAAAAAGCGATGCTTCCGCGCTCAGATAGTAACTGCCAGGCCCGTAGCCAGGGGTGGGGGGGCAAGGGCCCGCCCCCAAATTCGGATTGAGGGGGTGTTTTACCGAACAAATAATGAAAATAGGGGGTTTTCAAGGTTTTCAACAGGTGCCCCCCCCCCCCCCCCCCGAAAACAATTTCTGGCTACGGGCCTGGTAACTGCAATCATCGCTGAACTTGTCACTGGTAAGGTTCAGGCGAGGTGGCACAGCTTGATTTCGCGTCGGATGACATCGCCAACTTTCTTTTCGCGCGATAGAAGAAGCTAGCACATGTGCTATGTTTACAGCCTGGCCAGCCGTGGTGGCGTGTCGTGACGTCATCGTATACCCAGCCCGGAGCAGCTCCCTGTTTCGGTTTCGGTTCTGACTCATAGATTTTTGTTTATTTAAAATTATTGACGAGTCTCTCGGCAAAATGAACCACCCTGGCTGTTACAGGACTGTTAATGCTATTTCAAAACGGCATTACCTCAATATGGTCGAAAATGCACCGGAGTTCCCCTTTAAGATCCTGTGGTGGGCACAAAGCAAGTTCGAAAACATTTCACGCACATAATTGCTCGAGGTTTACAGTATGCTGCCCATTACATAGTATGTAGCCTACTAAGTGATGGAAGTACGCACTAGAGACAGGATATCGCTATCGCGTTCAACTCTTAAAGGGGAAGCTTAGGGGTCCCCCCAATTTTTTATTTGCATCTTTGCATTTCCAAGCAGAGGAAGTTATTTTTGCTGTATTTCCAAGCAGACACGTGGCTGTGTGGTAGAACACCTGCTTGCCACGCAGACGGCCTGGGTTCGATCCTCACTTGGACCCGGAAATTTTTATTTATTTTATTTGCATCTTTCTCGGTTTTTCGATCGCGGACAAGGTGATGATATTTCGCTCACAACCAACGACACCGACGCCGGAATTCCTGCGAAACGAGCTCTTTAACGCTATCGCGTTAATAATGAATGAAAACAACGAAAACAGCATAATTGACAAAGACTCATTAAGTATACTAACAGCACTTCAGCCCGAAAACGCGTATGTGCCATTAATAGGCGATATCTCACACAACATATTACAGTAAAAGCTCGTTAATTCAACCCTCATTATTCCGGAAAATCGGGTGATTCGGACGGGTTCTTCGGTCCCGGTCAGCATATACACTGTTTATAGACGTCAGACTGTCGTAAATTCGGTCATACTTAGCCAAAATCCAGTTGATTTGGACGATGTCGAGAGCGCACCGAGCACGAAGCGCCGCAAATGTGTGGCGCAAAGGATAAAAAAGGACGTTCGCAGCCAACGAAAGCGGAGCGACGCAGTCCGCCTATTTCCGTTTACAACTGCGTGTGACACCTCGTTGGCCGCGGGAATTCAACAAGGCGTGGTTGCCATTCAAAGTGGCGTTATTGGGGACCAAGGCTTCAGCGGCTGCGGCGAACTTCTTTGGTTTACCGGCGGAAAAAAGTATCGTCACGTGCGTATGGTGGCGGTGGTGGTGGCGGTACGTAATAAGGTTGGGGGGTACCGAGCTTGTTTCGGGCTAATTAAGATCCTGCGCCGCCGTAGCATTGTGAAAGGAGTCGCAGAACGACGAAAATTACGGCTTTTACGCTGCTGTTATACAAAATAATTACGCATTTACGTATCCATCAAGAATATGAAAGTGTTGTAATAGAAATTTGTTTAATGTTTTCTTGATACTTTCGATAATTTGCAATTCGCTTATTTCGGACATTCTTCCCGATCCCGTGAAATACAAATTAACGAGCTTTATTAGGTAACACTCATAAGACAAGAACGCAACAGAAATTTTTTCTGGGTGCTAAGACACGTCGGAATCGGTGGAAATGAGAAGGCAGGTGAATGTGCGACGAAAGCACGGCAAAAAAAGAAAAAAAAAGACATCAAGAATATCGCCATCCCATTCAAGAATGGCATTAAATTAGAGCCCCACACACTTAGATATAAATGGCAGTCCAGATGGGAGTTCGAAGGCTCAGAATCAGCTCCACCTCGTTGAAACCCACAATAGAAGAATCAGAATAATGCTGACACCAAAAACGTTTCATAGAAGAACACACATGGGACACACCAACACGCACACACACACACTCACGCCCGCACGCAAGCACGCGCACACACACACGCACGCACACGCTCTCTCTCTCTCACACACACACACACATCACACGATTTCTAACTAGCAAACAAACAAAAACGTATGTGCGAGAGATGCGGATGTGAGCTCTCAGTAAATCGCATTTTACTCTCATGTACTGAACTGCAGAAACTGAGAAAGGAACGATTGACCGTATTTTAGAATGAGCGTGTACCTCTTCATCCTGCATTGTTCGTAAGTGAACAGAAGCTGGCATTTAAGAAAAACTAAGTTCTTACAGTGTGCCGTTGTAAAGACAGAGGGTGACCTCGTAAAGCTTCTCACTGTTGAGAAGAAGATCGTTGTCTTTGTAAGCTGTGGGCATCCTCGGGGTCCTTGTCCAGAGAAGGCCTTGTGGAGGCATTCGAACGTTTTACAGAAGCATACGATGTGCTTCGTGCGTGATAGAAGTTTCATATGCACCATTAAAACCAGCCTAAATCAAAACCAAGCCTAAAACCTCAGTAGTTGAGCGTATTCTGGAAATAACGCTTTTAACGCTAGAATATTTAATCATGCATTTATAAAGGACAACGTGTTTTACTGACGATCAGGTTAACGACGGCCGACGTTTGTACGTGCCGCTATTGTCGCACAGTGAGTGTTGCTCCTTTTTCTGGGCAGTGGTTCGTCCAAGCAAAAGTTTTGTCTTTGGCGTTTTCGGGCTCGCGTTGTTCACCTTCACCATCGCAGCATGCCTTGCGATGTCTGTGTATTGCTGACGAAATACAGTGTCTCTCATTATAACAACGGCGACTTCATGCAGGCATACACTGGCTAAAAAAAAAAAAAAAAAAGACACCCAAGTTTACGGGTAGAGATAATTATCGCTTACCAGTCGACGTCCTTCCCTTTCGCATTCTTGCACGATATTTTTCCGTACCCTAATGAACAATTGGCGATTATAGACGCCACCACAAAAACGAGTGCGTCGATTCGGAAGGTAGTCATGTTACTTCTCGTTAGCTTGTGTCCGCAGGACGTCACAACCAGTGCTTCCAATGATTTAGTAAAACTTCTTCCAATAGGCGGATTTGTTCGCTGTACCTAAGGGGACTGCGTTGATGTGTTCTGAACAATGAACGGGGGAAGGCACTGCTGCCTTCTCAAAAGTGTATCTTATATGCCTCTTATTAACTAGCTTATATATGTCGTCGTAAGGGCGCGTTCAACAGGTGATGGAAAAAGAAGAATTACGTGTGACTCTGACGACAACTGCGACTTTTTGGGCTCTCCATGAAGTACACTTTCTTTTTTGCATTTCTTGTTCTTTGAAGGATAATTGACAGTTAACACCCTCTAAACATTCCCACGAAGCTTGCTTCCCAATGAAAAAAGTAAATCTCTCAAACGAAGGCGTGTAAAATAAGTGCGTCAGTGAACGTTTGCCGAAAACTGCACTGAAGAAATCTCTAAAAGTCAGATCTTTCAGACTCGAGCTCTCATCGCGCACAGCAAGCAGCTGACGTCAAACTACTCACACTGTGAAAGAGGAAATGACCTGATGACGTTCGTCTATCTGTAGAATAAAGTTATTGAAAGGTTGCACGACGTCTAATCAAACATTTATGGGGAACAGCTTTCAAATGAAATAACAGTTTCATTAAAGACAAAACGCAAGCTTCTGCTATTGCCTGAAGCAGCAAGAAAGGGGGCATTAGCCCCGTTATGCTTCATCGAGTCTTTTCCCGACGCACTGTGCAGGCGACGCGAAGGTTACAGCTTGTAGGGAATATTTTAATTGGGAAGTGCTGGGATGTTTGTTTGTATGATTTTTTCTTTAACTCGTGCTCAACAGCACGACCTATATCACGGCGTTGAGGGCTTCTTGCCGCTACGCAAGCTGCGACCAAAGAGCGCCGTGGGATTCTTGCGTTCTAAGTGACGCGTAAAATTAATGAAAAGACAGTCCAATATGCGAATGTAAAAGGCGTAAAAGTGATCACTGTAAAGTGCTTTAAAAACATAAAAATAATCAAGTAACGACAATGACAGTTAGAAAGTTTCTCCGAAAAAAGTACAACAAATTGGACCCCTGGAACCCAATTTTGCGCGCCGAGTTATTCATTGCAGTGCATTCCTCGAATCAACCTATAATGAATGCAAAACCAATTTTGAAAATTTAGGCGGCCTGTCAAAGTTACTAAACTTACAAATGAAAAGAAAGGTAGACGGGGAAAAAAATTGGCATAGCTGATCGCGTTTCGATTACCCAGCGATGTGGTTCGTTGCTTCTTATCCAAACACAGCTTACATTTCATAGAATCGTAGCCTCTATGCATACCACCAGCCTTCGCCGTACTTTTTCACAGCGTCGTAACCTTGAGTTGCTCTGACCACGTGGGCCGTCATGCCAACAGCTCGAAACTGCTGCGACTTCAGCCGACAACACAGGTACGCCGAGGGTACTTTGAAATCAGGAGTTTCGCCAAAGAGAAATAAATGGTTCGACCCGGACTCAGAGATGCAATGCAAGGCTGCGCTTTCCGCAGACCGTCGGACAGCGCTACTTGGGTAAGTAGCGCGCATATTGAAATTCGTTGCTTTCCGAGAAATCAATTTTGCAATGCCAGAACGTTCGAGCTTCAAGCCAGAAAGAGACGTAGGCGCTACTAGAGCACTGCACGGGCTCGGGCCTATCCGAAAACTCCGGGCCCGGCCCGGCCCGTGGGCCGGGCCAGGACGGGTAAAGTGGGTTTCACGGCGGACCCGGGCCGGGCTCGGGCCTGATGCTCCGGGCTAAGGGCCGGGCCCAGGTTTTAGGTGGCGGGCTCGGGTCGGGCCGGGCTTTGACTTTGCTCAGTTCTTAAAGGGACCCTAAAGTGAAACACTAAACCAGTTTAGACTGACAAGTGTTCTCTGACAACTCGAATGTCATTCATTTCACCATCATAAGTTTATTCACAGAGGAGAAAATCAAGGTCAAAGTTTCATTTTAGAATTTCGCGCTAAAATCTCTCTCGCGCTAAACGGATTTCAAACTGTATTCGTCGTGTTTTGAGGGCACTGGCTCTTCAAAATTTCCTGAAACTTGGTATGTGAAGTCTGTGGGCCACTCAGAGGTCAATTTACTTTATTTTTGCCGATTAGGATATACGTAGGCTCCAGCAGACGCCGTCCCGCATTTTTCTTTTGCGCATTTTCGTGCTTACGAAGAGCCTTGTCACGGCGAGCGTGGTTATTTTGAAATTGTAAAAGAGTAATTTACTGACAATAGAAAAATTATTCTTCTCCTTAGCGTCGCCTTAAATTTGTTCCAATGACGTTGCGCATATGTTTCACATTTTATCTCGAAAAAATCGCTGGTTTTATGCGACGCAAGTCATTTGGACTTTTATGATGAACAAGTATTGAACTTCTTTTGCTTCTTGCATATGGGGCTACTTGATTTATTTTAAACTGGCGAGCTAAAAGTAAACAGACCGGATGCTTACATAGTTGACATTTGGCTATTCTGAGCTTTATTCGCATTCTTTATTATCTTATATTCCAAATGTTAATCTGTGATCACAGTAATTAAAATAATACAATAAATTTATAAGTTATCATCGCAAGACCTCTAAAGCTGGGAAACGTTCCTGAATATTCCAGCCCTCTATTAAAACGAAAGGGCTGCACGGAGTCTCGGTTACATAGAATCCCGATAAAGACATTTCTTTTCCGTGGCTCCGTCACGGCTCCCGGTGGTCATATCACGCAACATCGACATGCACAGCCCGCTTTGTGCGCGCACATTGTTAGCGTCTGAGCTTTCGTTTGTGCCGCTATAGCACGGGTCTCAAACTCGCATCAGCTAACGGTATGCATTCGTGAATATTTACTCCCACAAGGGCCAGGACAGTAGGTAGGAAGGGGTGGTGGGTGGGGAATAGGTTGTACCAAATGTCACCTAATTTTGCCATTTGAAAGACATTTCCCATATCTCATATATCGGTCATTTCTGAAGGGTATTCGGTGGCGAGATTCCAACAACATATCTATACCTACCTCCACAATGACTAAAATCTGGACGCCGATTCTGAAATATAGACTTTTCTTTCACGGTTATGTATCAACGCATGGTGAACGCATGGGGTGTCTCACAAGAAACTGCTTTAGACCTGTCATGCCTATGTAATTTAAGGACGTACTTATAAAGAAAATTTATAAAAAAGTGAGACGAAGGCAGTCGTGTGCGGGCCGTGGGCCGCGTGTTTGAGACCCCTGCGCTATATCCTCCTGAGACCCAGAGTGAATTTAGAGTCATGGATTTTTGTTAAACTTTCAGAACTGCTTTTTCTGAGCGCAAAGGTGAAAAGTGTCACGTAGTTTTTCAATATACGATGTTACTTGGCCGCAGAACGTTGTCCAATATATTGGACATTGGGACTCTATGGGGACTTTTTTTGGGTAATGGAGAGTAGGGAGTAGTTGAGGCCAGTGACCGAAAAAAAAAAAACATCTCGCAACACAAATATACTTTTATTTGCTGGTTCCAAAACAAGATTCTCTAAGATTTTCTCAGCCGTGGCATCACTCACACGAGGCCTATTAGCTACGAAGGAAAATACGTGCAGTTTAAACGTAATAAGGAGAGAACTGCAGCGAAAAACGTTTCACTCTTTGTAGAGCGCGAAGAAAGAGCAAGAGCGTACTGCGTGCTTTTGTTGTCATTGAGACCCAATGTCCATTATATTGGACATTGTCAAATACGCAACGCATGCAAAAAAATTATCACATTTTTTGCTCAAATATGAATTTATTTGTGCGCTTCAACCTCTTACGAACACAAATCAATGCTTAATTACTCTTTAAGACATCCAATTATGAATATAAATCCACTTATTTCTTAGGCGGCAGCCGGAAAAGTCGTTCGTGCTCAATCCCGCTATTTTCGAGTGCTGCTGAGAGGCGGGAAACACACCGACTTTGACCAAATTCACTAGATGGCAGCACGGGTCCCACAAGCAGCCGGGAAAACGTTTTGCGGGTGGAGGCAAGCGTATTGAAAGCCGTGATGCACGGTGTTACAATGTCCAATATATTGGACAAATTTCCCATTGCCGGGTCTCAGGAGGAGTGCCAGAGATACATGATACTGCCGCAACAGCGTTGGAATGTGCCATAATAGCATAGATCCATTAAACATGGCGTCGGGCACAATATATTCCATTACAAAACATATGGCTTGAAAAAAGACAATCACGAATTCCGTGCCATGTGATTCACCTTTACCTCGAACCATATGCATCCATACCAAACTGGAACAAACCTCGAAATAATAATAATAATATCTAAGGTTTAACGTCCCAAAACCACTATATGATTATGAGAGACGCCGTAGTGGAGGGCTCCGGAAATTTTGACCATCTGGTGTTCTTTAACGTGCACTGACATCGCACAGTACACGGGCCTCTACCATTTCGCCTCCATCGAAATGCGACCGCCGCGGCCTTGATCGAACCCGCGACCTTCGGGTCAGCAGCCGAGCACCGTAGCCACTGTTCCACCGAGGCGGACTGGAACAAACCTCGAAAATAGATCGAGATCTCTTCGTCCACCTCCTGTCAGTCATATGCCCTCGAAGTCCAATGATCAATTTCTACCTATACAACATCGTTAGAAAGCCGTACACCATTATAATATGAAAGAAAAAAAGAGAGCGGGGTGCAAAATATGCATAACATACACTGCTGAAAACTGCAAGGAGAACCCCTCAAAGAGGAGTTTTGACATTGAAGAGTGGCACGACGTTCGGGAACGAGAGAAATGAAGGGATCAGCTGGACAGCTATGTTCATTGTACAGAAGTCCGCGGAGACATCCTAAATTTGCTCCAGTGGTGGCAGTTAAAAACAACGACTAGCACGGCTAGCACAAGAAGTGCGAGGAACTTTAGCGTGGCAAGCTATGTGATGCAACAGCACATGGCATGCTTAAAGCGGGCATCTTCTTGATAATTTCATTTTTTGCAGAATGACATGTGAACAAACAAGCTGTAAAATATGCCACAAAAAACTGCTTGTGTGTATATATACTAACAGCGGTGTGATAGATGAAAGAATGCTATCACAAATATTTTTTTCTTCCTTTCGGCTGCTTATACGTATTTCTAAATGCATAGGTCGGCAAAACATGTGGAGCTCACTCAGACTCACTCATGAAATATATTTTGCCCTTGGGATTCACTCGGACTCAGATTCACCAAACTTTTCCTCACCCGGACTCACTCGGACTCAGATTCACTAAAAATTTTTCCCAGCCGGACTCACTCGGACTAAGACTCACGAAAATTTTTCTCAGCCGGACTCACTCAGACTCATACTCACGGCTCTATCTGAGTCTGAGTGAGCCGACTCATGAGTCCGTTAGCGTACAATTGGCTTCTTTGAACTTGGTGTCAATGCTCTTTATCACCAATATCTCGCATACTCGGGGCTCTACTTGGCGCCTTTTGATCTCGTACCTTCAAATATAAGGTATCAGTGGTTGCAATCCAGGAAGCACCTTTTATTGAAAGAGATGACTCCCATGAATTATTTTTATCAAAAATTCCCGGTACATAGTTTTCTGGGGTGGAAAGGAGGTCATGTTTCCACCCCTCCTCCGTAACTCACGCCTCTGATCAATAAATATTGAGCTGGCGTATGAACGCTCGTGCTTTGAAGTATGCGTTATTCGGCCTGAGTATAAACTTGAGCGTACGTAACGCTGATAGTAATGCTGTAGTTGAGAAGTAGAACCATAGATCGGCAAAACAGTCTAGAGCTCACTCAGACTCACTCATGAAATACAATTTGGGCTTAGGGCTCACTCGGACTCAGACTCACCAAAACTTTCCTCGACCGGACTCACTCGGACTCAGACTCACTAAAATATTTTCTCAACCGGACTCGCTCGGACTCAAACTCACGAAAATATTACTCACGCAGACTCACTCAGACCCAGACTCAGGGCTCGATCTGAGTTTGAGTGAGTGTGAATGAGTCGACTCATGAGTGAGTTTGCCGACCTGTGTCTAAATGTACACGTGGTGCGCGCGGTTCATTATAATTTTTGTCTAGGTTAGTGTAGTTACAACAACGTAATGAATTTGGCTTTCTCTATTCCTCTTGCTGTGGAAAGGTGCTACTGTGCTGAAGACAGGCGCGACTATCCAGAAGGGTTCACGATTGGCTTTGTCGTTAAAGCATGCTTTAAATCTTAATAGACCGCAATGTAAACAAAGGAAGAGAGCGTTCTATTTTTTGTGTCCCCTGTTTTTATTGCCATCTGTATTGAAACTGCACTCATGTTGAAATCACTTTCCTTGCTACAATATCTGCAGCGAAACGCTCTTGATGATCCCCATATCCTTCTGGTACCCAAAACGGGAGCCTAGTTCACAATTATTGCGAACAAGGCTCCCGTTCTGGGTCCCGCAACGTCAACGCATTTTTATTCTCTTGTGGTCGGTGTCCTCCTCTTTTTATTCAATGATTCTTCCCGACCAGACGGGTGTCCGTCGAAGCCTTGATTGCATTCCCATAGTATTTGCAGAAAAAGTAGGTACAGTGTTCCACTGCCAAACATTCATTGCATCCAGTATATCAGCTCAGCTGTTTCCACCGTGAGCCCCTTTTTTACAAGAATACCGTACGTTAAATAATAATTGTTAGCCAAACATGCGCCACTAACGCGTAGATATTTGCCACTTAAAACACCTTGTTGTCGATTCCGTGTTCGGGCAACATGCTCGGGCCCCAATCGGGCCTGATCGGCGGTCGGGCCGGGCTGGGCCGGGTAGGCGAATTTTTTCCTCAGGTACGGGCCGGGCCCGGGTCTCGCTTTGAGTCACCGGGCCGGGTTCGGGCTGGTAAGTTTACATGATTACGGGCCCCGGCCGGGCCCAGGCTGAAAATCCAGGCTCGTGCAGTGCTCTAGGCGCTACTGAACTTGTTGCCGATGAACGACTATGACGCTCACGTGCTGTAGTGAGTGCGTGTGCGTGTGTCTTTCGGATAATTTTGCTCTGGTTAACCTCCCTGCCTTTCACTTAACCTTTCTCTCTCAGTCTGCATCAATTTGTTAAATTCTTTTTGCTTTCATCTAAGTATTCAATTCTGCAGCGCTGAAAAAGCCAGTAAAAAAAAAAAGAAAAACTTTGCAGGACCCCTCCAATAAGCTCTCTAAGTGCACACCGCACGGTGAATCAATACAATTACGCATCTCTGCTGCCCCTGTTATCATTGAGGGCGCAATCTACATCTCTGATCGTATCATACGTGCATCATCATCTCAACTCTTAATACTTGGTTGGAATTTTCTCCTGGGTAATAACGCCGTAATCGACCGTGCACGTCCTAAAATTGTGCTCTTTCAGTTCTATATGTCACGCTTATCAAGCTTCATGCGAACTTGTTGTCAAATATATATATATATATATATATATATATATATATATATATATATATATATATATATATATATATATATATATTTAGTTCTGACACACAGTTTCGGGAGGGGACCTCCCTTCGTCAGGGGTTGAGTTTTATCCTTGTTGACAACGCCTCCGTTGTGTTACAACCCATTGCTGAACCAAGACAACTGGCCCATCGAACTATTATTCTCACTATATATATATATATATATATATATATATATATATATATATATATATATATATATATATATATATATATATATATATATATATATATATGTTACGCGTACCGCTCAAAGATAATTTTGCTAGCTGCAGCGGCCGTGCTTGCTAAAGAAGTGAACCGCTGGCCTTTCCTTGCATGACATTTCAATTTGTCAATGTCGCATTCATTGCTTCACCCTTTGAGCGAAACTGCGACTTTTTTTAGAGCGCTAAACTAGAACACATGCAGCGCACTCCTATGTAATGGGCGACACAGAGAGAGGATGTGCCGTCGTGCAAACGGCGAGCCGCGGCACCACGGCGCACCACGTATAGCAGGGGTCTCAAACTCACCCAAGCCAACGGGCCGCAGTCACGCCATGAAGTCCCACAGGGGCCGGGGCAGTAAAGAAGGTAGCAGCGGAGGAGGGGGGGGGGGGGGGTGTACAGTTTGCCAGAAAACACTGTCATTTGAAAAAAAAAAAGCTTCTTTTCTCATTTCTAAAGGATGTGGGGTGCGAGGATTTCAACAAGCGGCTACCGATCTCCCAAATGACTCAAATCTGGGCACCCTATCTGAAATATGTGACTTTTGTTTCACGATTATGTTCCAAAACAAGGTAAACGCATGGGATGTCTCACGGAGTCAATGCCTCAAACCAGTCAGGCCTGTGTAGCTCACGAACATAATTAATAAGAAAATAAAAAAAAATTGAGCTGAAGAAAGTCATGCGCGGGCCGCATGCGGCCCGCGGGCCGCGTGTTTGAGACCCCTGACGTATAGGAACGGCGCCTAACGGCAGCCACGTGATGTGTACCACATACATATACGGCGGCGTGTTCAGGGCAGCAGCCCATAGAACCCGCTACTTTGAGAGTCAAGTGATCCATGCAGAAAAGATGATTCTACTTTCCGATTCTTCTTTCTGAAAAGGGCCAAAGGATAACCGAAGAGAGTTAGGGCGCAGTGACTGTTTTGTGGCTTTTGTATCAGCGACGCCGTTCTTGGTCGAGCCTTTCATGTCCGGGGACTGTCGCAGATTGTAGATCGCAGCGAGATTTACCCACAGAAAGGGGGGTTAATCCCATTACGGATTCCCACGACTCACAACTCCCCACTACGCCCACCACTGCTCCCGCCACTCCTCCCACTTCATTCACCGACTTCACGCCACTTCAGTCCCACTTTATTCCCACTTCATTCAACCCCACTGCACGCCACAATCTTCGCTGTTTCATCGGTGTCCGCCAAGCGGAGACGGCTGATATTTTTTTGTTGGATTGGGGTGGAGGATGATGAGGATCATGAAAAATTTTCAGCTCTTTGTAATGGGTGGGAAGCTTTAAGCTACGCACTCGCGCGATTCGCATGGTGTGACGCCTGGTGTGATTGTACTCTTCCCTCACGCAATATTACATCTGAAACTGAAATAAAACTACGTGGGTGGCGGAACACAAGTAGATGAAGTTGACATGACGGGCGCAGAATGACAACAGTTTTCAGTCTGCGCCCCTCCTGTCAACTACTTGTGTACCGTCACCCGCGCAGTTTTATTTCAGTTTCAATGACGCACCAACTAGCCTTCCAACGCACATTACTTGACAATATTGCATCTGTTAGCGCGTTTCCTCGCCATACATGAAGCCTGCATAGCGTCTTCTTCCGATAAAAGTTCAGGTACTGGCGTGGCTTTGTGGTAGAGCACTTGCTCCGCGGAAGGCTTGGTTTGGAATACGGCCCGAACCGTAGTGTTTTCTTAATGTGATCGATAGCTGCATCTGATACTGGTGGCGGCGGCACCCCCCTACCCCTCGCCAATTATCCAGGGGGGGGGGGGCGCAAAGTTTTCCCTATACCGTTATTCAGTCGGATCTGCCATATCATTTTAAAGAGCAGTGTTATAGCCACGCAAGTTTTGGACAATAATGGCGGCCGAAGGCCCCAGATGGTGCATTCCAAGAACTACTTGCTTCCCACATCTTTACTCCTACAAAGCCAGGGACCAAAGTCAGGCTATTGGGAGAAGCATGTCGTCTCAATTTCACTTTTCTATCAATTGTGAAGCATGTTTTTTTGGGCCCGACTAACTTGGGGTGGAGGGGGGAGGGTCGCTGCGATAAAACGTTGCCTTCCTAATGTAGAGCCCAGCGAACGCCTGTGCTCGAGCGCCTCCAGCCACGTGACACTCTTCTTTTGCCGAGTCCGGCTCGATGACAGTGGAACCTTCGCCGCCATAACAGAATGAAATACAGATGAAATAAAAATAATCAAAGTCAAAAAAGCAGAAATAAGACATATAAATGGCATAAGAAATAGCTCCTTTGGGAAATGTTTAAGTGGTACGAAAGCGTAGAGCTTTATGCTGTAGATTGCGGCCTTCCCTGGACAGCTGTTTTCGGACGGCATAGGCACGGCGTCTGTCTCCTTTTGACTGTTTGTCAACGCCTGGAAGTGCTCCACCGCTGGTGCATTCCACAGCAACCGAAACGCGTGTCTGGCATAAAATTTCCGAAGTCTAAATTTCCGTGGTGTGTACCATCACATCAGGAAACTGCAAAGGGAGCGATGGCACCGGGGGAAAGAAGCTATGTCTACGCGCGTCATGCAACACAATCGCTTCTTCCCGTTAGGAATTATGTTCGCGCTAGTGTTGCTACTGCGTAATTTTGCACGAAAGATCTTTTTATTTGTTGAGACACAACCAAGACAGTTATTTTAGCACGTTATAGACCGTTCTCACTGGGCGAGGTGGAGCGGGCAACTCGCATTTTCCTCCTTTCTGGTGTGTCATCATCACCATCATCAGCCTGAATACGCCCTCTGCAGGGCAAAGGCCTCTTACATGTTTCGCCAATCAACCCGGTCCTGTGCTTTCTGCTGCCACATTATACCTGCAAACTTCTTAATCTCATCTACCCACCTAATTTTCTGTCTCCCCCCTCACGCGTTTGCCTACTCTTGGAATCCAGTCAGTAACCCTTAATGACCAGCGGTTATCCTGCCTACGTGTTCGGCACATGTCCATTTCTTCTTCTTGATTTCAACTATTATATCCTTAACCCCCCCCCCCCCCCGTTTGTTCCCTGACCCACTCTGCTCTCTTCCTGGTGTGTGGATACGGCTCAAAGTGCGTGTGCCGATATGATTAAAACGGCTCGGAGTGCCCGTGGCCATGCAAAGGCGAGTGTTTGCGAATGTGCGCAAGGCAGTGGGTTGCCAGATTAGAGACAGCTCCACCAGCTAAGCAACATGGCGGGGCCCACGAGAACATCGTCTACTACTCTATAGAGCACGGCGTGGCGACACGTACCCCATCGCCAGAAGCGATCTGATTCAAACGCCTCTTCTGATTTATGCCAGCTATCAGCCAAACGTCAGAAAATGGCAACTTCATGCTCCGCTAGTAATGTAAACGTGTATGCCGCGCACGACTACAAAATCTGGCTGAATTGCTCACAACAGTGTTTGCGACTACAAAATCTGGCTGAATTGCTCACAACAGTGTTTGCTGTTGGTGTCTAGTGAATGCGTTCGTGAATGTGTTTTTTTCACCGAACCCGATGGATGGTTCACGATCCTTGTAATGGAAGGGAACGTATACGAAATCGGATAAGGCAGCCTGCAACACTATCGAATGGCCGAATAGTAATAACCTGGCTCTGCTAGCGCCAAATAAAGACGGCGGACTTGTGATGAGACCCTTGCTATCAACCTAGACAAACCGCACAATCCGGTCTTCGTTTAAGCATGAAGTTTTTCCTAGCCAGTGGGAAAGACCGTCTTCCAACCTGCTTCGTCATTGCTCTCGCTTGTCCCCCCCCCCCCCCCCCCCCTTTCTTTTTTCTTTTCTTTCCTGTTTCTTTTATTTTATTTTACAATTTTTTTTTAAGCGCAGGACATGCATACAAGCCCGCAGTTCATTTCCGGGTCACTGTTGTGCAGGAAATGAATTCGCGGCGTATGCGCAAGTTCTCAGACAATCACCGACTCCCCTATTGACCTGCAAGGATAGAGACAACAATGGTTTCAGTGATCCGCAATGGTACAAGAATATATATCGCTGCCGTATATCACTTCGAATTGCTATGGCACAACAGCTTTGCGAAAGTCTTCAAGGGTGAGGAACGTTCAAAGAGGTTGATCCAACCCGATTTGTAGACAAAGCTATGGGAAATTCGCATAGAAATTCGCATTTGTAGCCTTGTGATACGAAACGGGTAGAATGGCGACTTTTTGCTCCTACGAATTTCTGAGGATTCGCGCCTGGAATCTATCAAATCGAAAGATAAGCAGCGTGGAAGCCACTTGCCTGTTCGAAAATTATTAGCTCCATCAAGACGGTGGTATGTGAGCCATTCAAAAAGTTTGAAGTGTTTATTTGCGGTATTACTGCATCTTTTCCGGAGCAGGTAAGGCATTGAAAGGAACTACAAGTCAAAAGAAAAAAATTGCTCTATTTAATGTATAAAAACTTGAAAAAGTATTTAATACATTGTTCAAAAATAGTGGGAACTAATGTGAACAGCTTAAAAGCCTAAGCCTAGTTGAGTGACGTCAGAATTTCAGTGATACCACCCGGAGAAGTGTCACCCTACATATGACGTATGCGCATCACTCCGAAAAACTTCAACAGACGTCCGGTAGCGATAAAGTTCTACACTTATAGTACCAAATGTTTTGTTTTTGAGGTAATGACATTCATACACACTCCCGGACTTCTGACGCATGCTGTTTGACAAAACACCGTTTAGTGTTATGACATTCTAGTCAGCTGTTGTCAATGACAGTATTCGTCGATTTATGCTTCCGTGAAGTCTACTGATGACGCACTGCGAGCTTCATATATGTTTTGAAGTAGATTTTTTCACTAATCTCTTTATTCATATTCGGAATCGGGACGCTGATGCAACGATCAGATATCATGTACGCTTATCGACTTTTAACCCGGCACGGCGCTGTAGTGGTTATAGTGCTCGACTGCTGACTCGAAGGTCGCGGGATCGAATCCCTGGCGGCCGCATTTTCGATGGAGGCGAGAATGGTCGAGGCCCGTGTACTTTGATTTAACTGCACGTTAAAGAACCACAGGTGGTCGAAATTGCGCGCCGTCAGCAAGATTCATTTTTTTTCTTGCAAGTTCTTAGACGTTTCATTGTCACAATTAAGTAAGTCGCGTCACACTCTATGTTTATCGGTCTCTTCATCGAGAAATTTCCCGCTGCTTTCTTTCCTTATTTTTTTAGTCAAATGTATTCATTCGTTGGTGCAAAGATACACATGAGCCATGAACATATATGCCGTGGGTCGTTCATTCTTTTTCAGCATGGATCCTACCGTTCCCCTTTTCATTCGAGTGATCTTGCCAGCATCTATAGAATCAAAACATGCATAGACAAATAGCCTAAGGCCGTAGCCTTGGCGACTACTGTTAGAAGAAGCAGTCTGCGAGGCGAAACATGTGACATCGTGCAACGCGAAGGCGAATGAATATCACATAACTTTCCCTGGACTAGTTCTCCAAACAACAGCGGCGATACACAAGGACCCTCATGAGCTCGGAATCGCAATGAAAAAGAGAGAATTTATTACAGCGAGTAGCTGCAAAGCAGCGGAAAAACAAGGTGTAGAGGCTCCTATGTAAAGTTTTAATGCGCAACATTTTTTTGGTAAGTTCTCTAGCAATATTGGTGACACAATGGTGTCAATAATGCCGAAGGCAGTGGCACAATTCCTATAAAAATACATATGGCTCCGTAGGAAACAAATGAAGTTAGAATGGGCTAACTTGAACTTGGGACTGAAACTAATTTCGGGGTCGATATGCAGGTGGCCACCATATGGCATATCTTGCGGGGAAAAGGCCTCATTAGCCAGCCAGCGTGCTCGTGCGAGCATCTCAGCGAGCGGTTTCTGCTTCTCGCCGGGCATCGCAGCCCAACGCCGAAGGAGAAATTTTCCTCGCGGAAGTATCGACTGCGCACGCGTGTTGTAGCCGATGGCCGTTTACAGTGTCTAAGTTTCAAAATTAGGCTTCAGGCCAGGCCCGTAGCCAGAATTGTTTTTGCGGGAGGGGGGGGGGCGCATTGCTAAAGACTCAGTATTTTAGAAAAAACACCTATTTTCTTTACCTATTTTTGGTAAAACACCTCCATCCATCACCGTCCACTTTATAGGATATGTATGTGCATTTATACGTGGGAGCGTCAGTCAGTGCCCGGTTGCTTTATACATACCCTATAAAGTGGACAGAGGGATAACTGCCGCCGTAGCGCAGTGATAGAGCACCGGACGCGTTATTCCAAGGTCGCAGGTTTGGTCCCTGCCGGCGGCAAGTTATCTTTTCGTCCGCTTTTTCTTTCTTCACATTTACATTACAATTACAGTCGAACCCACTTATAACGATACCGGTCTTAACAATATATCGGTTATAACAACGAGACCTTGCTGCACCTTCAACTTCTGTATGTTTTCCATCCTAAATTAACCCGCTTACAAAGATACCCGCAGCCACATTATCGGTTATAGCAATGAATCCTGGCTATCGGGTGTCTGTGGAGAAAGGTAGTGGAGCGCTAAATTCTTGCAAGGAAAGAAGAAAGCGAGAAATTCAAGCGGCTGAACCGCCGCCCGCAACCCCGCAAAGTCCCCCGTGCCCCCTTGGGATTCACGGTATGGTTCATCTCGTATAATGGAATTGTGGCAAAGCTGACGCGACAAATCCTCTACGGCGTGGGAGCTGTGGTGACTTCTATTCATGCACTTTTCAGCGTGCTGTTTGAATCAAAAGTTGCGACTCCGAGGACTTTCAGCGTCCGAAACTTCAGATGTCGTACTTTGGCTCTATGGGGCTTGCGGCGGTCCCGGAAAAGCGTCCGAATTTTCAAGCATGTCCGAAAAATTGGCAGCCTTGTCATCCTTATTGTATGACTGATGTCAGTTGGCATATCCCATTCGATACTATAGCTTTCTCACAACAGCCTGCTGTCGCCCTATTTTGCTTTTCTTTTTTTCGTGCAACCCGTTTATAACAATTATTGGTTATAACTTACAACAATGAATTTTTCGTGGCACTTCAGTATTTTCGTGGCGGTGGGTTCAACTGTACTTGTAATAACATCCCCTATACATTACTTGGCATCATCATCTGTTAGTTCTCATTAATATTGTATCTAACAAGGAAAACTAGCCCTTAAATTTAGAATTATTTCCTTCATCTGAGGGAATAGTTATACCAGTGTCACATGGTGCAGTGCTGATCGCGATCGAGCGCGATCAAGATCAAATTTCCCAAGAATTATTGGCTCCCTTTCGCAGCATGCGTAAGGAAGACAATCGCGACCGTGAAATTCGATCGGGATCAGGCCCGATCGTTATCAAAAGTGACTGTGTGACACCAATATTAGTTATCGACAGAAGCCGCAGTTACCCCCATACAGACAAATTTTAGCCGAAATGTTCGTGTGCAAGTCATAAATATAAAGTGCTAATAATAAGGGACCGATATGAGTACGCACCCTTGCGGGACACCGAAATCATGGAGCTGGAGGCAGGCTAGCGGCATTATTGAATATAAATCGAACATCTGACGCCAGAAAAGCGCAAATTCAATACGCCTTTTACATTTTAAGGCGAAAGCCTTTAATGTCTCATACTCGCGTGTCCGTCCGTCCGTCCGTGCCCAGGAAGGGTGCCTTGCTTAAGCAATCCTATACAGCCTCGTAACTTGATCTGCTTAGATTTCATAGATTGGCTGGCTATCAAAAGAGCTTTACGTAGAACCTACACTCTAAAAACGCTCCTAAAAAAGCTGTTTCCATTTGATTCTTTAACCAAACGACTGCGTTATAATGAAAATGCTTTGATTGTCACCGTTTCAATGTGTGCTACGAATTCCTCACTAACCATGGGCCATGTTCAAACAAAAGAAATACTAATAGGGACAGAATATTGCCATCGCGTTCAACTCTTAAAGGCGAAGTTTAAGGGTACCCCAATTTTTACATTTCTTTAAATTCAGAAAGCCACCACTTGAACCATAATTGACGTTGACCTTTGTAACGACCGAGTGGTGGTTCGTCACGTTTGCGAGTGCGTGGCTCAACGAAACGGACGATAAGAGAATACGCACGCCTGAGTTTCACACCACATTTATGAAGACAAGGGATTCTAGGGAAGATGGCGAAGAACAAGCACAGACAAACACACACAAATTAATCTGAGCGTCCTAACCACGGAATGTCCGGTCTAGGTTACCAAAAGAAACGAAGTCTCACGACTTGTTGAGTGCGTTGTCTTGGAGGGGGGGGGGGTCAGTCCACGTGCGGCGACAAGTCTCGTCGAAGGCGAGCCCAGGCACTCAGGTGACACGTCCCGCGTGCGGTCACGGCAGGAAGACAAGGCCTTCGTAAGGCCTCCCGTTTGATCACGGCCTTGCGCCGTTCCAGGTGGCGACGGCGAACAGGAACTGGTTATTCCCGCACAGCAGGAGCCGCGCCCGGTACCGGTAGCCCCAGGCAGGTACCTCGGCTTCCCAGGCCTCACCAGGAACAGGCAGGAGGAGCTCCACGGACAGCGCCCTGGTCCGGCGTGTCCCAGCTGGAGCCACCGCCAACGTCTGCACCACCAGGCAAGCACCAGGCCCTCGCAGAGCACGGCCAAGACGATCTCCAAGGACAGCGCCCTGGTCCGGCGTGTCCTTCGGCTAGCTTCCGCTCAGCCCTCTGCGCGTTCCACCCGCGCCTCTCTTCTTTTTCTTTTTTTTTCCTTTTTTCTCTAGTGCCGCCGCGGCGCGTGCCACCTGACCCTGGCTCGCCTTGTCGCCATCTTCTTTATCGTCTTTGTCACGCGAAAAAGTCCTCAAAATTCTTTCAAAAGTTTGCAAACACACGAAATCCCCTAATAACTTTCGCCCATTCACTACAATTATCCCCCCCCACTCAAGAAAGTTGTTCGGCACAACAACTTTTCCACCGTCATGAGTACTAACAACACGATAATACTATTTACATGAAGTCGCACAGGTTTCTCAGTACCACGACGTCCCCCTGTGTTTGTCCAAACTTCATGTGACGGTGATAACTCACACGCGGCTGAGGTAATCAGCGCGTATGTTGTCAGTCCCTTTTATGTATTCGACTGTAAAATCGTACTCGGTCAGTAAGAGGCTCCAGCGGAGCACTCGGTTATTCATATGTCTGGCAGAATTAATGTAAGCGAGAGGCTGGTGGTCAGTCTGCAGCACAAAGGGCTTCCCAAAAAGATAAACATGGAACTTTTGAACGGCCCATACAAGGGCCAGTGCTTCCCATCTCAACAGTTGAGCACCGGGCTTCGCATGGTAGCAGTTTACGGCTGGCGTAGGTCACTGCGGCTGGCGTAGGTCACTGGGTGTAGCACACCGTCATGCCGTTGCATTAAAACAGCTCCAATGCTTGACGAAGAGGCGTCTGTTCTCAGTATAAAAGGCTCTTGCAAATCTGGAGCTCGTAACACTGGACTGGAGGAGAGGAGGTGCCGCAGCGTTTCAAAAGCTTGCTGGTGAGATTCATCCCAGGTAACCTTGTTCGGCACCCTCTTCCTGGTAAGTTCAGTCAATGGGCCTGTCACGTCGGCGTAATTGGGCATATTCCCCAAATGCACACGACCCACGAGGTGCTTCGGCACTGTTCGTTGACATATGTCACACGATTTAACAAAGCGTGTGACGTCCGCTTGAACACCAGGCCAATAAAACTCCACGAGGGCATGGTCTCTTGTCTTCTTTTGCTCCTGGTTTCCAGCGAGCAATCCCTCGTGTGCCATTTTCATAACTGTGGTCCTCAGTTTCTTAGGAACCAGCAGTTCGAAGTTTCGCCGTTTCGCATTCCGATAACTCCGAAAAAGGATGCCATGGACGAATACGAACTTGGTAGTAGGTCGTTTCTTGGACGTTGGTGTTTTGTCCAATGCGTAGAAACAAGCCTGCAGTGTCGGATCCATTCTCTGCAATTGCCGCAGTTCTTCCGCGCTGACATTTAAAGGATCAACTTGCGGTGCGGGCAATTCTTGTTGCCGTTTTGCCGTCTTCTCTGTAGCATCCGTCTCTTTTGATGTTCTACGCTTTGTCGCTGCATTTTTCATGTTCTTATTTGGTGAATCAGTTTCCTTGAACTCGGGCACCGCAATCGGGATAGCACCCTCGATGTTGCCAAGGATAACATCGTACAACGGGTCCTACATACAAACAGCGACAGCAACTCCTTTGAAAAACGGGGAATCGATAAATACTTTGGCTTCTGGCACGACCTTTTCAGACCTGTCTAGTAAGCGTAATATGCGGGTGCTGCCAGTCAGCTTGGTGTCAGGAACCAGGGACCGTTTTACTACAGCCGTGTTGCAGCCGGAATCGCGGAGAGCAGTCACCACGTTCTCTTCTAGACGACCTGTGACCGTCGGCATCGGTTTGCACCGTCCACAGTACGTAGTACAGCTCTGGGCAATGTCAAGCATCCCATCACTGTTGCATCCACTTCGTTTGGCAGACTTCGGTTGTTTTTCGCGCTCATCCTGCAACTCTTCTAGAACAGAGCATGAAGCTTCACCAGCTCTGGCAGCGTCAACTGGACACACGTCGGCGCTATGACCCGT
Source organism: Rhipicephalus appendiculatus (assembly GCA_030522465.1). NCBI lineage: Eukaryota > Metazoa > Arthropoda > Arachnida > Ixodida > Ixodidae > Rhipicephalus > Rhipicephalus appendiculatus. Next base: position 52,755 of record JALIZH010005924.1, on the reverse strand, counting down.
CTTCTTGCATTTCCAGCATGGTGGCTTCGGTGCCCTCGTTCTGATCCAGCAGTCGGAAGCTTTATGTCCCGGCTTACTGCACAGAAAGCAGAGTCTGGCTTCCTTGCCTTTACCAAGATTATTGATGCCTTGGGCTTCCAAGTACTGGTCAGCTGTCGTGGCCAGTGTGTCTAGGTTATGACGTGCCCTTTCCTTTAGGAAGATCGCCAACTTCTCCTCGCAGCGACGCAGAAACTGCTCAGACACGATCTTGTCTCGCAGCGCTTCGTACGTCCTCGGTGTCTTGGCTAACTCATGCCAATGGTCAATGTAGCCTAGAAGACGGCCAGCAAACTGACGTGCTGTCTCAGCGTCTTCAGGCTTCGCATCGCGAAACTTCACACGGTACCCTTCTTCCATGTAGCGGAACCGCTGCATTAGGGTCTGCTTGAGCTTGGCGTAATCGGTAGCGTCTTCCGCGGACATCCGACCTACTGCCGTTAATGCTTCGCCCGCCAAACAAAGACTCAAAGACAAGGCCCACTTGTCTTCTGGCCAACCTTGACTAGACGCCACTCTCTCAAACCTTTGTATGTAAGCATCTAGTTCATCCCTCTCCTCGTTATAGGGAGGAATCATCTTATGGGGGGATGCGTAAACCCTGACCACCACCTGTCTCGTTACCTACGGTTCTCGGACTCGACCGCTCTGCCTCTAACACACGCCTTCGCTCTTCGAGGAGCGCCCGTTCCGCCTGCATACGCGCCAACTCCTGCGCGTGTTCCTCCTGCGCCGCTACCCATGCTTCTTCCCGCTCTTTTGCTCGCTGATCCCTCATATCCTTCTGTTCTGCGCTAACCCATGCCTTCAAGGCCTCTCCACTGAGTTCCATCTCCTACCCTAACTCAACAAGCGTTCTCTTTTCGTCCATTGCCGTCCACCACACACAAGCAACGTGAGGCTCTAAGGTGTACGGAAGAGCTTAGTCCTGTCGCGGACGCCAGAACATTGTAAGGACCGAGTGGTGGTTCGTCACGTTTGCGAGTGCGTGGCTCAACGAAACGGACGATAACAGAATACGCACGTTTCACACGACATTTATGAAGACAAGGGATTCTAGGGACGATAGCGATGAGCAAGCACAAACACACAAATTAATCTGAGCGTCCTAACCACGGAATGTCCGGTCTAGGTTACCAAAAGAAACGAAGTCTCACGACTTGTTGAGTGCGTTGTCTTGGAGGGGGGGGGGGTGTCAGTCCACGTGCGGCGACGAGTCTCGCCGAAGGCGAGCCCAGGCACGCAGGTGACACGTCCCGCGTGCGGTCACGGCAGGCAGACAAGGCCTTCGTAAGGCCTCCCGTTTGATCACGGCCTTGCGCCGTTCCAGGTGGCGACGGCGAACAGGAACTGGTTATTCCCGCACAGCAGGAGCCGCCCCCGGTACCGGTAGCCCCAGGCAGGTACCTCGGCTTCCCAGGCCTCACCAGGAACAGGCAGGAGGAGCTCCACGGACAGCGCCCTGGTCCGGCGTGTCCCAGCTGGAGCCATCGCCAACGTCTGCACCACCAGGCAAGCACCAGGCCCTCGCAGAGCACGACCAAGACGATCTCCAAGGACAGCGCCCTGGTCCGGCGCGTCCTTCGGCCAGCTTCCGCTCAGTCCTCTGCGCGTTGCACCCGCGCCTCTCATCTTTTTTCCTTTTTTCTCTTGTGCCGACGCGGCGCGTGCCACCTGACCCTCGCTCGCCTTGTCGCCGTCTTCTTTATCGTCCTCAAAATTCTTTCAAAAGTTCGGAAACACACGAAATCCCCTAATAACTTTCGCCCATTCACTACAACCTTACATGTGTTTTTCCGACGCACTTCCAAGTATTAGCATGGGTTTGTGGTCCCATACGTGACTGTCACAAAGAATGACTAGGTTCGACTCCGGCTCAAATCGGGATTTTCACTTTTAGCGTACATCGGAATTTTACAGCGAAAGCTGTTATGAGATCGCAACAAGGGTGCCGTAGTTGTCCGCCGCCGCCGCCGGTGTCCGTAATTGCTATCACACGAAATAATAAAGAAAACGAAATATAAAAAAAACATGGTTGATCCCTCCGTCGTAGAAATCGGTATAACACGAAATTGAAACGTGTCCTTAGAAGTGGTTGAATGTTCACTGTACATTGATATAAGAGAGCTTGCACAATGTCTATCGGTGTTCTAATTTTATAGCACCGTTTAACGTGGATGTATCCACGTTTGCACTTGGTGGTACATCTGTATCCCGAAGACTAACGTCCATGATCAATGATTAAACAAACCCTTGTGGCCATAGATGCTGCTGGTAGCTGTACGGTGAGAGCGGAATCAGAGAAAGTGGTGTGACAGCCAGAAGAGCTTCGCTGATTGGACGCCGATCTTGGGCGAAGGTCGCCTACTCGCGGCATGTTAGAGGTATTGAACAACGCTTCCCGACCAGAGGAAAACGCAACGCCCGTCGTGTCTTTCACCGTTGGCCAGCTGCGATTTTTTACCGGGCGAGCTTAAGTTGGGAACGCGGAGTGACTGTCACGCGAAGAACTCGCGCGTCGCAGAGCTATTTTTGGTATGGACGAATGCTATGAGCGAGGCCGATGCTAGGGGTAGGGTCGCCACCTGGCAGTGTGTTAATGCGTCGACAAAATTGCACTTTTCCTATTTTTTTTATTCGACTGCCCTTTGGCATAACAAACGTACATAATTCGAAACGCGCCGAATGGGACTGACGCGTAAAAACGACGCTTTGAAGGAATTGATCGTGCATTTCACGGTCACAATGCATCACTTCACTTTAGCAAAAGCACTGTGAGAGGACAGTGGTAGATATAAAAGTTTTGTTTTTAAAGCATACAGAGTATGTGACCGTGGCGCAGTGGTATATTCAAGGCAATAAAGAAAAAAAGTGGCCGTGGCGCAGTTGATAGCGTGCCCGGAATCTCTTCTGGCGAACTGAGAGGTCATAGGTTCGACTCCCGGTGACGGAACTTTTTCTTTGCCTTCTGATGCGAATTTTTGACGTCATTTCCGTGATGGAAATACGTCACTCAAATCTTGGTGGACCCCGGCATAAAACACTTTCGTGTTAAGAATATCCATGACGGAACGGGGTTCGAACCTGGGTCCGCTCCTTGCCAGCCCAGTATTCTACCGCTGAGCCATGCCTGTGCTCGAAACTCCTGCGCACAAAAACCGCATACAAGCGTTATGTCGGGAAGGAACCGCGTTAACATGCGCAATATAACGTGGTAGAAGAGTAAAATAACAACCAGACGTCACAGAATGTGAATTGTGTAACCAGGCGTTACTCCTGTAGATCTGCGCTTATTCCTGTGCTGGTGAGACACTCCGGTGTTATAATTTATTTCTACTGCAGGACGAGGGCATCTCTTAAGGTGCTGCACTTTTCCCTGTCCTGTGCGAGCTGATCCCAATTAATGCGAGCGAGCTTCTTAATTGAGTTACACCATCCACGTTCCTGCCTCATTTAACATCCCTTGGAATCCACTCCGTTATTCTATTCTTTTTCTGACAAACAATAATTAAGCAGCGTCAAAAAACTCAAGACAAGAAAGTGAGGGAAAACAAACAGCGCTGCATTTACAACTGCAATTTTATTGGAATGAGACATGAAGTTATATTAAGCAGCGTGGAGAGTTGGGCAAGTTGGTACGAGTTCATTCTGGTCGAACTGCGCAGTGGGACGAGACACGAAGAGAAGGCGAGACAGACAAGCGCAGACTAACAACTGGGTTTATTTTATTGAACGATGAACCCAGTTGTTAGTCTGCGCTTGTCTGTCTCGCCTTCTCTTCGTGTCTCGTCCCACTGCGCAGTTCGACCAGAATGAAGTTATATACACAATGCGCCTGTGTTTTTATTGCGATAGCAATTATATGGACACTCTCGGCTGATTTTTGCCGTCGCCGTCATGCCCCGAATATGTATATGTATCTATATATATAAAAAAGGCAGAAAGAAAAAAATTCCAAGACACCGCCGACCGTGGACTCGTACCAGCGACCCCTCGCTCTGCATCGCGGTGCCTTAGCCCACTCAGCCACACGCCATGCATGCGCCGGCATAATAACGGCAAGCTAATCATAGACGCCATTAACCGCTGGCTGTTTGTAGATCTCGCAGGAGCTTGAGCTTGTGTTCTATCAGGCAACGCTCCTACATTTTCTTTCAAATTGAAAACTGCCCTTGAGACGCGCACGAAAAAGGGGCCCCTTTCTGTAGCAACTCGTGATGTGGAACGAAAAAGAAAAGAACACCGCCCCCACCTAGCGTCAGACGCCACCGCGTGGCAGGAAATGCAGAGGGGTCATTCCGCGCGCCGCACTTTAAAAGAAGAAGAAATATCTAAAAGCGTCGGGTTCTGCGTTGTGGACACTCAAACACAAAAGCGTAACTACTGTGATAGTTGTTAGTTCATGCTTGTCCTGTGTATACCTGCGCGTCCTTTTGGAGAGTCCTTTTTTTGGGCTTCAGCGGGAAGCTGCAAGTATCCAGATGCTCGTAGATCTTCGTGTGACATTCCAATTTCTTCCTATCGTATTCATTGCTTCGCCCTTGCGGCGAAACTGTGACTTTTTGTCTTCGTTTTTCCCGTTTTTCGACAGAAGATGAATACGTGCCAGCTCGCCCAACTTACCATTGCGTTGCTCTTATTAACTAGTCAATCGGTTTCCTTGCTGCGATTTACTTAGCCAGCCGAGGCCCATTTGTTTCGCTTAACTAGAATATTGGCTCTCACAGTCTGTCCCCTGGCCAATTCTGCTGTCTTCTGATATCCTAGTGTTACGTCTATCATTTTTTGTGCCATTACACGATGCGTGGTGTACTTTAGTCTTACTCCAGCTTCCTTCTTAACCTCCAAACTTCCGCCTCCCATGTTAACAGTAGTAAAAATGCAACGGGTGTATACTTTCCATTTTAAAGACAGCGACAATTTCGCTGGGACAAGTTGGGAATGGTGTGTGCATGCGCTCTAAAGCATTCTTATAATCTGGACATTTCCTTCTCATGCGAAGGCTATTGTGTTAGCATCCGACTTAAATATACACACTCTTATACAAATTCTAGGGTCCACTTGCCTACCACGCACTCTCGTAGTGTTACCATGATATTGAGCATTTCCTTTTTCATAAGTATACATTTCTCCAGTTCTCCTTCATTACTCGCTTGGTTGAGATCATCAATCGCTTTTTGTACTTCGTCGCCGTCGATGCTGAAGACCACAATGTTATCTCCGAACCGTTATTTCCACGTATATTCGTCTCTAATCTTTATTTCTAAGTCATCTAGTCGTTTGAAGGCTTCATCTAAACATGGAGTGAGCACCAGTGGTGCTTACTGCATGCGCCTCCCTGACCGTCCCACGTTTTGAACGCATTTTTGGCTTGTCTTGCAGAAAAGTTAGTTAGCTGTAGATTCTTCTCAGATGCTGAGTCAGGTGATGCCCTTGTGAAAGCTTACAAAGACTAGTGCTTGATATGTCCTGATACGAACACATAGTTGGGTCAGATATAAAAAAAATAAAACTTCCTTCAGACGTCGCTCGTATCACAAGGTTTCGACACAGGTTTGCGTTTCTTGGAACCAACGTCCTCCTCTAAGTATGTATTCATTGTTCTGTGTATACGTGTTCCAATTCTCACTTGCTATTGCGGTCACCAGAATGTATTCAGACAAAAACAATCTAGAATATACGTAGTAACAGAAAGCTTTATGTAGGGACGTGACACTTGGGACATTTTTCTACGAACACGAGTACCACTGCTCTAATAGCATTTGGCTCGTTGACTTAGAGTAGTCGTGTGTGAGCGTTTGTGACAATGTTATGACACATGCGCTTCGGCGATGAGCGAATTCTGAGAAAGTACGTGGACATGAGTTGGCTTCTTTGTTCAATGGATGGGTCGTCACTCTCAGAATACAAATTAGGAAAAGCCGAAATCCTGCAGGCACCGGTCGCTAAGCATATCCCTTTATGAATGCGTTAGTGTTAAAGAGCCCGTGTGACAGAAAATGTTGTGTCGCCGACAGCGGCTAAGTCCGTGAGGTGATGATGATGTGTGATGTTTTGTGGCGCAAGGGCCATATGATGGCCAAAGAGCGCCAGGTCATTGGACAAGAGATATGAACAATGGTAATGGTAAGTGGCTGTATAAGGGCCTTAAAATTCCTCGCGCTAGGGCGGGTAAAACATAGAAGTATTAAAATCATGAAAGTGACGTCAAATAGGTGTAGTGAGATTCAATGGCAAAAGGACGTGATAACAAAAACCGTGATGGAGATATATGGCATTAGCACAAGTGCCTCGTCAACGCCCTTGCGCCCAAGGGCCGTGAGGCCGGTGGTTTGTTTCATAAAACCACCGCAGCAGCGACCTCCCCAGAGAGGTCGTCCTACGGAATGCCTGGGTATATCACATGAAAAGTTCGTACGTCTCTTAAAAATGCCAACAATGACTGATGTGTGAAAAGCGGATCCCTACCGATGAACATTGATGGGTGAAATGGTATTTGCTGTCGGTAGGGTAATGGAAAGTGGTGTTTTCGAAGCGCGTCTAATTCATTACACTGTATTAAAATGTGAAGCACGGTTAGTGCTTCTCCACATCTGTCGCACAAAGGTGGATCACCACCGGACAGAAGATATGAATGTGTACTGTGTGTGTGTCCTGTTCTTAGCCTTGTAAGTGTTCTGTGTGGCGTGACTTTGATACTGGCGGCCAATTACCAAGATGCGGCTTGACAACATGTAGTTTATTTTCTGTGTGGCTATCCCATGCGCTCTGCCAATAAGCTCTGAGCTGTCTTTTAAGGAATGGTTTGAGGTCAAGCGCAGGGATGGCCATGGATGTATTGGCAGTGCTTTCGCGGACGGATGCGGCTAGCCGGTCCGCCATCACGTTGCCTTGGATCTCGCGGTGCCCTGGCACCCAGCACTCTATTAAATGCGTAGAGTGTGCATAAAAGTGAGTAAAGCGAGACAAGGACGGGATTTTTGTGCTTTTTAAGAGTTTTCAGAGCTTTCACCACGCTTAGGGAATCCGTGTAAATGACAGCCTTTTGTAGCTTTAATTGCTTAATGTGTTTAATGGCCGCAAGTATCGCATACGCTTCCGCAGTAAAGATGCTTGTATCGGGATGCAGAACGCCAACATCCGAAAAAGATGGACCGACCGCTGCGTACGACACAGAAGTGCGAGTCTTTGAGGCATCTGTAAAGAATTCAGGACACGTGTACTTGTGTTGCAGTTCCAGGAAGTATGTGCGGATATGTACAATGGGCGCCTGCTTCGTAACTTCTATGAAAAACACATCACAATCTATAATCTGCCACTGCCACGGCGGGATGCCTGCAGCGGGAGCTACCAAACGGTGTTCAAAAAAGTGGCACACCCGTTTCCTCAGCGAGGCCCCTCACACGAAGTGAGTAGGGCTGTCTCAACGAAGAACGGTGGTCAAATAGGACAGCATTGGACAGATCATTGATTATGGAATGTGAGGGGTGTTCCTTGTGTGCGTTCACTTTGAGATAATATACAAAGGACATGTAAGATCTCTGCAGGTGGAGCGACCACTCATTCGATTCGACGTAGAGGCTGTCTACGGGGCTGGTGCGAAAAGCACCCGTGGAAAGACGAATGCCCAAGTGGTGGACTGGGTCAAGCATTTTCAAGGCGCTTGGTGCCGTAGACCGATAGACGATCGCCCCTTAATCTAGGCGCGTGCGTATGAGGCTTTTATAAAGATTAATTAGACATTTTCTATCGCTGCCCCATGATGTCCGCGACAAGACCTTAAGTATACCCATAGCTTTCAGGCATTTGTTTTTGAGATTTTTGATGTGGGGTACGAATGTTAACTTCATGTCTAAAATTATGCCTAAAAATGTGTGTTCGGTTTTCACAGCTAGCCGCTGACCGTGCAGGTCAATGTCCGGATCGGGATGGAGGCCTCTTTTTCTTAAAAATAAAACGCACGTGCTCTTTTGCGGATTAAAGCTGAACCCGTTCTCGTCTGCCCATTTGGTTACCTTATTCAAACCAAGTTGAACCTGCCGCTCGCACATTACAAGGTTGCACGATTTATAACCGATCTGCACGTCGTCGACATATGTGTAATAAAACATATTGCGTGGAATGTACAGATGCAAGGAATTCATTTTTATAATAAAAAGTGTGCAACTCAGGACACCACCGTGCGGCACTCCAGTCTCCTGGACAAATGTTCGAGACAAGACATTACCCACTCGTACACGGAACGTGCGATTGGACAAATAACTTTCGATTATGGCCAGCATGTTGCCTCGGACACCTAACCGTGACAGGTCTCGCAGTATGCCAAAGCGCCAGGTGGTGTCGTAAGCCTTTGCCATATCGAGAAACAGCGAGAGAAAAAATCGTTTATGGACGAAATCGTCACGGATTTGTGCATCGATACGTAACAGGTGGTCGGTGGTGGATCAGCCCTCGCGAAATCCGCACTGGTGTGGGTCCAATAGGCTATTTGTTTCCAGGAAGTGTATAAGTCGGTGGTTATTCATCTTTTGAAAAGTTTACACAGGCAACTTGTTAGTGCGATCGGCCTGTAACTGGTAACGGCAGATGGATCCTTGCCTTGCTTTAGAATCGGAATTACAATGGCCTCCTTTCAGGCAGAGGGGATATCGCCAGAAAACCATATGACATTGTACAGAGAAAGTAAAGTATTTCGCGTTTCGAGGGGGTAAGTTGTTCAACATTTCATAGACCACACGGTCAGAACCTGGGGCGGAATTGCTGCAGCAGTTTAGCGATGTCTCTAGCATCGCCAAGCTAAAAGGTTGGTTGTATGCCTCATATTTTGTACATTTGCCTTCTATTTTCTGCTTTTATATCCTGGTTTTATACTGTTGAAAAGCGTCGGAATAGTGGGACGAGCTGGAGACCTGTTCGAAGTAGGCGCCTAGGAAGTTCGCCTGGTCTTCCAAGCTGTCGCCTTGTGTGTTTACGAGAGGGAGTGAATGTGTTTCTCTTCCTACTACCCTACTAACCATGTTCCAGACTTTCCCCTCATGTGTGTATGAATTGATGCCTGATAAGAACTTTTGCCAACTTTCTCTCCTGGCCTGCCGGCGCGTTCACCTGCCTTGGGACTTTATGTTTTTAAAGTTTGTAAGGTTTTCCGCTGTCGGAGAGTCCCGAAGCAGCTTCCATGCTTTATTTTGCTTCCTGCGCGCATTTCGACATTCAGTGTTCCACCATGGGACACGTCGTTTGATCGGCATTCCAGATGTTTGCGGGATGCATTTAATTGCAGCGTCCTCGAGAAAAGCTGTAAAGAACTGTACAGCTGCATCTATGCTTAAACCAGATAGGTCGGTCCATTTAAGTCGAGTTATCTTGTAAAATTGTTCCCAATCGGCTTTTTCTGTGAGCCATTTGGGAACCTGTGGAAGACATTCATTTGGTACTCGTGTGCTGAGAAATACAGGAAAGTGGTCACTTCCGAGGGGGGTTACTGATGACTTTCCATTGGAGTAGGGGTAGAAGTGATGGAGATGCAATGCTGAGGTCTATGTATGAGTAGGTATTGTTAGCGAGGCTGTAATATTGTTACGTAAAAATAACACGAGGCGTGGCTATTTACGGGTTGTATTTACGCTGATGCGTAGAGCATCGATCAAGATGGAGGACAGCGCACACAGCGGACAAACCAGCCCTCTTCGTTGTCGTCTTTGGTATGTCAGCTACGTAGCATTAACCCCCCGGCGGTGAAAGCGCCGTCTCGGTGCACTTCAAACATGGTCTTCAGAAGGCGGGTGGTATGGCTTTAGCCTACTGACGTGCACCACGTCACTGGGCGGTGTTGCAGGCAGGGTAGTCTCAGAGACGGGAACGATCTCATAGGTGACGTCCGTTACCTGACGGACAATACGGTAGGGACCCGTGTACCGAGATAACAACTTCTCTGATAAGCCAACTCGACGAGCTGGGCACCACAGAAGAACTAGAGAACCGGGTGAGAAGCGAACGTCGACATGCCGGCTGTCGTAGAGGTTCTTCTGGGTTACTTGTGAAGCCGAGAGCCTCGAGCGGGCGATCTGACGTGCGTGGTCCGCACGAGCAATAGCGTCGCGTGCGTATTCGCTAGGCGGGGAGGTAGTAGCCGGAAGTAGGGTGTCCAGTGGTAACGTCGGGTCACGGCCATAGAGCATATAAAAAGGTGAATAACCGGCGGTGTCATGGCGCGAAGAATTGTAGGCGAAGGTCACGTGAGGTAGCGCCAGGTCCCAGTCATGGTGGTCAGAGGAGACATACATGGCGAGCATGTCCGGGAGTGTGCGATTTAGGCGCTCGGTGAGGCCATTTGTTTGGGGATGGTAGGAAGTGGTCAACTTGTGCTGCGTCGAGGAAGAGCGTAGGAGATCGTCTATTACTCGTGACAGAAATGCGCGGCCGCGATCTGTGAGCAATTGGCGAGGAGCGCCATGGTGTAGGATAACATCGTGGAGCAAGAAGTCAGCAACGTCAGTAGCGGTGCTGGTGGGGAGCGCTCGAGTGATGGCATACCTGGTCGCATGGTCTATAGCAACGGCGACCCACTTGTTGCCAGAGTTTGACTCAGGAAAAGGGCCGAGAAGATCTACACCAACACGGAAGAAGGGTTCGGTAGGGATGGTGATCGGTTGAAGAAGTCCAGCAGGGGGTGCAGTAGGTCGCTTCCTACGCTGGCATTTATCGCAGGAGGACACGTAACGTCGAACGGACCGGGAGAGACCGCGCCAAAAGAAGCGGCGCCGAACACGGTCGTACGTGCGCGATACGCCCAGGTGGCCAGCAGTTGGTTTGTCGTGGAGCTCATGCAGCACCGTTGAACGCAGATGTTTAGGCACGACGAGAAGGAGCTCAGGGCCATCTGGCTGGACACTTCCACGGTATAGCGTGCCATTCAGGAGGACGAACATGCGGAGTGACGCGTCGTTAGGGCAGATTCGAGACGGTCAATGAGTGATCGCAAGGAAGCATCACGACGTTGTTCGTCAAAAATCTGAAGAAACTGAGACGTGGACATGACGCTGGGGCTAGGCTCAATGACTGATCCGTCTGGTTGGTCGACAGGGTAGCGGGACAAGCAATCGGCGTCCAGATGGAGGCGTCCAGAGTTGTAAACAACTGAGTAGGAGTACTCCTGAAGACGTAGCGCCCATCGGCCAAGTCGTCCAGTAGGGTCCTTCATTGAAGAAAGCCAACACAGCGCGTGGTGATCTGTGACGACACGGAAAGGGCGGCCATACAAGTAAGGGCGGAATTTGGAAACCTTGGCCTTCCGTCAGCGTGTCCCCTGACTCGTCCCGAAGTACGGCCTTACTACCCAGCACCTCCACCACAAAGATGTTACGAAAAATAACACGAGGCGTGGCTATTTACGGGTTGTATTTACGCTGATGCGTAGAGCATCGATCAAGATGGAGAACAGCGCACACAGCGGACAAACCAGCCCTCTTCGTTGTCGTCTTTGATATGTCAGCTACGTAGCAATATGTTGGCTCTTTTCGGTTTAGGAGACACGCGCCGGAAGAGAAAAGGAACTGTTCAATTAGGCGACCTCGAGCGTCGCAGCGAGAGTCACCCCATAGACTACTATGTGCATTAAAGTCCCCTAGGACAATATAGGGTTCGGGAAGTTGATCTATTAAAGACTGGAATTCATGTTTATGCAATGGGTAGTGTGGAGGTATGTACAAAGAGCAAATGGTGACGAGTTTATTAAAAAGGACAGCTCGAGCAGCCACTGCTTCAAGGGACGTTTGAAGCGGTAGATGTGTACATGCAATCCCTCGATTAACTATAATGGCCACACCTCCGGATGATGCCACGGCATCATCACGGTCCTTTCGGAAAATAACGTTGCTACGAAGAAAGTTGGTGTGTTTGGATTTTAAGTGTTTTTTGCACACACAGCGCTTTAGGTGAATGTTTGTGTAGAAGTTCTTGGATATCGTCGAGGTTCCTGAGAAGGCCCCGGACGTTCCATTGTATAATTTGTGTGTTCATCATGAAAGTAAGGTAATGCTGTGTGTACGAGAGACAGGTATCTGTTCTTTAGACGGGAAGTCGGAACTCAGGTAACAGGGCTGTCATCGGGCCCCGTTATGGGCTTTTTTGTTTTCTTGGCGCGCTCCAAGGAGCTACTCCGACCTTTCGGTACCACGGGTACCGTAATGTCCATTGCCTCCTGGGAGGCACTGGATGCCCGCAGGTGCGGGCCGGTGTTTCGGGTTTCGTGCCTCGCCTGGTGAGACGAGGCCTTGAGATCCGACGACCCTGGAGTCGCCAGGTCCCTGTTCGCGAGTTGGCGGAGTAGAATTAACTACTGCCGCCTTGGGGGCAGGCGCCACAGCCGACGGCTCTGTCTGTGGAGGCCGAAGGAGTGGCGGATGCCGGTGCGACGTTGCGCCCCCGGCGCGCCGCATCAGCGTAGGGTGTGTTGTAGAAAGCTGCGCACCTTTTACGCGCTTCCTTAAACGAAATGTTTTCCTTTACTTTGAGAGTTATTATGTCTTTTTCTTTTTTCCAGTTCGGACAAGAGCGGGAGTAGGCTTCGTGATCACCGTCACAGTTGACGCAGTGAGGTGTGCTTGTACAATTATCAGAGGGGTGTCCTTGGTCTCCACATCTTGCGCAAGTTTCTTGACCTCGGCAGGTCTGGAGGCCTTGGCCAAATCGCTGGCATTTGTAGCATCGTCTGGGGTTGGGAATGTATGGGCGGACGGCAAGTTTGATATAACCTGTTTCTATATCTGAAGGCAGTACACTGGATGCGAATGTTAATATGAGGTGCTTTGTAGGCATTTCTTTATTGTCGCGTCTGATGATGATTCGTTTTACATCAGTGACATTTTGGTCTTTCCACCCTTCTAGGAGTTCTTGTTCGGACAAGTCAAGGAGGTCTGCTTCTGAGACAACTCCGCGCGAGGTATTCATTGAACGGTGAGGCGAAACAGATATTGGAATGTTCCCAAATGTTGCTAGGCTGGCCAAGTTTCTCAAAGTGGTGTTTTTCAGGTAGCTCAAGCAGGAGGTCACCGCTTGCCATCTTAGTTACCTTGTAACCTGGTCCGAAGACTTCGGTCAGCGACCTTGACACAACAAATGGGGAGATTGATTTTGCTTGTTTGTATGGGGTTTCACTATGAATGACGTGGAATTTCGGGAAGGATAGTCCTGCACGGTTAAAACATGATAGCTCTTCGGTGCGTACCCTTTTGTGAGGGAGACGATCAAGTAGACGGGGAAATGAGGGTGTTCGCCCATGATATGTTTGTTTGTTTCGGCAGCAATGGCGGCCACCCACCATGGAGTCCAACTAGGGGACGCTGAAGTACTTGTTTAAGGCTGCAGACGCCAGCCGTACATTGCCACTATAACCAAATATAATTACCCAAGTTTGAGCAACTACACAAGGTTAACCCTCGCCGCCAGGAAAAATCGGAAGTAAACGGAAGAGAGAAGTAGACAGGCAAGGTAAGAAGTGAGAGAGAAAGACGAAGATGTAGAGAGAGAGAGATAGGAAAAGGCGACTGCCGATTTCCCCTGGGTGGGTCAGCCCAGGGGTGCCGTCTACGTGAAGCTGGGGCCAAAGGGGTGTGTTGCCTCGGCCGGGGGGCCTTAAAGGTCCAAGCACCCGGCGTCGGCTCAACCCCCAGGATCCCCTTTTCCCCGGACACGGCTGAGCCACGCACGGCGAGGCGTGGGAGGAGGTCGAAACCCCCCCGTTAGCTCGGGTCCCGTTGTGTCGCCACACACCAAACGCCTGCTTTCGCAGACGCCCCTGCGGGGTGTCCGTGAGCTGAAATCCCTGGCGCATTCAAAGGATAAATATCAGGTTTTGAGCCGGAATCAGAACCATGGTATTTTGCGTAGCTATCAATTATTTTACCATACAGCCATGCCAGTTCTTGAAAGCGTTTAGGAAAAAGAGAGTATGCAGGCGTCATGTAAACGTGAGAAGATGCAGTATTGCGTGGCCGTTAGGCAATTCACAGATGCACCAAGCGGCGCATCCGTGAATAGAAGAACCAGAGGGCGGTTTAGTGCTGCAGAATACCAATCATTCTCCATTCGTCGCACTACCATCCGCATCTCAAATATTTCCTTCTCTCCTTCGTTTCATTTTTGTTCTTTGCGCGAAAGCTTGTTCTCCTCTATGCGTGATGCCAGGTTCCCATGCGCCAAGATCATTTTGGCGTCATATTGGCAAGAGCCCAACGTGCTTTCTGTTCATGCATCTAACTTTTGCATTGCTATGGCAAACGCCCAGAGTGCTCCCTAAAGTACAGTATCATACCTTCTGAAGAAATAAACGAAATTTTATGAAACCATACCGACGTTGTTCTACTTGGTTGGTAGTTGCATTTGCGAAATTTCAATAAGAATCGACCAGTAGTTTTTTAATGAGCTTCAATGGGTTAACGTGCTCTGACGTCGCCCAGTACACTGATCTCTAGCATTTCATCTACATCGAAAGGCAACCGCCGCGGCCATGATCAAATCTGCGACTGTTTCGGCCGAGCTCGGTGATCACTCTCTGTACCGAAGTGGACCATAATACGCGCATCAATACTCCATCTAGCTGAGCATCGATCTCACAGAATTGAAAAAAAAAAATTACACCATCTCCCACTAAAGGGAACCATGAGAGAGAGAGAAGCGAAGGAAAGGCAGGGAGGTTAACCAGGTTGCACCCGGTTTCGATGCGAAGCAGCATTGGGGGGTGCACACCAAGTTTCCGTTTACGTGCACTCGGCCGTCGAAGGCAAGCGTCGGCGTCGAGCTACCGCTTCCGCTACAGAGAGACAACGCGAGTCCGCGGCGAGGGTAGCGAGGCTTTCGAGACAACTGCAGCGACCGGGAATCGACGGAGCGACCGCACGATTCAAGCGAGACTTCCTCGACCGAGCGGACGCGCTTATATGAAATGCGGGAGGGAGAGGAGGGAGTGGGTTTACAGGCTGCAGCGCGGGGGGAGTAGAGGAGAGAAGGCGACCGAACGCCTACGTAAACGCCCGCATAAAGGAGGAGAGTGCGCGGCCGCAGCGCGGGGGGAGGAGGAGAGAAGGCGACCAAACACCTGCAAAGGAGGAGAGTGGGAGAGAGAGTAGACGCATGCCCAAGTAAGGGTGGTCAGGACGCACGCCACCACCCGGATTGAGCTCGGCTTTAAGATGCTTCTCACCTAAAATGTTAATTACCGCAGGCCACCACGCAATTTGACCGGGGACAGTTACTCGCTACTGATGTATATTGCATCCCTGTACTACAGGGGCGTAGCCAGAAATTTTTAGGGGCGAAGCTCCTTTGGGTGTGGGTCTGTCCCTCCTCTGTAGTATGTAGTAGTAGTAGCAGTAGTAGTAGTACGTAGCCACGTATAGTGGGATGTATCCACTCCACGTGATAAAGATGACGATGACGCCTGATGACCATGAAGAATAAGCGCGTTCCAGTATAGTGGAATGTACCCACTACACGTTATAAGGATGACGATGACGCTGATGACCATGAAGTATAAGCGCGTTCCAGACCACACATTCTCTTTCTGCCATGGATGAAAACGATCGTGAACGCGCTCTCGCCCTCGAAAGGCAAAACGGCAACGCCGACAACAAACGTTCCGCTGAGCTTAACGTCATATATGAGGAAAACAAAATCAGGGGAACCCCCTCCTTGTGGTCCGTAGAGCTCTTGAACAAAATCATCATCTACCCCACGGGGATTGACGGTTTACCAGATTACCTCCGGAGCTTCGCCCACTCATCATCATTCACTTCGTGGAATATGGCGGGATTTTTGTTCGGGGGTTGGCCCCTCCTTGATTTCGGGGTATGCACCTCCTTAAATGGTAATTTTTCCGCTCTGTATACCATGGCGAAAAAAAATTTCGGCTGGGGGGGCACGGGCCCGGTGTGCCAGCCCCCTGGCTACGCCACTGCTGTACTAACATGTCAAGTTTCCCTCCGAAAACTTCGCCAGAGATTTTATTGACGCTGTAGTGGCGGGCTACGGTTCTGCTTTGTGTGTAGGGAACTTTAAATCCAACCAAAATTACGAAACATCTTTTTTCACTATGCCGCCAACCAAAATGCAGACAGATGTGAGAAACATAAGAGGAAGGCTACTCTCTACTACGATTCTGCCCGGTCCTGGTTTAACGCCGTTAAGGCTCAACGCCTGTTTGACACCGGGACGTGCGACGGAGTCCGCAGTTGGAGTCAAGATTAACGAGGAACATGACGAGTGACATATAAGCGTGTGCTCTATAACCGTGATATGAAGTGCGACCTTCTCCCCGAATGAGCTAGAATGTAGGCAGCTGTGCCAACCTAGGATATGTCCATGAATACACGTAGACAGTACAATAACTTCAATGTGGTTACGAATGCCCATTATGAGCTGCACATTGACCATCGGAGTGAATCAGCACATGATGAGCGCCGCACATGTCCGAGGAGGGGCGTTTCAACACTGC
Organism: Rhipicephalus appendiculatus; assembly: GCA_030522465.1. Classification (NCBI taxonomy): domain Eukaryota; kingdom Metazoa; phylum Arthropoda; class Arachnida; order Ixodida; family Ixodidae; genus Rhipicephalus; species Rhipicephalus appendiculatus. Next base: position 36,227 of record JALIZH010005924.1, on the reverse strand, counting down.
TACGCGAAGAATACAAATAATTCACAAAATAAAAAACAGCGGCGCCAGTATCGACAAGAACTTTCACCGGAACACCTCCAACAGCTGCAGCTAGAACAATAGCCGGGCGGCGGGTGTTCTTTCGACGGGAAGCAGTGTTGCGTGCAAAAGATACAATAAACACTTTTAGTTGGGCGTACGCAACAAGCCTACGTACACAGCACGATACGATGTGTACGCTGCAAGCGAAGCGCTCAGCAACACTTTTAGTTTACCGTATCGACCGTACCGGGATGCGTTTGGTCCAACTAGACGTATCATATGTGAAATGAAACAGCTTTCGAGTGCTTCTTAGCGCCAATCCTGCGGTACCGGCCGTTATAACGGCCACTGGCATCCGAGTCAAGCTGAATCATCGGATGCGCGTTTTTACGTTCTGTGCCATCTTGCAATCTGGCTGCTCTTTCATTCGAGATCTCGCGATAGTGTCACGTAGCTAGCGCTACGTCTCGTTACGTTTGCGTGCGCCGGATTTTTTTTCGGGCGTACGCACACATTCGCGAAATAGATACATTACGTACTGCGCATGCGCACTTCTCTCCCGTAGCCATGCTGCGTACGTAGGCTCGTTACGTACGCTTAACGAAAAGTGTCTAATGCCTAGTTTTGCGCATGTTGGCCAGCAGCGCGGGAGATGGGGTGAAACGATGATGCAGAGCGTCGGAAGGATGAAGGAGGGCGTCTTGCCGAAAAGCAATTGGGAGGCAGATTTAGGGAAATCGAGGAGGCGGAGAACGGTGGTCTTGGAGTGGGTGCGGTCTTAGGCTTAGCGAGCATTTTGTTCAAATCTGCTCTCAATCAATATATACATATACAAGGTGTGCCAAATATCACGCAGCACAATTTTAAAAAAAGAGGAACGTCGTTACGCGAGGAAAACCTAGTGCATATTGTTCCGAGTGTACTGTGGTAGCCACTACTAATTTTTTCCTTATTGAAGTTTCGTGAATTACTCCTCATTAAGTATCTAACTCGAAAAGTACTCACCTAATTAGGAAAATGGCAATGAGGCATATGTAGGCATGTTCGAATGACACCTAACAGCGCTATATTCAACAACGAACTAATTGCGTTGCCCATAGAAAAAAGAAAGGCGAAAGAACTGGTAAGACGGTCCTGCATATTCGCCAAAGCCTTAAAAAAGAAACATATACAACATTGAGGAAGCTTGTAAGAACATCGAATGTCCGACAGCTCGTCTATTTAATAGACGTGGTATACTTGTGCTGATGTCCCCTGCGATCAACATAGATAAACCGCGCAATGCGATCAAGAAATATTTCGTTTAGTGCTGAAACATTCTCATTTTTGTTCACTTAGAAAGACCATTGTTCTAGCCCTGTCTTCATTTTCGTGCTTTCGTTTTTCTCCTTTTTTCAAGCGATGCAATACTTGTTCAAGTGCCTTTCACAATCCACTGTCTAGCCGGAAAACCCACCTGCTGTTCTCGTGGACGGTCTCAGTTATGAATAGAAGGCCTCAGACCAGCGAGGATAGCGACAATGATGCGCTCGGTGACCATCAATGGTGCGAAAACCTGCAGCATCCTGCAGTGGTTGAGACATAACGTGAGTTGCTAGCGATAATACATGCAACTACACAAGAAGCCTGCATGTGGAGGGACGTTCACGAGTGGAAATATGGCCACTTCTGCCCATCCTGTAGCACGAAGCTACCAAGGAAATTCGCACGGACTTTTATTGTAGCTTTCCGCTTCAAGACGATCGCATTCCAATTTTTCTTAACAAAAATCTGTATGAATTAGCACCGGCAATTCGATTTATTCTAGGGACAAGAGTTGATGAACTCAATGGCTTCTTCCGAAGGTATTGGCTCCGCGGAGAGACTAGCTGATAGTTGAGCAATTCCAAAGGTCCTATTTATAGTGAAATATCATTGCGTGGACACCGGAATCACAAGCTGGCCCCGGAAACTGAGCGCCAGTTTCGGTTTCAAGGAACATGCGCGCTCGTAGCGGTTGCTGGGCATCCTAAGATCTGGTTGAACGATTGAGGCTTATGCGGATGTTCGAATTTATTGTCATTCACAACTTCTTTTTACAAATAAAGAAATTTGATTGAACTGTAACGAACTGCTTTTTTTGTTTAGTTGTCTTTCTTTTTATTTCTTATTTCGTCAATTTTGAGTCGGGCAAAGCGCGGGAACTGGTTGACTTGAGTTCGTAGTAGTGATGCAGAACTATCGATGGCACTATCGATACTATCGATAGTTCTCGAACTATCGATGGTAAAAGAAACTGTCAATAGCGCTATCGATAGTTTATACTATCGATACTATCGATAGTTTTATACTACGACCGTCAGTATAAAATCAACCGCGCGAACTCATTGCAGCTTGATTCCCCGAGTATGTGGACCAGGAGGAGCAGGCTGAAGGGTACGAATGTTGACATGCGCTCCTTCACCATGATTTTTGGCTGACACATGACAATTAAGTTGAATTATTCAGGTGTACAGGAAACGAAACAGTTACAATTGACGGTACTGTGCGGCTTCAAATTTATATCGCATTTTGTAATTTTGAGGCCAAAATATCGAGAACTAGGTTTGTTAATTGTAAGGTGCAAGTGCTTGCTTGTGAATATCAATTTATTGATGGACATATTGCCGCATTTTTACTGCTGGAATAGTTCGCCAAAAAATTTCGCCCCGGCCGCCAACAGCAGAGTTATTCAAAGCACTCTTGATGCTATTGATAGTAACGTCAGTAGTAATACTACCGACATTACTACTACTGACAGTACTATCGATTGCACTATCGATAACAGTATCGATAGTAGTACTATCGATAGTTTATTTACACTATCGATAGTTAAAAAGAAACTATCGATGTTATCGATAGTCAATTATCCGATAGTTCCTGCATCACTAGTTCGTAGCGCATGCCTCCGCTCACCCTTGCCACTCGCTCAGCGATATCACAACTTGGATCGCGCTCGGTTGGCGTGCCGAGTATGATATATAAGGCATTTGATGTGGCGTGCAGCGAACGGAAGCCGCAGTGACCCACGTCGAGCAGGCCAACCATGCATTAGATGAAGACGGCTAAACCGGGGCATCACATGTTTTGAGCGGCTATGTGGTGTGTTAACGCAGCGATTTCCAGTTCCGCGAAGGTTTTTTGGGTTTCCTAGTGACAACGGGTGAGCACAAGTATCCCGGGTCCATTATTTGAGCGGGTATTTATCTTGCATGAGTACATTAGTAAACCCATTTCTCTGCAAGCCTGACTGGACTGACATAAGCGCAGTGTCGCTAGACAAATTCGTCATGACGACAGCCTACTTGCTGCCGGCAAAATACATTTAATGAAAGGCACGAATGCGAGTTGGTTCGGCTACACAGTATGTTGATCTTTTACTTTTGGCATGTTGTCCGAATGATGTGAAGCGATTATAGGCTCCTTCCTGTTCATGAAAATGCATATAGCCATTTGGAGGTCTGTAGGTCTTTCCTTGTAATACTGTCACTGAAGTACTTACAGTATTGTACGCCACGTTTTGAGAAATCGTTCAAGTGTGAATGTCGCTGGAGCCAACGTTTTCACAAGTCAAGGCAATGCTGCTGCCTTGACAAAAACAAGACAACTTGTAAAAGCATTGTCTCCCGCGACATTCCCAATTCAAAAATTTCACATCGCTTCAAGCCTTGCTCTTCCTCTGAACTTCTGTCGTGTTTGTTACTGAAGTTTTGTAAGAAAAAAAATATGTGCACCATCGAACAGACGTGATTGAGTGAAGCACGACGTGGCCTGCTCATGATTGTTACTTTTCGCATTGGTTCGCATATTCCTGGGTTCAATGTCTGCTCGTTATGTTCGTATTTCCTTTGTGAATTAAAGCTTCTTTTGTTGATTGACACTTTCGCACTACGTGTATGTCTTTTTTTTTTTTAATGCGAAACGTGTAATTAACAAAGAAAGATATAAATTTTACTTGCGTTGATCGGATTTTGTCTTGTTGAGAAATCGGTCAGCTTTATTTTGTCCATTTCACAACACACAAACAAAATTAAGAGTAATGGTTAACTAAATCTAACGAAAGACCGCGTCCACGAGCGGCCAGCTGACCTGCAAGATCGCACGGGACACATTCCGCTTACATGCGAAGTGGGAAAGGAGAGCTTCCGCGACAACCCTCCTCCTCTCAGTTTCGCGCCCATTCCCTCTATTTGTTGACCTCGCCAGTGACGTCATGAAAGAAACGTTTTATTTGTGAATTATTTCTAGTTGGATACCCGGCATCCGCCAGTGGTGGAAGCGGCGCTGTAGCAGTGTATCAGCATCTGAGAGCACGTCCCACGGGAGGTATAGAGAGTTTCCGCCCCGTCACAGGTACGAAACTGAAAACAACTCGTTCACCGAAGAAACTGCTGAAGTTAACATACAAACGTATTAAAATATCGCTGTAGAATAGCGGTGACTAATCTTGGCAAGATCAGAGAGACAAGACTATATGTTTGACGTCAGTACTTAGCACTGCCTCGCAGAGACGTTTCACGCTGCATATATGACGCATGCAAACTCAGAAAAACTTGATGATCACTTGTACTTGATGGTCACTTGTACTTAAGGGGTAAGACAGACAGACAAATAATTTTAATGAGAAGTATTGTTATTGAAGCGATGACATACGTGAACTCGATTCTCTGACGCATGCTGTTATACAAACAATTTTCAGCAATGTAACGTTTCGGTCATCAGTTGCGATTTACACAAATTGTGGACTTAGCCTGCTATATATAGTCTGCTGAAGACACACGATTTTAGACATCCTTGACGAAGTTAAGATTCTCACGGTCGCAATCTGGACGCTGATGTTTGCTTCATATGTAGTCCATGCTGACAGCTATTAAATACGTTAGCATATATGTGCTGACTCAACGAAAAAACTGTGCGTCTATCCGTCAGTCCTTTCGTCGAACGATCATCGCCATAAAGAAATGAATTAATGAAGAAACAACAAGAAGCACGTTCTTATGTGCGTTCGCCTGAGTCGACTCAAAGGCGAAAGTCATTTTCTTTCCATGTCTGATCACGTGACTTTTTGGATTGTTCATGTTGACGCTCCCGGTCTGTTTTCTTGTTTGTTGAAGCATCTAAAGCTTTCACCTTAGTAAATTTACATAGCGTAGCTGGGTTTACACCTGGGCCCCCCACACTCCTAAGTTGAGTATCTTAACCACTGGGCGACATAAACATGGATTAATACGTAATGTGAACCACAAAAATGCGTTGTACCCGCAGTGCAAGACGAATGTAAAAGGAGGACACTTGCTTATGAAGGCTGCCCGCCTCGGTGGTGTAGAGGTTACGGTGCTCGGCTGCTGACCCGAAGGTTGCGGGTTCGATTCGGGCCACGGCGATCGCCTTTCGATGGCGCCGAAAACGCTAACGGCCCGTGTACTGTGCGATGTCAGTGCACGTTAAAGTACACCAGATGGTCGAAGCTTCCGGAGCCCTCCACTACGGCGTCTCTCATAATCATATCGCGGTTTTGGGAGGTACAATCCCAACATTTATTAATTATGCTAATAAAGACTACGTTGAATTTGCAGGTAGTGCAAAAAGGAAAAGAAAAAGGCTCTCCGCACAACTACACGCAAGGCAGACCTAGAGATTTGTCCGATATCAAGAAAGTTGCAACGACGAGAAAACTTAATGCGAAACACGCATTTTGGTGGTCGCATTTTCGCCTCCATCGAAAATGCGGCCGCCACAGCCGGGAATCGCTGCCCGGACCTTCGGGTCAGCAGTCCCAACGAAGATTGTGCGTGAATTTTCGCATTGCACAGTCCAGACACTTATTGGCAAACCATATGTGAATTCGTTCTAATGTCTATGGCCATGAATCGGCAGGATGCGAAAACCAGAACACGACAGGATGAAATTCAAACATGGCGCTGCCCCTGTTCGTCGCAACTTTCCCTAGCAATTTTAGCGGCTCTACATTTCTAGGACCGTTTGTAACCCTCCGCATTTTCGAACAAAACATAAGCAATGAAGTACGTATGCTTTCTTCGCTCCTGTCCTTTTATAAGGCAGCCATTCTCGCTTAATCACATCAATAACAACTTACGATCTCATTGTAAGAAATACACGTGCGTTTGGTTCTAAGGTCCACTACGAATCGGAATTCGGTATTCACTTCATTCTTGTCCTTGTTCGTGTTGTGACTATTTAGTTCTTGACTTTACATCACTGTAATCAACGCATCACCTTCTTATAGGAGTACTGACACGAATTTTGAAAACAAATTCTGATTAATGCCCTAAACAAAAGTACTGGCGTCCGAGAAACCTATAAAGAGTGTCGTAGCGCTTGGGAATGCATTGGGATATATTTTTAATACCACTACCACAAAACATCAATTTCGGTTTCGGTATCGAGGGGGCGGCTTCTCAGTGACGTGTCAGAGCAGTGTGACGTCAGGGAAGACAGTACCTGGCGACGTACTAACGACTAATATGTCATCTGCTCGTGGTGCACGTAAACAACGATGAGTGAAATGTCGTTCAGTGACCCTGGCAGTGATCTCTGGGATTTAGGCTGCATGGAGGACGCAGAGCTCGCAAACTCGGGAGCTGTCATGACTCGTCGGGACAATGCCCATTGCAGTGGAGCTGGCAGCAGATGCTCAGCGACGAAAACTTTAAAATCAAAATAAAATATTTTATACGTGTTGTCTGACTCCGGTGTGTGGAGAGCGTTGACACCGCATACCAAGGAAACGAAAAATGTCCCTTTTGCGATGTTCCAAAATCATGTCAGTACCCCTTTAACTAATACAGCTCACCAAGGTGTACCACCGTCCAACATGGTTACACTGCAGGAATAAAACATGACCTGCGGCTTTTTGGCACTTCGATCCCTTCTGTAACACATTACAGGGTGACACATTAGGGTCATTCCATGCCAAACGCCCCAGCCATTTCGGCAACCATCTCATATGTATACGAAAAAATTCGTGTGGATTTATTTCATTGAATACAGTTAATTGCTAGAGTATTTCGGAGAAAAATTTGTCGCCACGTGGGATCCGTCCAAATTTCCCTGAAGTCGTGTAAGTGTTGTTTCTAAGAAAACTTATTTTAAGAGTATCGTGTTTGAAGCTCGAATAAACTGCATTATTATTATTATTATTATATTATTATTATTATTATTATTATTATTATTATTATTATTATTATTATTATTATTATTATTTTGCTATATTCGCCTCCAGGAATTCAGCCAGAATGATGTATGTTTGCATTTTTTCCATTGCACTATTGCGCCTTGTATGAATATCTGACTAATGAATACTTACGTTACGGAATGGTATATCTTGCGTCAAGAATATTTTCAGACCGCTCAAGTTTCTAAACTTGAGTTTCTCAACGGCAGCAATTTGGCGCTTTATTCAGCACGCTACCGTAGCAGCCCTTACTTCCACTAAACGCGCATCGCTCACAGTTATCGTGATCCACGAACTGCAGATACTGAGGGGAAACAGCGCAAAAACGGGACGAAGTAAGAATGACCACACAGCACAAGCGCTTGTGTTGCGTGCTCATTCTTACTTCGTCCCGTTTTTGCGCTCTTTCCCCTCAGTATCATGTACCAACTGGCCATCCAAGACACACTTCTGCAATTTAGAACTCGAGATATATATCACGCAAAATAACGATTACGTGGGCGAGTTGGTTTGGGTTGATACTGGTGTATTACGGCAGCGCGGTTAACGAATACAAAGGACAAGATGTCCTATCTTCATTTTGTCCTTTGTATTCTTTACCGCGCTGCCGTAATACATATATATCAAGCCTTCATCACGCACAGCGTTAGGCCAGCTTGCTCTAGCTCAACATCAATAGCGTTAACTCACGAAGAGAATAACTATCGGCACAGTTAAGCACCTCGTGCTCCAGATAGGGTAATACGCATGCACAATTTGCAAACACCCCCTTCCTGCTCTGCTCTGTAAAGCGTTTATATTCCTTTTCGCAAAAACAGACACTCTGTTGGTAGACCGCGCTTTGTCTGGACTGTTCTCCCTGTGTCTTTGTTTTTCCGCACTGTCTTGCAGTCGTGCATCCGCACCGACAGGCTCAATTGCAAACGTTTCTGAAAACTGCATGACCTGCGATATTTTTCCACACTATAATAAATTGGTTCAGGTCATTCAACGGAATAATCTGTTAAAACGCTGCACCGAAAGGCCGCACAACTGTTTACGAGAACAAAGCAAATGAGCCCCCCGATACACGAACTATGAAAAACAAAGTGATGCGTACCAGATACCGCACGTCCTGAATATCGTTGCAAACGAATGTAACTTTAAAACTAGGAGTGCTGCCTTTAAAAATTGAAGGACACTTTGTGCATTCCAAAGTGTGTTCGGCGAAAGCGCGTGGCCATTCCACTGACGGAAAGACGGACGGAAAGACCGACGGACGGACGGACATCCGGATGGACGGACGGACAGACGGACGGACAGACGGACATCCGGACGGACGGACGGACAGACGGACATCCGGACGGACGGACGGACGGACATCCACACGGACGGACGGACATCCGGACGGACGGACAGACGGACACCCGGACGGACGGACATCCAAACGGACGGACGGACAGACGGACATCCGGACGGACGGACATCCGGATGGACGGACGGACATCCGGACGGACAGACGGACATCCGGACGGACGGACGGACGGACAGACGGACATCCGGACGGACATTCGGACGGACAGACGGACGGACGGACATCCAAACGGACGGACGGACGGACAGACGGACATCCGGACGGACGGACGGACATCCGGATGGACGGACGGACAGACGGACATCCGGACGCACGGACGGACGGACGGACAGACGGACCTCCGGACGGACGGACAGACATCCGGACGGACGGACATCCAAACGGACGGACATCCGGACGGACAGACGGACATCCGGACAGACAGACGGACATCCGGACGGACGTACGGACGGACACCGGACGCCGGACGGACGTGAGCATGAGACATTAAAGGCTTTCGCCTTAATAAACAAGAAAAGTGCATATTATTGCAAGTAGAAGGTAAACGCTGGTCAGTAAGAGTGACGGACTGGATTACAGAGAGAATGCAAGCGCTGGACGGGGAGGCAGAACGTTAGGTGGGCAGATGAGATTAAGAAGTTTGCGGGGATAAAGTGGCTGCAGCAAGCACGGGACCGGGTTTGCTGACTAAATATCGCAGAAGCCTTTGGTCCGCTTTAGGTGTAGCCAGGCTGATGGTCATGATGACTCATTAATAACAACCGGTATACGGTATAAACAATACCTAGTGGAGTTCCATGCCTCGACGAACGCTTAATTCCTTCGTGAGTTAGTATTCTGACTGTTTCAACGTGCGAAGTGCTTTGTGCAGATCCTCGTTTATTTAGAGGTTCTCATTCCTGGAATATTTTTCGTTTCCTTTGTTTAATTGTGTATTTTGCCTAGAGCGACCTCTTTTGTACGATTATTCCGAAATGCTATGTAAACTTTTCTTTTGTTTGTGTGCGACTTCGTTGTGTGTACCATTGCAAGTTGGTAGTTGTTCGTTTCCCTGAAACTGATGTATTGCAATATTTTTTAAGTGCGGAGCACTTTTGGGGGCCCAGCTTCTCGTCCATCCATACGTCACATGTGGCGTGATCACATTCGCTGTAAAGCGCTCAATACAGGCCACAACAACGCTAGCAATGCTGAAAATCGGGTTAACGTGAACGAACATGGTCTAAAATATTATAATTGAGAGAAATAACGAAGAAGTGACCACAATAATTAACTTGAAATTACTGAAAATATTTCGGAATCATGCGATTGACTCCGGCGACGCTCAAGAGAGGGCGTCACCGCCTCGCCGAGCAAGCGAATTTCCCTCCGTCTGCGCTTCGCGCGCGCTGCGTTGCTGCATCTGACGGGGGGCAACAACCTGATGGACTGGCTGCAGACAACGTGTATCTCAACTGTCGTAACAGGCAGAAAGTCGATAAGGCACAGCAAAAAGTGGCGCACATGTCGCACACCGAGTTTGCGAATCTCCCTAACAAGATTCTACTCGTGACGGGGGAACCCTACATACTTACCTCAAACATTGGCGTCATCGACGGTTTGGTAAACGCAACAGTGGAAATCCTACGAACGGGAATCGCTGGGTGCCGGTGCTGAGCACTACCTCAGGTTTCACCGTAGTGGAGCTGCCATACGCTTGTATGTTTGTGTGTGTGTGCGTGTGTGCGTGCGTGCGTACGTACGTGCGTGCGTGCGTACGTACGCGTGTGTTGATCTTGGAGCGTGTAAAGAGTCAACGAACTGCGGAGGGACAGGGGCCTTTGTCAGGTTTGTTTGCCTTTAGCCCTTGTCCTTGCAGTGAGCTCTGTATTTCATTGACAGTAACCAAAGTGCTTACTTAATCAGACCCATATTAAGTGCAACCCTAAACATATCACATTATACTACGACTTTCTATCTTTTTATTGGTCGTGTAGAAGTCAGCACGTTCGAAGCGGACTATATGTCATGTCTACTGGTTAATTCGGGCACGATTAGCAAGTAATGGTGAACACAACTTTATTGCATCATTTCACGCGGAGTATTGTTAATCTTTGTAAAGGACATTGCAGGACGGAGTGAGAAATTTTTAATGAGGGAAATCCGGTGAAGTGATCATGATACGCTTCTCACTGGACGCTTCACACTCAAGGAAGAAAATACCCGCGCGGGTTATGGCAGAAATCGACGACTGCGGTTTTTCTTGGCGACCTTATGTTGGTTTGCAGCCGCAGAGATCGGCACATCCGGCATGTCACTGATCTCTACACGTGCTCTGCTTATCGATACTCTTCTCGAAAAGTTTCGCCAGGGGCCTCTCCCATATACACGTAATTTCGCCTCCTCGTTTTCTTTGGGATAACTGAAAAAGAGATAAGTGGCTTTATATGGCATTAGGTCACTCAGATTGAGTTTTGTTATTGGGAAAGACAACTTTGAGTGTTATACTCTCGAACTTCAGAATATATGCGTGAGCTTCAGACATCTCGCGTTAGGCGATGGCTAAAGATACTCCCAAAATTCGAACCTTCCTGCATACTTTGCTACTGTTACATTAGTGAGCGCAGTAATTTCAGCAGCTCTACTACCCCAGAAATGTGCTGCAAAAATTTAGGTAACTGTCAAAGTGTGAGACGCTGCGGTGCTATAATGATGACTACAAGCTTGGGCACCAGCTCACTGTAGTAGGCGCAGTCTGTGAGTTAAGGTTCGATGAATGCGCAACTGCGTGACCATCTTGAGCGATGGGAAAGATGACGATGGTAGGTTAGGCAAACGTTTAACATCTTTATTGAAACCACTATACATTGCTGTATGAGCGGCGCAGTGGTTTCAGCGCTCGGCTGCTTACCGAATGGCACGGGTTCGATGCCAGTCGCGCGGGTTCCATTCCGACAGAATGCGAAATGCTCAAGGTCCTTGCATTGTGCGATGTCAGCGCACTTAAAAAAAAACCCCAGGTGGTCGAAATTATCCGGAGCCCTTCACTGCGGCGTACCTCACAGTCATCATGCCTTCGGCATGTAAAATAGCAGAAATTAGTAGCCCTAATAAATCCCTAGGCATGAACATAGTATGAAATATATGCCTCAAGTATCCCTAGACACAAGAAGATCAGTTCTGGAGAGTGCTGAAGCGACTGCTCCTCCACGGAGCATTCGCTTGGTCCTACCTGCGTAGATGGCGCCGCAAGGGCACGGAGCAGTTGCGGGTGATGAGGGATTCTCTCCTATTCATTCCACCTCCCCCCCCCCCCACCCCCCACCCCCCTCTCTAAATGGAGCTACCTGAGGCCGGACCCTATATTGTTCTGGATTAACTTGCTAACATTAGTGCCTTGAGTGTTGTAGAAATTTGCGCCAGATCAAGAAGCTAGGCTGTGCAAATTGGTGACTTCTGTGCTTATTACAAGATGACTTAACCACCGCAGTTAACGGAAGGCAGAGGCTTCTTTGGTGCGAGGTACGTCCACTCTCTCTGTTTCACACATCTTCTCGGAGAATATCTCGCATTATATCAATGCTGTGTCCTCAGTGAACAGAGGGTACTTTGCGCGTGTTGAAACCTATGCTTCTAGGAACTCGAAAGGAGGAGTACAATACTCACCATACGATTCAACGAAGAAAAGCAGAATATTCCACTGGACCTTGTGACATACCATTTGCTGTGGTCCTCTCTGGTTGAGAAATAGAAGTTACCTTTGCTCGTATGGATCCCTATACTCTCGACGTCAGTGACATTGTATGTTGTCGTGCAATATTTATCTTGAGCACCACCGGCGCCATTTCTCCAGGACTGGACAGTGATGCTGTCGTTCATTCGTCCTCTCAAGTCCATCGTGTAGACGTCTAGGAGAACAATGACAGAAAATTGAAATAGTCATTTATTTTCCGGCCTGTGTCCGGTGATCACATCTGAGCTCCATAATTTTAAATGCCTGCTGTTCGGGAATGCGTTATCAAGACCACCGTAACCCTCCCCCTCCCCTTGTGTGTGTATATATGTATATATATATATATATATATATATATATATATATATATATATATATATATATATATATATATATATATATATATATATATATATATATATATATGTGTGTGTGTAACGGCCCATGTGTAACTTTGACCAGGCATTCCCGATTGCAAGATATATATATATATATATATATATATATATATATATATTTTGCAATCGGGAATGCCTGGTCAAAGTTACACATGGGCCGTATTCATCACACAACACAATACCTTGCCGCCAATAACCACCATGGTAGCACGTAATATATCGCTCTGCTGAACTAGAGGGCGCAGTTGCCATTGCCAGCCACGGCGGCTGAATACGGGATAAAGGCGAAATGCAAAGACACCCGTGAGGCTTGATTTAGGGGCACGGTAGTGAGCCTCAGGCTGTTTAAATTATCCCAGAGTCACCCGCTAAGGTGTACCTCATAATGATATGGTGGTTTCGGCGCGCAAAGCCCCACCAGCACTGAATGTAAGGCTAATAGTATAGAGTAAATGTTAATAACAAACACGCGGCACGAAGACGAAGTACAAAGCCTTTAAAAAAAACAACAGTGAAATTTTATCGCCCCCCTCACGTATTATACGCAGTAATTTCAGTAATCGAAAACTGAGTAACGCATTCCTCTAAGATAATTTCCGATACTCTTTTTCCTACTCACAATGCCAACCAGGCCGTTCCCACGACGTCACCTTGAAAAAGGGAGAAGTTTACACTAGTCGTAATAAGCTTAACAAACAGCGAAGCTATTTGATCATAGGGGCTTAACGTGGCCTTCTTGGCGAAGGCTGGGTCTTTCCTTAGCGTAGACAAAGTAGAGTCGAACCACAGTCTGTCACAGACCATGCAAGAGTGTCCAAACTCCAGCACCAGAACTAACGTACAAAGCTAGCTGTGGCACCCCCCAGTGGAAGCACGGGGCCTTTCGTCGTTCGTACTCGGCTCGCGCAGCGGGCAAACTCGGCGCGGCGGGTCCGCGGACTGTCTGCGTCGGTGGGCGCGGCTGATAAGCAACGGCACGGAAAGTTTTTTGCGGACAGCCGACGTTTTACACGGAGCTCTAGGAGCTTCGCTCTTAAAAAAGTTGACTGGCCCTCATATAATCGCCTGCGTGGTGAATTTGATGAAAAGTCACACGACGGCTCTTCCTCGTTATGTGCCTTGCCTCTCGTGCGCCTTCAAATTATTTGACCTCGCATGACGTTTTTCGAACCGCGCAAGCACCAAGCCCAGTGCGTAACTGAGAAGCTCGGAAACTTAAAAAGCAGAAATTGACAGCGTTCCCTAAGAATAAGGACACATCAACGTGACATTCGCCACTGACTTAGTGTCGAAATCCTGGGCTGTCAGAATGAGAGATGATCTGCTGGGAGGTGCGATTACAGAAGAGACACTACTTGCTAGTCTTAAAGCTCTCACAGACACAGACCCTATAATATGTTCCTTGTACCAGCATTCATTACGTAAATTGAGCTACCGACTAGACTGAAATCGAGCGTCTATTAATGGACGAGCATCACCTCTTTATTTTACGTTAACATTAAAGAATGTACAAGGCCAATTCTCCCCGATTGAAATAAACAAATTCTAAGAACTTTTACAGAAAGCATTACTGAGTGATGCTCGAATTTCTATAATATAATCTATCTGAAACTTATAACTCATAAAAAGACATCTGAACCAAATTGAATGCAATTTTAAAAGAAAGCTAAATCGCAGTATATACGTTTTTATTTGTAAACAGACATTGAGACATTTAACCGCATTGTCAAATCCGCAGCTACAGCAGTCAGAGATTGTCTTGGATCGCCACGCTGCACATCAACAGAGGAGATCATCCCAATCACCAAAGATCATCCGGCCACAATGCACATTACTCCGGAGGCGCTTAGAGCGCATGTTAGGCACTTTGCTCGCGCCCCTGCCCACCACCTCGCTTCGCTTCCCGAAAGACCGACCGAGTGCCACCTTCTGCAAGAGAATACTGACTTACCGCGAGTTCCTTCCAACAGACCACACGCCTCCGGAACGCATCCTGACACCTCCTTCGTGTTTGGACCGACCAAAACTACGCTTGACAGTGCCAGGGATTCGCAAAAAGGCGGAGCTCTCGTCGCCAGCTCTGAAGCAGCTGACTCTACTCATGCTGCACGAAGAATACAAAGACCATGCTAAGTTTTACACGGATGGTTTGACAACTGTTGGAGGATCTGCAGGAGCAGTGATCTTCCCAGCAAGAGCCGAACGCATCCAGTTTCGACCGTCACACAAGACGACATCGGCAGCCGCGGAGCTCACGGCACTCCACAGCGCACTCCGCAGGATTGATCGCGAAGTACCACTAAACTGGACCATTTTTACTGATTCGAAACCAGCTCTGCAGTGTCTTCGAACTGTTCTACGCTGTGGGCCTCAAGACCAATTGGTGCTAAAAATACAACTATACCATCAACTCATAGACAAAGGGCATGTTGTGAAGGATTAGTGGAACGTCACTTTAATTCATGCACGGTGCGGTGAAGGAAGGAGCCAAACACAGTACGTCTGGTAAACACACATATATTAGGAAAAGTAACCGAACTCTCGCGACAATACACACACACACAGACAGGGATCCCGTACAATTTAAGCCCGCAGTCTAAAGACTATCATGTCCTATAGTGATGCGCTCACGTAACCGTCCGTAGCACAGCAGGCCGGCGGTCGATCCACTCAGCAGGGTGTTGGGACGTCGTGGCGCGGCAGGATGAACAGCCGGGCGAGTGGTGGCGGAGCCGACGTTATCTCAGGTAGGCGCCTGCCCGTCCAAGAACCGGCCAAGTACTGTGCAGGAGGCAGGACCGGTGCACCAGCGTAGGCAGGAGCGCGACCCGTCAGGAGGCTGCCCAGCGGTTCGCCCGGGTAGCCCTCGCCAACATGGATGGCCCTCGAACGTTGTCTGCCTGCGTGGCCGCTACCGTTCTTCCCAGCACACTGCTTCGTCTTCCTTTTTTCTTCACCGCCACCACCACGCGCTCTCTTTTTTGTCCGCAACGTGCCGCCTTCCTCGCTGCATTCTTCGTCTTCTTTCTTCCTTCACCACAGGGCACGACATAACTTTTCAGTTTTTACCAGGTCACTGCGGCATCACTGGTAACGAGCATGCCGACGATGAAGCTAGGAATGCTGACGAAAATGGCGTGATGGAACCTATTCCACTATCAAGAAGCGACGCAGCAGCAAATATTAATGCGCTCGCTCATGATGTCGCAAGGTCTATGTGGAACACGCCCGCTTTTCACCAAACCCGTCTTCACCACCTGGATCCGTGTCTACAACTTACTGTTCCATCTGGCTTACCCCGATCGGACGCGACCGTTCTGTACCGCATGTGGCTTGGGGTGTCTTTTACGAACGCCTTTGCTTGCCGCATCGGATGGGCAGACAGTGCTGCATGCGAACATTGCGGCTCTGACGAAACTATTGAACATGTTTTATGTCAGTGCCCTGAGTACAGCTCTCACAGACAGCCCCTCGCAGCAGTGTTTGTAAGTCTCGACGACAGGCCGCGGCGGTCGCATTTCGATGGAGGCGAAATGGTAGAGGCCCGTGTACTGTGCGATGTCAGTGCACGTTAAAGAACACCAGATGGTCAAAATTTCCGGAGCCCTCCACTACGGCGTCTCTCATAATCATATGGTGGTTTTGGGACGTAAAACCCCACATATTATTATTATTAAGTCTCGACGACAGGCCGCTATCTGAGAAATCAATCTTGGAATGGCAGAAAGATCGAGCTTCACGCCAGAAAGCGACGAAGGCGCTGTTGAAGTTCCTGCCCTGCGAGTGACCCGCCTCGTTGAGCGACTGTGACACTCCTGTGTGTTTGTGTGTGTGTTTCTGCTTTCTTCCCTCTCTTCCTTACTTTTCTGTCTCCCCTTACCCCTTCCCCAGTGCAGGGTAGCCAACCAGATATTCGTTTTCCGGTTAACCTCCCTGCCTTTCTGCATCGCATCTTTCTCTCTCTCTCTCTCTACAGCACATGATATAGCATAGTTTGTAGCTGCATCTGCGTATCTGAAGATTCTAAATGCAATGTAGCAGTTTACATGTTGCGCAATACATTGTAAGGTTTCCAAAGTTTTGTTAAAGTGCCATCTGTATAGACATACGTGATACAGTACTCAGCTGCGCATAACGCATGTTTTGCTTGTGGTAAATCTGTAAATAGGTGCTGTTTAGCGCCGCAATATTGTTTGTTATTGCGTGTTATGTTTAACTTGATATTTCAGCTTTCAAAAATACATTACTTCAAGTACGTTTCAGAGATTAATTGCCACAATAAAAAATATGCTTGCTGCATGCTTTCAAGAAAATAATGTAATGTGTTCATTACACTATGGCCAGTGAATGTTGAGATTAAAAGTTCTTTTTCCATCCAAGCGTGCTTAGCTGCTCCGGCGGTAAAGCTTCAACTAGATATTTACATTAGTTATAAGCCCTTGGAAATTTACGAACAATAGAGCCTGGAGCTCATGACTGAAATTTTCTATCGCCATATAAATTTTTAACCTGATTTTACCCTTGTTTGCTCAGTAGCACTACATTCATTTTAGTTATCAGTTAGGCAGGGGGAAAGGGAGGCCGCTTGCCACATCGTTGCCCAGAACCCTGAATGCATCAGTCCGCACGCCTGCGACGACACAGTGTATTGAAATCAGCGCAGACTTACTCATTTACGACAGGTGGAAAGTAGGGGACCATTGCATTGGTCATTGTTGCGCTCGGATTTTAATCTCAAAGAAGGCACTGCCACTATGGTCCTGACCCCTGCCATTTAGTTCTCCGTTACAGCCCATCTAAGCGACGTGTCCTAGTGAAACTAAGCGCAGTAACAATTTGCAATCCTGAGTAAAAATGACACGTCCTTCAGCCATTCGGCGCGCAGTTTGTTATCGAACGCGTGCGCAATCTACACTTAAATTTTAGATGTCAAATTATGGAGTTAGAAAATGGAACACAGACTTCATAGATCCTATTCTGGCGCTGTAATGTGCGAGAAGCAACACAGGAGCAATTAGTTTAATTATTTCTTCTCAGTTAACTGCTTTAAGTGCAAATCACTTGGAATCAGATGCGGCACCCTCGTTTTGAGAACATCCGGTCTTCCATGTCAAAGGGCACGAGGTGGCACATTTCATTTGCAAGTGCGTAAGTACGTGTACAGGCACCTGATGCGCGTATTCCAAAATTACACATAATTAAGCTGTGAGAGAGCACTTCATGCTGAACAGATTACCTGTCAACAATCGGGGAGGCTTGGCAATGATCATTACGGGTCTGCCTGCATTTGTCCAGAGGAAGTCAATCCTTAAGATAACCTTCTTGTCCCTCTGGTACATCTTGTGAAGTAAATACCAAAATTCTTTATAGGCGAATGCCCAGTTTGGTGCACGGCTTTGGTACACGTTGGCACCTTGGATACGAAGATGCAGCGCTGTGAAAAGAATTTTGTCCAAAATTGAATATACAGAGGGTGGCACTAAGAAATCCGCCATTAAGTTCAAGATGATTACGCTATTTTTACGAAGTATAAGAATTAAAGGAAGTGAAAAGTAGTCGAACGAACTCAGGGCTATTTTCAGTAGCTACGAGCAAAGCTCGCCTCCTAGTAATGAAGGTGTGTGACGCGCATCCTAAAAGTCAAGCCGTTCACCTTTTTGCCTGCAATGATTCCTTCTTGTTGAGACCAATGCGTAATTGTTATTTTATTTTATTTTCGAAAGTCTGCCCTTACGCATAATAATATTTTATTCAAAAAATACACATGCAAAAAAAAAATAACAATTTAACAATTTCGCATTGTCTCAACAAGAAGGAATCACTGCCGGATTACTCGCTAGTGAGTGGATTTACGTTTATGTAGGCCATTGACTTACCGACATGCAGCAGCAGTAGCAATGTGATGGTTCGCAAAATTTACTGATGTTGAACGTTTAATTTCACTTCCTAACGTCACGGCACCGCGCATGCATTACAGAGTAAAGCTGCTTTCTTTTGCGACATCAACTATACAGATACTCAAGCCAAATTTTTTACTTCGCAGTAATTCGAATAGTAAAGTGTGCGCGAGCAGGGGAATTCTCTAATAATGTCGATAAGAATATTTGAAAGCAAAGGACGAAACAGGATGGGCACCGTCGTACATAATGGTTTCGACTGCCTCCAAAGGGAACGAGATGCAGAGGAACAGCTGGCCATTCTCTCGACCACTCTCCGGGTATTCGTACTGTTTCGTCACGTTTTCCACAAATCTGGGCACGCTGTGCTGAAGCCACACTGCACCTCCGTTGGGTCCTTCGCCCGCCAACAGCACACCTGTATGGAAGTGGCGAAAACACGAGTTAAAAACAGCAAGAAGTAGACACGGACAAGAATGCACACAGGACCAGCGCTGCGTGCATTCTTGTCCTTGTGTACTTCGCGCTGTTTTTCACTATGAATACGTCCCAGTTTTTTCGCATCCACTCGCTTTTGAGAACACAAACTTATGCGATTTCGAACGAAAAAGGGAATGCTACGACAGAAGCTTGTATGTTCGCTGGGCATTTTAACTGCGCCAACCATGCTTAAATAATGAAACGGTTGTATTGTTCAAATCAAATCAAAGTTTCTCGAGCATGACGTGGAAGCCTAGAGTCGCGGACAAAAAGCCCATGCCAAAGCCTTGCTAAGGGTTCTGTGCTCCTTGAAGAAAACTTAGACCTCGCGGTCGAAGTGTTTTACAGGGAAGCTGTTACGAGATCATAACAGCCAATTTTGGTGTCATAGCTATCACACACGACGATAAAAATAAAACAGAAAAAAATGTCTCAGCTCGAATCAAACCCAGGCCTTTGTCTGGCAGTCAAGCACTGCCCGACAGAGCTAGGCCAGCTTCTGTCAGAGCCACGCCGACAAAGCTGGCGTTGATTTGTCACGCGTGAGAGCCACCGGCAGCACATAGCCACGTCGGTGCTTTACGCTTCTTCGCAATAAGACTCTATACAGGCGTGATGACGAACGAGGAATTACGTTAGCCCATGTATACTCCGTTTTAAGAGAGTAAATCAGACCAGCCGTCACACAATGTTAATTGAATAACGAGATTGCGGATTAAAGCTTGCCACCCATGACATAGGGCGCAGCCATAATTTTTCATCAGAAACCGTATGCGCTGCCTTGGCGAAAAAGATGACGCAAATACGAAATTAAAAAAAAAAAGTTCTCGCGGTTAAAAAAATCACTCTTTTTGTAACTTCGCGAATGCTTAGCAAAGATATAGAGCTATCTTCTGAGGTATCATACCTGTTTTTACTGCGACCGGCCCAGGTGAGTTTTTTTGACGTTAGACATTGATCCACTAAAAAAGAAGTAAAATTTGCGGTTTCCGCTCAGGCAATATGCTGTACATTAAGCACCTGAATTATTTTTATTTTCTAGCATGTTGAACAGGCCACCATTGTATATTTCATGTGTGCCCTTTGAATTTCCCATTTTCTTGAAAAAAAAATATAAACTTATTGCAACTTTATTAAATTTTGTTCGTGCCAAAAGCACTCCAAGGATTGATATACATGAAGAAGTCAATATTCCTACGGTCACATCACTTC
Organism: Rhipicephalus appendiculatus; assembly: GCA_030522465.1. Classification (NCBI taxonomy): domain Eukaryota; kingdom Metazoa; phylum Arthropoda; class Arachnida; order Ixodida; family Ixodidae; genus Rhipicephalus; species Rhipicephalus appendiculatus. Next base: position 15,940 of record JALIZH010005924.1, on the reverse strand, counting down.
ATTAGCTTCGCCTAAACACAATTTTATCGGGTGTATCACATAAACGTCCTTTGAAAAAAAAAAATCACAGTTCCACCGCAAGGGCGAAGCAATGAATGCGATAGCAAGAAATTGTAATATTTTACGAAGTAAGGCTGGGCGATAACTCTTTTGGGCCCGATCTGCGTAACTCTACGAAACGCTGGAGTAACTTAATGCGGCCGCTCTGCGGAGACAAACAGGAGCACAACAGGTAGAAGGTTTACGCGAGCCGTCTGTGATGCCTGCCGAGATAGCGTGCGCGGCAGCGATGGCGACCGCGCCCTTACTGTCAAAGTTCACGGTTGCTGCCCAAGCGGTACATTCCACTCCCCCTCCCGCGTTCCTTCTTGCTCCTTGAATATGAGCGGGAGGTTTCTTCTCTGCTTGAGTAGCAATCGACGGGAGGCATAGCACGTGGGGTGCTATTTTCGTATGCGCCCTCCGTGCAACGAAGATGGGGGGTCGGCTCTTTTCATTTCTGATACAGCTGCGTTCGGCGTCCCCGTTCGCGCGCTTTTCCCCGCGAGTTAGGCATACGACACGTGGGGGGGGATGTTATCGGTTTGGACTTTATACGGAACGTGATGGCGACGGCAAACGTGCCGAGTGTCCTTATAATTGCTGTCGCAATAAAATTGCTGTTTCATGTCCGCTAGGTCAATCGCCGCAAACCTACAAACTCCCACAAATAGGCGAGCAAGCTCTTTTGGCAACAGAAATATAAGAGCAGACCTAGTAATGAACGTCAAGAAAAACGTGGAATTTTTTCAGCCACAATTGTGAGGATCCGAAAGACACTGGTAGATTTGGCATTGAATTACCCAGTGACCTTCGCAGGAAGTGTTCGTAGAGTAGGCTGATGAGGAGGCAAACTCAAGCAGAACGCCAATTCGCTATACCAATTACTTCGTGACCACGATTCGTAATAAAATCTCGGCTTTAGTCGCCAAGCCGGATTTCACTGACAAAAATCCCAGTACCCATTATTGCTTTAATTTCCCATGCGCAGTCCTCCGCGGTGGTGACGCGGTTACGGTGCTCGGCTGCTGACTCGAAGGTCCCGGATTCGATCCCGGCAGCGGCGGTCGCATTTCGGTGGAGGCGAAATGCTAGAGGCCCGCGTTCTGTGCGATGTCAGTGCACGTTAAAGAACACCAGATGGTCAAAGTTTCCGGAGCCCTCCACTACGGCGTCTCTCATAAACATATCGTGGTTTTCGAACATAAAACCCCAGGAATTATTATGTTATTATTATATTTCCGTATGTAAGATATTCTTCTAACTCCTGTAGGCATCGCGACAGCCATTGATCACCTTTCTGCGAATCCTGCACCTGAGACTGACGGCATATGCCCAAAGCGACTTAAGATAACAAAGCCAGAACTATGTCATAAGTTAAGTGAGGTGTTTCAACAGCCTCTCGACGCAGGCTGTGTACACGACGATTGGAAGCTAGCCCGCGTAATCCCCTTGTTCAAATCAGGAGACAGCTCTAACGCAGCTAACTACGGGCCAATCTCTCCAGCCAGTATCGGCAGCAAACCGCTCGAGCACATCATTTCACCTGCACTAATATAGTACTTGTTGGAAAATAACTTTTTTTTTTTGCCAACCAACGTGGTTTACTGTGCAGTCGATCTTGCGAGACACACTTGTTTGAGCTAATTACTGACATTCACGGAGCTGTACATAATAGGTGCCAGATGCTGTTTTTATAGATTTCGAAGAAAGGTTTTGGACGACGTTCTTGTAGAAAACCTGGAACCCGACTGCTGCAAAATCTCGATCGCTCCTCTGCCCAAGAACATAGACGTAAATACAAACAAGAAACGTAGAGAGGAGAGAGTGCGATGGCTCCGTTAAAAATTAAAAAAAAAACAAAAATCGTCAGATCCCAAGTACCATGGGAATCGATGTTATGTGAAGCATGAGGAGGTAAGGTGACTAGGTTGTAATTTTTTTATTAAGCGAACCGTTATGGAATTACGCTAAAGATATGTACAAATGCAGTACGCACAGATATATATTGAACAGTCGCATATGTATGATATAACCAGTTGTTTGCAGATGCGTAATGATGCCAACGGAAGGATGGATATTGCCAACACCAGAAGCGGTAAGCTGATATCTAGCGCTTGTGATTGCGAGAATGGTAGCCCTGGATAGTACGTAATCGAACTACAGTCGATGGCGCTAACCCGACATGACTCCTTCATCATAGAAGTACGTATGTAATGTTTTGAAAGTTAGATAGCCAGCACTGCAAATACAAGTGACGTTTCACCAACAGTACGCCTGCGTAGGTTATTTTCCCAAAGCAAGTTTTGAGACCTGGCGTGGCTCTGTGGTAGAATACTTCATTGCCATGCAGATTGCATGGGTTCGATTTCTGCTGGGACTCTGATTTCTATTCTTTGCATTCGTCGGGTCAACGCTGCCGTTGTCAGTTTTTCTTAACGTTCACGCATTAAAATTACCAATGTCCGTCCTTGCCGTTCCTGGGTAGATAAAAATTGTCAAACACGTGTGGCTCATACCCGCATATTGCGGCCCGTTGTATACAAGTATGAGCCACACGCGTCTGGAGAAATGAGTTTGAGGACGTATGCGACGAGATTTTCGCGTTATTCAATTCACGACCAGCCAGACATATTCGTCAAATCCTCTTACCCTCCCTTACTAACTTTGGTCGACCTCAAGTTAAGGAGGCGATCGCGAGAGCACCCAGACGTAGGCGGCTGGATAGATATATAGATATGAAGATAGAAACGCCAAAGTGCTTGCAGTACGCAAAGAAATGCTTCGCATATAAAACAAATGTTTTGTATGTGGACGCTTCCAGATATAACTTGCAACAGCATTTCGCAGCCGAACAGAATGATGACAGGCCCATCCCTGTAGACGGCCCCGGTCGCCAAGGCGGAGTGCTTTGCCATTGCCCTGGCGGTCACAACACTGCAATGCAAAAACTCTCATGGGCGGCTCTGTTACATGAATAAAATCACGTAACACCGGTAACAAACGGTGACGTACGGGACTAAAATCACGTAACATCACATAACAACTGATAACGCTACAGAACTCACGTAGCAACTAGTAACGCGAGTAAAATCGCGTAACAACTAGTCACGTGGTTCAAAGCACGTAACGCCATGTAAGTAGTCACGGGACTAAAATCACGTAACAGCAATTAACGTGACAAAAAATCGCGTAAGAACTAGTCACGCGACTGAGAATCGCGCCACATCACGTAACACCTAGTCACGTGACCAAAATCGCGTAACACACGCCACGTGACGTGTTCCGAGAGAAAAAAAAACTAAACATGCGCGTAGTGTAGGGAACCGACCGAAATCGAAGAACAGTCAAGCCTACCCATACTTAGTACTACTAGCAAAAACTTAGAATAAGCTATACTAGCGGACAACTTTTCTGGGCAATGAAGGGAAGGCTACAGAGCCAAACTGGGCGTGTGCCACCGCTGAAAAACATAGTCCCAATTTGCGTCCGTGTTTTTCGCGTCAAAATCATAAAAACAACATTACTTTATTTTCTACCGGATGCTGTTTATAAAGAGACGCAGTACGCACCAAGGAGATATTCATTTTTGATTTAATTTATGCAGTGTCATTTCGCGTTTTCGCACGAGTGAAAACGTCGCACGTTTTACGTGCACCTCGCAGTCAAAATGGCGTCTTCGTCTTCAGGTGAGCGCTGGTCGCCTGCCAACTATTTCGACGACTCGCCGAAGGAGCGTGTGACGAATTTCTCTCACAAATGGCTGTCTAAGGAAACGAAGCAAATGGTATGCAATGTTATTATTCGAAAACGGTCGTCATTCGAAACGCGAGCCGCACCGGACTACTTCGCGGAGGAGTACATGCGCAATCGCTCCGCCCCCGTAGCTTTCCCTTCATTGCCAAGAAAAGCTGTCCGCGACTATAGGTCGAAAACTAGCTCCTCTGTTGGTTCCAGCCACGTGGTTCCAGCCTTGCGCTACTAGTGCAGCTGCGCTCCAATTTTTCTTAATTAGTAAAAGTTGTCTCTATAGTAGCTTTCCTGCGGTCTTTTTTCCATAATTTCAAATTTTGTTTTGTACATGATTGTTCGCATTGATTTTACGCATGCTGACTACTCACCCCTACCCCCCCCATGTAATGGCCTCGGGCCTCCAGAGGGTGCATGAATAAATAAATACCATTCTGACGAGGCCGAGGGGACTTCTGAAACGCCAGGAGAAAAAAAAACGATGAAATGAAGTGTGTTCCCTTCAAGCGCCACAGCTATTTTGCGATCGTGTTTCAAGACGTGGCATCATACCAACCCTTTGTGTGCCCTCCTCTTGTACCACCGTATCCATGAGGTAGCTGGTCGTTGTACGCCAGGAATGCGATATTCTGTAGAATAAAATACGTGCCCAAAATCAGTGTAATGTTCGCAAAAAGCTCTGGGTTTTATAATATTGGATCCAGTTGTACAATTCAATTTAGCCATGATGTTCCCTTCTCTCCAGCCAGTCGCTTTCTTTAGAACGCAATGAACTTTCCAGGCATGAAGGCACTTTGTCAGTAAAAACACGGTATCTTGTTACTAGATAGTGTATACGAGTGCACCATTAACGTACCACCTTGCAATGCGAAGAGAGAGAAGAAGCGGCATGGCGCACGAGATGCCCTCAGTCATATATGGTCACCGTCGGCTTTCAAATACAGGCAACTGTCAAATAACAGCAGATTGCAGATACAGGCCCCTACCTTTTCGGCCTTCTGGTGGACCCCATGACAACACGACCCCTTGAGGCGCAGCGTTCACATAGGTGGGCGTGACTCATTTTTGCTAGTTCTTTAGACTAGTGGCCAAGGCAAAACAAGATTCATTGAGCATAGAATGAACCAAACCTTTTGCATATACACTGAGTCTTTCTTTATCTACAATGAGCTGCCTATGACTGTAGCTGACCAGTTTGGCGAAGGTGCTACGATGTCCGGCGGCTCTGTCGACGTAACGAGTTTCAAGGCCAACGTAAAAAGTAATATATTTCTTTGCTCTAAATGAGTACAACCAAAAACAAATTGCGCATGCCTATTTCAGCCTGCGATGGGATCCTTTTTATGTAAGAATAGAACGTAACTGACTGAACAATAATTAAATATTTAATTACACGCTAGTTGGAACTACTAAAACTTGCACAAAACAGCATGTTCATTTTCTTTCTTGGAATGTAATATCGAAAAACAAAAGAAATATACTCGGGACGCGCTATCAGCACCATGATCTTCATTAACAATTAAATTATATTACGCAGAGTCACTCGATCTGTAATTGAAGTGCTTGGCGTCATTGTTTTCCAGTTAGAAAATATAGGAATAGCCCTGTAAGTGTACGTAAATTTGGCTGAGCATATCAACTATCTGCTCGTGCGGAAATTATGTGCCCGACAAGACGGCAATGTTTATTGCTAAGTAAAGTAATTTCAACAATTAACAGTCCAGTATGACAATTTTACGGTGCATATTGTGTGCCAATATGTTCCCTGACTACTCTGCAGTGAGGTTGCTCGGGAACATTTTCACATATCGCATGCACGATAAAGTTTGAAGGGGAAAAAGTTTTGTTGCGGAAAATTCATTAGCGAAGCTACAAGGGGGCACAGAAAAAAAAACGGCGACGAAGGTCGTGGGCTTCGGCGGCCTGGTTATGGATACCGTCGTCGCGACATCCCTGACGCGAAACAACTCCGCAGAAGTTGAAGACGCTGGCATTGATCTTGCCGGAGTTCACAACGATCCGAACGCAATAATAGCCACTGACTGCAAAGTGAAAGGTCGTGCACACACAAAGGAATCTGTATTACTCATGATACACGGTCTACTAGCTGCACGTCAAGGCAAACTGCACAGAACTGAAGTAAGACGGACCCCAAGCTATAGATCCGTGCCCTCTCTTCAGCGATTCTGCTACGTTGCTCGAGCGACTGCCCTCCGAGCACCACGAGTTGGCACGCGCACTTGCTACTAATCATATGCGCTGACGAAAGTAGTATAAATCGTGAATTAAACCACACGACACCGGTTTTGGGATCGCTTGCTACGAGACGAGAAAGTTCATAGTGCCGCGTTTGCGCCGGTAATCTCATTTTACCAGATACGCAAAGCTGTATGCTTCCAAAAGTACCTTGCACAAAAATTACTGTTACAGTGAGTTTGCCAATATTACTAACGCAAGACAAACTCAGTTTTACTTAATGAGCAGTAATAGTCATGTGTCGCCTGTCACCACTTGGCAGCCAAAACTCGCGGCAAGTTTTGGGGAACCGTCTGTTGATTAGAAAGGGCTATTTTGAATGTAGCTTTAAGCCTTTCTCGTTGTTACTTTAACTCGCTCATTTTCGGGCAATAATATTCTTACTATATAGCATGCATTCACCTACGTTTTTTTTCGATCTAATTCTCGCTTCAACTTCTGCATTATCAACGTCCACATAGTCGATAATTGTTCCTAATCGGTTGTCTCTACCTTTGGGTAGCATGAAACACTTACTTTTTGCTTCTTATCATATATTGGTGCCAGAGTTTCTTTTATGGGGTTCATTTTCTTAATGTAAATATCATAAGGCAAGAAATGCCATTCTGAAGTTTTCGAAGCGCTATCGTAGTACGCCATCTCACCGCCTTTAAGTTGCTGCGCGTTTCTGTTATCGTTAGTCTTTGGCAGCTTGTAGATAACGAACCTGAAAAACAAGAAATGGAAAATGAACATATGAATGTTCATGGACCATGTTCAGCATTGACTGAATACGCACCTTCAGTCCCCGAAGGTAGAATTAACACTACAATGAAATAGCAATGTGCTCGGACATATTCGCGCTGAAATACAGGTACATGCTATAGAAGTGTTCTTACGGTGTCTGCTATCATAAATAGTAGAGGCTTCATTTCTGAGGAAAGCTACCCAAACTACCATTGATGCCGTAGGTAAATGTACCATCAATGTGAATCAAGTGCTATGCCGTGCAAGTCCGTCCGTTCTATATAGTTCACAGTTTGAAAAGCAAACCGGGCTGGAGCAGCATGACGCGCATTTGGTTGAGTAAGTACTGCGCAATGGAGTAGCCGGTGAGAAGGGTTTGTGGGGGAAGGTTCAACCCCTACCCTAAATTTTTGAACTTTGTATATGTGTATACACACTCGCATATATAAACACGCGCGCGAACATACATAACGTATGCTTGTACACATCTGCACCCCCCCCCCCTCCCCCCCGGAAAAAAGTCCTGGCTACTCTCTTGCTGCTGCGCAAGTTAAGAACGCCTCTAAGACAGGAAATTTAGTAAACCATGAACAGCGCCACCGTAGTTCTTCAAACGTGGCCCGAACTCGGTTTTTATCTGGTCAATGTATTTCACGTTGTACACGTCACAATTCAACGCAAAAATGACATTGTTACTCTCATAGTTCAAAAGGGTTCCAGCTTTAAACGGCCTTGCAACATATTCGTTAACGTGGTCAGAGAACGTCCGCCTAGGTGGTTACGGTGCTCGGCTGCGGAGCCGAAGGTCGCGGATTGTCGCATTTTAATGGATGCGAAAGGCTGGAGGCCCGTGTACTGTGCAATGTCAGTGCATGTTAAAGAACACGAGCTGGTCAAAATTTCTGGAGCCCTCCACTACGGCGTCACTCAATCATATCGTAGTTTCGTGACGTAAAACACAAACAATTATTGTTATAGTCAGAAAACTGTGCCCATCGGTGGTCGAGGCCCCTGTAATCATGTGAGCCAAATATTATACCACGACATGAGGTAAGGAATGTACAGTTACGTTACAAAGATAGCCAGAAATCGCTTTCCTTTCTCTCCAGACTCCTTTATTCACGGGCGCGACTACGTCATAGGCGGGGCGGAGACGGCGATTAGCTGGTTTGAGTATTTTTAGGCTGCATACGTGCCGCGGCCGCCGCGGGGTGCTGGCACGTAGCCGTGCCGAGCTCTACAGCGCCAGAGTTGCATAGCGCGCTCGCCGGAAGTGAGCCCACGCGTTCAGAGAAAAGCAGAATTACGAGTGATGCCCAGAACCACCTAAGAGAGTCAAATCGGAAGCCTGTTTGGACTCAGCGATATGGAATGAAGCTCTGAGTCCAATCAGAGCCCAAGCGGTAACGTGTATTCACCGTAAAGTGGAGTCATGGAGAGCGAATCTTTATTACAGGCTAGCAGCATTTTAAGAACGCACACCCTAGCAAGCAGAAGCTGCCAAACTGGGCCCGGCCATGGCTATAAGTGAACGCGACTCGCGCGTCCTTCCCCGCGTTTATATTTTTCTTTCTTTTTTTTAAATAAATGTCTCTCTCTCTCTCTCCCCGTCTATACCGCGTGCCTGCTTTGCAGGGCCATTTCCACAGGATCGGTGCGCAGCATGCGTCTAACCCTTATCGACGCCCCTACTGCGCGGCTGCTCACCCGAACGGCGCACTGACGAAATAGACGCGCAGTACGCGCGCTCATGTGCTTCTTAGAGCGATAGGTGTACTTCTCCCAGTACACATCCAGAAAGCGCCTTCATGGATGAATCTGACCTTCAAGCTGACTTTCATTATCACTTTATTACCAAGACCACTTGATAGTGGTATTACATTACATAATTTGCATACCACATAAATGACACAAAAAAAAGAAAAGGAAAATACATGCACTGAGGTACATAATTTGCGTGTACAAAACTGAACACGACAAAAAAAAAAAAACGAACACATGAGCTAAAGTGTTACATACGTAATCACAAAAAGATACACCTAAATAATGCAAACTAAACTTGTACGAGCGCATAACTATGTTAACATAAGCCAGTTTCACGGGAAAGAGTGCGCAGTGACACTCTCCGTAAACATACGCAGGCAAGTGATGGCGCCGATTTGGTGGTCAAGCCAAGGTCAACGCCGGCGATAGACTACACCTGGCGACAACTTTTTGTGGCAGCACAGCCAAGGCTATGAAACTGAAGCACGCACTTTTTAGATGCGAAGCATCTTATGGCGAAGCTTAATCCGGTGGTGGTGGTGGAGGTGGTGTGCCGCGTGCCCACCCTTACTGCGCATGCGCAAACCCTGTTAGCGTTCGCGTAGCATCAAGTAAAACACGAAAAAAAAAAAATATATATATATATATATATATATATATATATATATATATATATATATATATATATATATATATATATATATATATATATATACTAAGGTACGTGAGATACGACGTACGTTTCAGCACAGTTTATTGACGTGTATTCGGCTATAACTGTGCTGAAACGTACGTCGTATCTCAAGTACCTTCTGTTGCAAATTGTGTAGACGACGAGGAGTGGTAGTATCATCATCAGATCAGAGTGTGTTCCAATAAAGAAGAGGTCATCGGGTGGGCTTCATCATGGGGACGGCGGCGTGTCCTTTTCTCAACATTTTGGTGCCGAAACCCGGGAGAAAGGACCTTTAGAGGTGAGACAGAGCGGTCTTCACGACTCCCCGACCGCATCTGTAGCCTGGAGGACTTTTGCAACGCCGCCGTTGGGTGAAAGTCATGTGCGAGGCCTAACCCTACCCGTGACCCAGATGGTGGAGCATGACATCTCGACGATGCCCGGAACTTCGTCGTGCGAAGCTTGTGTAACGGATCCCGCGTTGACGCCGACTTTGCCTCGCGACGCCGCCGGCCAGTGAATTTAACGTTTCCGACACTGGACCGCATCATGGAGGCCCTGATCGAAAGGCGGTGTCAAGTACGCAAGGCCGTTACGCAAGCCATCGCTAGCATCGAGAGACTACTGCATCTGGAGCGCCCACCAATAAGTGAGTTGCGGAATATTCACCATGTTTTGACAGACCAGTTCGAGCTTCTCAGAGGAATTGATAAAGAGATAGAAGATACGGTTGACATCGATCACTTAGAAGCAGAAATGGAAGAAGCCGACGTTTATGTGCGCCAGATTATTCGAGCAAAGGTCAAAGCTGAATATAAGATTGAAGATACATTAAAAGCTCGGCAGGCACGTATGGAGACTATAAGGCAAAGGATTAGGACAGAGGTATATGCGAAAGTACTCTCATCGTCTATGGCGCAACCATCTAGCCGATGCTTCAGCAATAGCGATATTATCGCACAGAAAGAAGACGACTCGACCACACGACAGATACAGGAACGTAGTGGAAGCAGTCAAACTAACGTTTCAACTACAGAAAGTACAATCCGAAAGACAGAAAGCGAAGAACAACCTCAACTTCCAGAGACCTATTCGATGCCTTCAGAGCTCTCATCAACGTGCAATACCCGTCATGTTAATGACAAGAGAGCGGCAACAACTGAGGCGTTTGTGGCGGAAGAGACTAGTCCGATCGAACATTCGGAAGCCTTTGGAAATTCTGAAGACCGTTCACCAGATACCAAGGATGAGTACACACCGAAGATGACAATGTCAATTAATAGGCAGTCCTCATTTCTATGCTTACAGGTGACCGGAGGAATCAAATCACAGCCAGTGCAACAAGGGGAAAGAAATAGAAGAAAGAAAGGACAGACCGCCAGAACACAGAAGCCTAAATGTAGCTCTTCAAGAAAGGTGCACATGTCAAGGCGGAAAAGAATGTGGACCCCACAGGCTACATTACTGCAGACGCCAAATGCCAAGACAGTATCACAGCAGCGAATGAAGCAGCCCAGGCCAAGGTGGAGGCAGAAGGCAGATGCTTACAAGGTAAACGCAGCCAAGACGAGAAAGCCAAGGAAAAGGTTCCCCAGAAAATGCCACATGAGATCTTGGTGGAAGAGACTTCAGTCTGAATTTTCATCCTTAGGAAGACCCCTCAGCGACAACTCAAGCTCAGCAAGGTCAACGCGTTCAAAGGCACGGGTGTGGAACAAGCGTCGTAAGCACCGCTGGAAGACCAGGTGCAGGAAGAAACCCGGATTGACCCACATGGATCGACTTGGACAAGTTCCTGATGAACAAAAAATATGTATTTAGAACCCGTGTGTATTAGAGTTCTTCGCCGTCAGACGTCATTGTGGGGGGCGTGGAGGATGTTGCAAATTGTGTAGACGACGAGGAGTGGTAGTATCATCATCAGATCAGAGTGTGTTCCAATAAAGAAGAGGTCATCGGGTGGGCTTCATCATGGGGACGGCGGCGTGTCCTAATGTTGCGAAATGACTTGTTCCCCAGACGTGAAAGAGAGACGTCCGTTTATTGCCAGTACTGAATGCGAACTGCCCCGACCACGTGCGCGTGCACCGGTGCCCTCGATGCGGCTTCCGTTTCTTTTTCTTCGATGAGATCTGGCACGCTCCAGGTTGCTCCGATCCGCGCTATTTTTCAACATCATCCCAGGGGGCCCAAGGTGAATCGCACCCGTCGAGGACAGTCTCAGGGCCTGCGTGATACTTCCTATAGTCATATATATATATATATATATATATATATATATATATATATATATATATATATATATATATATATATATATATATATATATATATATATAATGTTCAAGATTGTTCGCATTGTTATTAAGAAAGGTTGTACCGTGCAGGATTTTTGTTTTTTGCTGTTTCTAATTTTCTGTCGTTCTCGTGTCGATTTCACGTTTTCCTGCCCCGGTAGACAACGATGTTGTCGCTCGGTTGCAACAAATTCATATCGACGCTTGTGAGCGAGCATGAGTGCGTGTTCGTCAGCTGATCTGTATTCATCGAGCAGAAAGAAACGAAGACAGCGGTGCGTCGACAAGTATTTTGTTCCCGGCATATGCAGTCACCGGAAAAGGAGTTGTGTGCAAGTGATACCATCAGCGCTAGTGGATCTCTCATCGCGATAGCCACCTTGGAAGTGACACCGGCGACCTGCCAGTCTTCAGCCAGACAAGCTGCTTGAAAGCAAAATTGCGATTTGAAACTGTACGTCAAAGCAATGACCCTTTTCATCGATTCCGTTGCATACGTGGCCGGCATTTCGGTGGCCTATTGCCGATACAATCCGAAGATCGCGTATTGATCGCTCACTGTAGCGGCCGCGTTTGCGAAAGGAGCGCGCTACTCACACGCAAAGAAGTAACAAATGTGACAGTTAGTTTGTGCTCGTCCTGTGTATACTTGTTCGTTCGTTTCGTGCGTTCTTCTGTCTGTTTGAGCAGCGCGCTGTCGAGCTGTGACAGATGCTAGTTCGCGCTCGTCCTGTGTATGTTCTTCTCGTGCGTTCTTTCTGCTTGAGGAGCGCGCTGTAAGTTTCGAGCTGCTTGATGTTCTTCGCGTGGTATTCCAATTTTTTGCTATCGCAATCATTGCTTCGCCCTTGCGACGAAAGAAAGCACAATAAACGCTCCACTACCTCTGCGAAGACGCGTTTCACTTCCGTGTTAATACTAATATTAATACTATATGGGGTTCAACGTTCCAAAACCACGATATGATTGTGAGAGACGCCGTAGTGGAGGGCTCCGGAAATTTCGACCATCTGGTGTACATTAGCGTGCACTGACAGCGCACAGTACAAGGGCCTCTACCATTTCGCGTCCACCGAAATACGACCGCCGCGGCCGGGATCGAACCCGCGACCTTCGGGTCAGCAGCCGAGCACCGTAACCACTGATCCACCGTGGCGGACTTTCACATTCGTGTTATACCGATTCCTATCAGAGAGGGATGAGCCATTTTTTTTTACTTCTTTCTCGCACAAGAAAACGCCGCAATGACAAAATGAACGAAGTAAACGCGCAGTTCGCGCGCTAACGTGCTTTGTAATATCTTTACTCGCGCGACGCCTCAGTGACGAAGCTGACGAAGTACACGCGAAGCTGGCGTGCTCACTTTTATTGGACCAAATCTTGTGTGGCGCGACCTCCAGACAGACATTTAAGGCTTAAGCCTTAAAAAGTGTTCAAGGTCACTGCGCGCCCTGACGCTGCTTGTTGTCCATCAGTCATTCCCATCGCTGTGTATGTTTCAGCTCGCTCCTTGGGACGGTAGGAGAGCAAGCGCTTAAAGCCTGCGACAAATCCCTGTAATTCCACTGGTAACTGAAGGATTCGAAAAGTATTTGCGGCAATTGATTCGTGAGGCAACTAACTCAGAGAGTGTGGTCATTCAATGATTACTTGAAAAAGTGTTGCAAAGCCTCTTTAAAGGTGAAAGCAGTAAAGGTCGCCAAAGCATTTTCCGATGTTGACATGTTTTCGCTCATTTCGCAGCGCGGTTTATGACATCTTTGGCGTCCCAATTTCGTCAATTTAATTTGTTATCTTTCTGCATCTGATGCGGATGTCACTCAAATTTCTCCCATGATGGCACACCACTTGTAGCTGGTGCATATATATGGAGAGAAAAATAGCGTTTCGCTGAACACGTACAAATCGTGCCCATAGAATGTTTGCATGAGCTAAATCACGTGAGTGCGTCATGCGTGCTTCGGTTTTATTCCATGAGTACGTAAAAGATTAAAGCGGTTGGGGGGGGGGGGGGGGGGGGGGCAAGCCAGTAAAAGATCAGTTGTTGCTCAGAGCTGTCACTTTCCGAATGTCATCTCTTACAGTGCTCTCGCGAATTTTTTTTTTAAAGTTGACACTTTAAGCTCCCCGTTGTGGCTGTCAAATTCAGATATATCGGTACAAGAACGACGACATTTAAAGGCTTTAAGAACTTGTTGCTGAGCGAGTTAGGGAATACTTGACCACATCATCATTTTAGCGTTAAAAAGACAAATCCATGAGAGACTACAGATCCTGTGGCCTATCATGTGTTTGACATTTTGAGCGCTGAAATGATGTGGTCATTTAAAGGGACACTTAAAAGAAAAACGAACTTCTCCGTATTTGTAAACTACTCTTTCACGATACCATGAACGCCACACTTGCTGCGAGAAGACGCTTAGTGAGCGAGAAAACGCGCAAAAAGGAAATGCCAGTGGCGACGCCACCTTGAAGTTCTTGCATCAATAGTCGTGACGTCATAGATTTCGACGGCGTCCACTAAGGCCTGCATAGTTCCTAATCGGTAGAAATGAAGTGCGTTGCCCTCTGAGGGAGCCAGAGCATTAACATACCAAGTTTCTGCAAATTTCTTAGAGTCAATGTGGCCAAAATAGGAAGAAGCACTTTAAATCCGTGACGTCAACATTGGAGATTTCGGCGGGAAAGTCAAAAGTGAGACTTCGGTCCTAATTTTCTCGTACATTAATAAACCCATGGCAGTGAAATTAACGATATTGAAGTTTTCAGAGTAAGACTTATGAGTCTAAACTAACGTATTGTTTCATTTTAGTGTCCCTTTTAGAGCTTGTAAGTAAAAAATTTGAGTGAATCTGCGCGAAGGCGGGACAAGAAAGTGACTTGTCAAACAACACGAGCGCAGACTATCAAGAAATGGTTTATTCCAAAATACAGAGAACACACACCCTTGATGTAAGTGCAGGCGTGGTTAGTCTAAGATTGAGTCTATCTATAAGGCAAAGTAGAGAAGCTCCTTGAACAGATGGCACGCTGACCGGGGCTGGGCAAAGATACCTCACGAAATTCCACGAAACACATTCCACGAAAGACGTTGCTCTTTGCATTGTAGCCACGAAGGCGGAAAGAACCACGCAGTCCTAGCAGTGATTTTAGTTTCTATTATGAATTCTAGTGTTCATTAATAGTCCCAACTCTTACAAGACAAGACCCACGAGGTTCCGATGCATCTTTATAGCGTCGTCGCTCTCAGCAGAATCAGAAGTAAGGAACCCGCGCACATAGGCATGCACAGGGTTCAAAAGACAACATACTTCACAATGGACGGAAAAATAGAAATGAAGCGATGAAGTTCTCTCAAAATAGCCGGCCTGAGTAAAAATTCGGACTAAACAGTTCTTCGAATGCATCATTAAGCGCCTTCGGTCGCCACTATCGTCCAAAAGCTGCGTGGCCATAACATTGCTCTTGAATCAATGACGGAACAGATACGACTGAGTGAAATACGGGGCCAACTTCACCCACTCCCCCCCATTCTTTAAGTGATTAGAACGGGAACGGGCAGCCGTACCCCGTGCGCAGGCCTAAGCCCACGCATATATATACACACACACACACACACACACACACACACACACACACAATCATGTTCTCGGAAGTTCAAATAAGAGTTCAGTGGCATATAACGATGAGACAGAACGAGGTGCACACCATACACACTTCTCACGAAGTTTTAAACCGCACCTGCCTGCTTAACGTGAGGTATGGTGGTGCAGTCGATCAAATTAGCCCCCCTTAGTTAGTTTGACATCAAGCGTACAGGGCCTGATGGGACAGTGAGTAAGGGGTACTTAGTAGAAGTTAAACGAAAAGGTAGCGAAATTGCCTTAACTAAACACACGTCCGGTAAAAGTTCAATGAAAAACTTCATAAATGAAAAGAAAATGAAAGAAATCTACGTTAACTTCGTTTTGAGACAGTCTTGAGATGAGGTGTTAAAACAAAACATGCAAGTAATCAGATATTCTCTATCGACAGGCTGGGATTAGGCAAATGGAAGTAACAACAATATATTCGCTTTTGCCTATAGTTCTTTTATGCACTAACCTGAGGCAAATAAATTTAAACATCTTGATAACTTTTGTTTATAAAGAATCTATAGTCTAAGGTTAGGCGAAAAAGTTATACCAAATTGTCTGAAGATTGTATATAGACCATAATAGAAAAAAAAAGAAACATGCAATTTTTTACTTTTGTGTGCAGACAATCTACAGAATACAATTCAACAAAAAGTAGCGTATGCTTTTAAAACCTTTCTTTATAGAAAATGTGAATTTGGTGAATTTGGTTTTTTATGGCGCAAAAGCAGCTGAGGCTATGCTGCGCCAGACACAAGACGTTAAGGAATGGACACTGAAATGATGAACTTTTAAAGC
>JALIZH010005923.1:0-39171 GCA_030522465.1 Rhipicephalus appendiculatus | reverse complement strand
GGATACTTCAGAATTGTTTATGAAATAGCTAGTACACACTGGCGTAAATACGTAATGTGGCATGATATCATACGGTCACGACAATCTAGCAATATGAACACAAAAGATGAGATAATAAGAAATTATACAAAAAGAGTTCATTAGATATGGTATATGTATAGGTTGGGAATCAATGATCAGATGCATAAGTACTGGTTGCAAATTATTATGGAATTGATCAATTTCTTTGGAGTGAATTTACGGAAAGAGTGGCAATTTCTTCCCAAGAGGGTAACTTACTGATGAAAGAAATCATTGTTTCTCTTCAGTTTATTTTCAACACTGCAAGAGTACTGCGAGTTAGAGCGAGAGTACGGGCAAATCTAGCAGCCTCAGCGTTGCTGTACTGATCATGACGATAGCAGTAACAGTGTAACATTGATAACAGTAAAAGTATTAAACAAGGTGCGCACAAGTGTGCCAGGATACGAGGACACTTCGTGAAGAGCCGACGGGTGGTTACTGGTTAGGGGAAAGCTCGGTATCTTTTATTATTTATGGCTTACGTACGCACCACGGTCTTGCGTTCCTTTGTACTTTCAGCCGCACCCATGGAGAATACAAAGAACAGAAGGGTTCACGCACGCAAGCCACTTTAGGGCCCCGGCGCCAATACTCTAGTGGCTCACAACTACCCCGGGAAATTGCTAAGAAAAGAGAAGCTATATGTATATATGTGTAACCGTCGCGTCTGTAGTGCATGACTGTTGAGAAATTTGGGAATAATTAGTGCACACAAGGGTGTCTCCGTCGTCTGTTCTCCTCGACATCCCTCTGGCGCTGTTCCTGGATGTGGTATTTTAATGTTCCTTCATGTGTGTGCGTTTACTTATGAAGGCGAAAAAATGCTTAACCAAACAGGAAATGTTACCTCCGGCGTCTGCGGGAATATCACCATGGCATGACGTAATATGACGTCATCATGACGGCAGAGAGCGCCAAAATGTATGACCTCATCGTGATGTCGCAATGGCGTCATCTACCGTGCGTTAACACGATTACGTCATCACATTAGAGCGTCATCACATGGGGGGGGGGGGGGGAATCGTGGAGGCACTGCAAGTACACGCCAGGTGCAGACCGCTTGCAGCGCCTCCAACCCCTCAGGCATTGCAAAACCACTTCAGGTGCCGAAAATTTTCGCAGTCGCAGATTGGAATCCTTGCAATCTACAGAATAGAAAAGCAAGGAGGTTACTATCGCCTTTGAGTCGTCTTAGGCGAATGGTTAAGG
This sequence comes from Rhipicephalus appendiculatus, assembly GCA_030522465.1. Lineage (NCBI taxonomy): Eukaryota > Metazoa > Arthropoda > Arachnida > Ixodida > Ixodidae > Rhipicephalus > Rhipicephalus appendiculatus. The sequence goes on along the minus strand of JALIZH010005923.1, from coordinate 37,899 downwards.
GACCGTAGGGCCCTTTGTTAACTGTTGTAAACAGAAAACGCAGCATTTGTCACACTTTCATTAACCTACGACATTGCCTATGACCAAGCACATTGCCCGCTAGAGCAAGCGCCCACTACAGCTGACGTTGCAGGAAAGCTACTTATACGGCTGGACACAGTCCTCACCTGCACAACTCAAGAGACGTATTGTACGCGAACACGCTGACCTCGACTCCTTTAGGCAGGCCCGTGGTGCCTGACGTGTAGACGTAGAGCAGAATGTGGTTTCTCGTGTCTTCTATCTGTGGTTCTTGGAACTTGCCGTCTTCTCCTTCGAACTCTCGAACGCACACGAAGCCATGCGTGTGGTCTATGGAGAACAGCGCCTACAAGGAATGTGGCATCGTTTATCATGACGAAAATATTTCGCCGCCTGTACAATGGTCCAACGTGAAGCTCAAATTTCTCAAAAAAGTTATAGTGTCATATGTTGTCTAGAAATATCCCAGTACACGAACATTTGACTTTCTCGCAGACTTAACTAAGAAAGAGGTTATCACAATTCACGAGAATGAGAACTGAAACATATGCAATGCACGAGGCTCGTACACAAATGCCGTATTTATAACCTTATGTTATAAGGTTTCCTTAGTGCTGATCATGTTTCATTTCACTATATATGAGTGCTATTACTTTTATGCGCCCATTGTTTTTTGTTCTTGCACCTTTATTGTACTGTATTAGTTCCAGATTGTACCATTACATGTATTAATCCCGTGATAGGGCCACGCGGGCAACCGCCACGGAGAGCGCTCAGACCTACTCTGTAAAATATTTCCGCACCTGGGGCAGCCTCTTCATGCTTGTGTCGTAATAGGCACTTCTAGCGATGATTTAATATCCCACTTATAATGTGTAAATAGAAAACGCTTTATTCAGGGCCTCAATAATCAGTTTGGTGCGTACCAACGCAGCTGCGGAAACGCTTCTCCGTCATCAGCTGACCCCGAGCAGTGGCGCCACAGTGAGCGCTCGGAGGACTAGGCTCGAGACGCCGGTCGGGCGCCACGCAACAGACCGCGCTCATTTCTTTTTCATGTTGCGGCAGTGCAAAAACACCCAGGCTTTAATGTACGAAGAGTGAATAGAGAAAGAACATCGGTGATTAGAGTGCCTCGAGAAGGTGACGTGACTTTGCGAGGACGACACGAAGGTGAGTCCTTTATATCGTGGACCGCCTGCTACAGCGACGATGGTACGGTTTTAAAGTGATGAGATATCGTTGAATAGGGGAAGGCCGCTAGATGCAATGTTTTGACGTTGTTTCTTATCACTCCAAGCCTACATCTTGCCCCGAATTCTTAGTCTGAATGTTTAAAAAAAATGCATAAAAGATACCGCAGCTCTTGCTCTACCCCCCCCCCCCCAAAAAAAAAAAAAAAAAAGGAAAACGGAGCTTTACGTCTGCGTGCGTGACGTATTATTTTTCTTTTTCTCTTTCTTCCTTTCTTTCTCTTTCTTTCTTTCTTTCTTTCTTTCTTTCTTTCTTTCTTTCTTTCTTTCTTTCTTTCTTTCTTTCTTTCTTTCTTTCTTTCTTTCTTTCTTTCTTTCTTTCTTTCTTTCTTTCTTTCTTTCTTTCTTTGTAATTGTGCAATGCTACATCCTAACTCTTTCCTTTCTCCATACCGGGCAATGGACTTCCATCCACGTACTTCGCACCACAACTCTTCAGTTGCTACAGGCAGCAACGACGACCATTCATTCATATCAAGGCAGCAATGAAATGTGGGAAAATAAAATTACAAATGGCTTGGATAAAAAAGATGACATTGCCGTATCATATACGACTGATCGCCGACAACGCAAGATCGAGAGAAAATCATTTATTGGAAAATAGCGCATGCAAATGCGCATGTCACTGGCGTAATTCAAGGGCCGCGTCTCTCCGCGCCCTCTGGCGCCGGGTTCTCGGCGTACGACGCCGATGTGAGTCATAAGTGCTTCGCTTGAAATGTCAATGACACTTTTACTCGGAAATAGAGAATAGTGCTTGAACGAGAAATGAATGGGCACTGAAGCTGTTATATTGCCGAAGTTAGCATTTCACTATATGACCTTCATAAAGCCCTCATAAATTAATAATAATGATGTCTGGGGCCTTACGTCCCAAAACCACGATATGATTATGAGACGCCGTAGTGGAGGGCTCATGAATTTTCGACCATCTGGTCTCTTTTAACGTGCACCGTCATTGCGCAGTACACGGGCCTCTCGCATTTCGCCTCCATCGAAATGTGACCGCCATGGCGGGGATCGAACCCGCAACCTTCGGTCAGGAGGCGAGCACCATAACCACTGCTCCACCGCGGCGGACGGGTCCTCGTAAATTGATGCCAGCTTGTGGAAGCATAAGCACCGATACTCCTTTGTCTCTCCACCCTTCGAACAAATTAAAGCCTCAATGTTTCTGCGAACATTCCTTTTTCTTTAGATGTTTGCCATGACCTCTTCAAGCTTGACAAGAGAACATCATTCGCCTGCGCGACTGTTGCAATCTGAGCCGCAAGAAAGATTTTCAGCGCAAAAAACGGGACGAAGTAAGAATGACCACACAACACAAGCGCTGGCGAACAACTTTGTGTAGGTTACCGGAAAATATATAGCTGAAAAACAAAGCTAAAAGAAACAAAAACTAAAACCATCAAGTGCGCATAATGATGAAAGGCAAGTTAAATATGCCATTTCGACTCGTGGCAGATTCATCTTGCATTTCATCATTGTGCGCACGTGATGGTTTAAGTTTTGTTTTTCAGCTACATATTTTCCGGTGTAATAAACCTACACACAGTTGTTCGTCAGCGCTTGTGTTGTGTGATCATTCTTACTTCTTCCCGTTTTTGCGATGTTTCCCCTCAGTAGCATGTACCAACTGGCCCTTCAAGACAGCCTTCTGCAAAAGATTTTCAGTGCATCACCTTGAACTTGTACTTCTTGTGTACGTTAAGAATCTTGTCAGCATTCAGCTGCTCGGTTAGGATGTAGTCCGCTTGACTATCCTCCACGAGATGCAGTACTTCTCCTGCGAGGAAAAAGAAGGAGAATGGAGTGCTGACGGCAATATTCCGCTAAACTTTGCGACACAGCGTCCGCCATTTCGAAACGCGACTTTTGCAATATGTGTGCACTGTTCGTAAGGAAGAGACCGCAAACGCTGTAGTTATGGAAAATTAGCAATTCTTGTTGTTTAAAGTTCCTTTATATTACTTCTGATTGAAATATTTTGATGCACACTGCATTCGACGGTACGTTTGACACGGAGGGTTTCGGCAGTAATTTGAAAATATTTTCTTACCCTTTTAGAGTGCTCGCTGCGATCAGATGACTACCGCATTTCTTTGGAGTGGGTCGTTTAATTCTGTTTATGAAGAAATATAGCGCGACTGACGGTGCAATAATTACATAAGTATCGGTGTTGTAACTGCAGTTAATTGCTGTAAAATAGACTACATTTCTACTAGCTTTAAAATTGGTCTCTCAAACATTTCCATCAAATTATGTAAAAGGTAAAAAAAATCACAGCATATCCACGGGGTGAATGATGATGAGTGGGCGAAGCTGCGTAGGTTCATCGGTAAACCGTGAATCTTCCGCGAATTCTGCGCAGTACATCATCAACGACGTGAGATCGGGCGCGTTTATACTAAAGGGTCGATGAGAGTCATGGCGACGTGCAGCTCCCTTTAATTTTACATGTACGCTGTGAATTTTTTTATTGTTTAATCACGCACAGGAGACATCTCACACAGGCACTACCTTGGAGGTCGAAATCCAGTGCCTATATATACGCGGTGGTCAGTGAACGGTTGTGCAGCGCGAGCAGTCGGTCCAATAAAGAAAAAAAAAAGCGCGAGTAGTCGGTTTTTTCAATCAAGACGCTGCCTGCGTCGACGCCGCGAGGCAAGGTAGAGGGGGGGGGGCGTAGGAGAGGAGGAAGAGGGGGAAGCTTAAGAGAGGAGAGGGCGATACATATCACGTACTGTCACAGCGCATTGTCGTATTATAACAGCGCCATCTATCATTAATCATCAACGTATACGAAAAACCACTGACGCCATCTAGTATATCGTCACCCAACTGCAGTTTGCATGCATCTCTATGGGACAGCGCCATCTATTGTATGCTAAGGGAGACGCTACTGGCTACTCAGGATGCATCGACAACCGAGAACCACCCAGCTGATGCCATAAGGAGCTTCGCCCCTAAAACAGCGCAAAATAGACGAGAGGAACGAAGAAATACACAGGACGGGCGCTGTCTGTCTCGTCTATTTCGCGCTGTTTTTAGGAGCGAAGCTCCTTAGGCCGGCACCCCGCCGTCGCCGTTGAAGCTCCCTGGCACCGTGCCAGCTGTGGCGTATCCCCCCTCACGCTGGAAGATAAATGAGCTTTATGAGCGCTGGAACGCAGATGGCGTCTGCACGATGCGCAAAGCGCGAGGATACGAACGCATGCGAAACAGAGGCAGATTAGTCTCCCTCTCCCTCTTTCTTCGACTCTGCCCTCTCCCGTCAAAGCGGCGAACGCGCGAAACCATCGCTTCACCCTGGTTTCCGCCCAATGGTTGGTCCGTTGCCTGGACAATGAAACGCCGCGCGCGCCGAACGCCGCGTGCGTCCCATTTCTAAGGAGCTTCGCACATCGGTTGTATTCGTACACGGAGCAACTGTTAGTTTTACCTTTTACAATGTGTAACCAACTAGCCCAACGAAACACACTTCTGGGAAATTATGTAAATCTCGAGCAGTTATGAACAGCCGATTGCAATGCATGTCGTAAAGGTGTAAGACAGATGTGATTTTGTCAAACACAAAAAGAATGTTGTTTAGTGGGTTGGTTTAAGGGTCTAACGTTTGAAATCGAAGCAAGCTATGATAGACAGCGTAGTGAAAGTAAATGTATAATATTTACCACCTGGGGTTCTTTAACGAACACTGACATGTCGTACAACACGCGGACTCCTAGCAAGTCACCTCCACCGAAATGCGATCGCAGTAGCCGGGATCGAATCCGCGCCTTTCGGGCCTGCAGCCGAGCAACATAACCACTGGGCCACAGAGACGGCTTGACATATCATCCCATGATGAATTTATTGTTCGGGTTCAACGTCCCAAAAGAAGGATATGATTATGAGAGACGCCGTAGTGGAGGGTTCCGGAAACTTCGACCACCTGGGGTTCTTTAACGTGCACCTAAATCTAAGTACATGGGCCTCGAGCATTTTCGCCTGCATCGAAAATGCGGCCGCCGTGGCCGGGATTCGATCCCGCGACCTGCGGGTCAGTAGTCGAGCACCACAACCACTACGCCACCGCGGCGGCCCGTAATCATTACTCACCCGGACTCACTCAGACTCAGACTCACGGCTCGATCTGAGTCTGAGTGAGTCCGAGAGAGTCGACTCATGAGTCCTTTAGCCCAGAATTATCGCACCAATATCTCACGTAATCGGTGCTCTTCTTAGCGCCTTTTGATATAGTACCTTTGAATACGATTTTTGATGGCTCGTAAACCAGTGAGGTCATTTTTCTTGAAAAAGATGACATCAAATATACTTATCAAGAACTTTCTTGGAAGCGTTGGCAGGGGGGGGTGGATGTCGACACAATCCCCTACGTAATACGCGCGTGTGATCAATAAATATTGAGATGGTTTATGAAAGACACTGCTTTGGAATACGTGCGAGTAGACGTCAGTATATTTATTTATTTATTTATTTATTTATTTATTTATTTATTCATGACACCTTACAGGGCCCAATAGGACATTGAGTAAGGGGGGGCAAGTACAAAGCAAATATCAGAGAAAAGTACATCAATAAATACAGGGAAAAGTGTACAGGGAAGTTAAAGAGAAAAAAAAATTATGCAGCAAAAAAACAGCAAAACTAAGAAAAAAGAAACTAAAAATATATACATACAGCGCAAAGCATGTTCGGACAGAGCAACAGCATTTCTTATTCCATGAGAAAATTATTACACACTTGACACACACTGGCAAAAAAAAATGCAGGAAGACTTCGCGAATAAAGAAAGAAAAAAATGATGGTGACGACACTATTTCAAAAAATGTTTATGCAATTGATCAAGAAATGCTTGATGGTTATTGATCGATGCAATGTGGTCGGGAAGATCATTCCATAGAACAATGGCTCGAGGAGTGCTGATGAATTGAAGGCGTTAGTTCGTCGACTTATGCGTTGAATGCTATATTGGTTACGTAAGCGGCGTGATATGCGTGAGGGCGCTTCCAATGGCAAGGGAGATGGCCTGAATCCAGGCAAGGCTGATAGTAATGTTGAAGATATATGACCAATATATGACCATAGGTCGGCAGAAAAAAGTGGAACTCACTCAGACTCACTCAGGAAATATATTTCGCGCTTTGGACTCACTCGGACTCACACTCACCAAAATTTTCCTGAGCCGAACTCACTTGAACTCGCACTCACGAACATTTTCTTCAACCGTACTGACTCGGACTCAAACTCACCAAAATATTACTCACCCGGACTCACTCGGACTAAGACTCACGGCTCGATCTGAGTCTGAGTGAGTCCGAGTGAGTCGACTCATGAGTGAGTTCGCCAACCTATGGTCATGATGCATTACTTCACTTACCACTCCCAGAGGGCCATACCACCCCGCCGACAAAGAGCGCTGTGAGAAAAATGTGTAGGATATAAAAGGCAGGTTTGTAAAGCCTTCAGAGAATGTGACCGTGGCGCAATAGATAGCGTGCCCGGCATCTATTGTCACAGCTTTCGTTGTAAAAAATAAAAGCGTTTGTGACATAGGTATCTTTTTCTGTGTGCCTGTGTTTGCGCCGTTTTTTTACCTTTCAGTATGTGCCGATTCCCACTATGATCGGTTGCAACCTAAGAATAAATGCGTACTCCGCTCCCAGGCACTGCTGTCCCGCCAAGCATAGGTCGGCCAACTCACTCATCAGTCGACCCACTCGTACTCACTCAGACTGAGATCGAACCGTGAGTCTGAGTCTGAGTGAGTCTGGATGAGCAATATTTTGGTGAGTTTGAGTCCGAGTGAGTCCGGCTCAGGAAAATTTTGGTGCGTCTGAGTTCCGACTGAGTCCAAAGCGTGAGTCTGAGTGGGTTCAACTTTTTTTGTTTGCCGACCTATGCCCCCCATGTGATCACTGGCTTTGGTGCCCTATCCAGTTGTATTTGCTCATTTACCTGACGTCAAGCACCTCTCGTGAATTTGAGGTAGGGGAGTTTCATACGCAGACACATGAACGTGTCACTGGTTCACCACCGAAAACTTGAACTCCTTGAAAATTTCAGCGAACACTCCGACGTCAGGGCTTAGCGAGATGTAATACTTTCGTGGCAACATGGGGGTGGGCGGCCGCCAAACGTTGGCGCCGTCCCCACACGTTTTTAAAGACGATAGTCTTTCTTGGGATACCTAAACGGAGAAATTTTGGTCTGTCTGTCTGTTTCTCTGTTTGTCGGCACGTCGCACGATTCAGCGAGGTGGCCAAAGTGTAACCCCCTGCCTTACGACCTCCAATCTTGACCGAGGAGCATGTGTTCATACGGGTGAGCGTGGGCAATTAAAAATCAAATATTACGCATACCTGAGGCACAACAACAATACCTTAGTACTATTCACAGTGTTCCTTTAAAACAAAATCTATAGATACGTAATTATAAAGATCCTAGTGTTTATTACGCGGCGCTGAAAATGCGCCGCTGTGTACAAAACAAGTCTCCGCCCAGTGATTTAACTTCGACGCTGTGGTGCTGCCACCTGGCAGCAGCATAGTTCAACACAGGCAGATGTTCCCCGGTAGCGCTGTAGATGGCGTCCTCTTCTCTTTTATCAATGCCAGCCAGATACGGCTGATTCATCGTAGAAGAGCGCTGTCTCAGGCAAGGCAAAACATATATGGCCGCTTGATGAAATACGACCCACTCTACAAGACATGATCAGAGAACGCAGAGAAAAGACCGACGACCAAATTTCAGCGGAGAAACGCCGGCGTCCGTTTAAGCGTGCCCGGAAAACGTCCGAAAAACGAGCCCAGCGGCTAGCCCAGCTATTAAATTCTGGTACTCATGCCGCTCATGCAGTGCAGTCGGCACAAGACTATCGTCTTTCGACGACATTTGCAGCGAAGCACGCAGATACGCGGCCAATTTTTCTATCAAGAAACGTTCTTGCGGACTCTGAAGGTGTTGAATCTCACCATATCACAGTTACAGAGCTCCAAAACACAGACGAACTTTTATATACTACGGTTCTGTCAGGGAATGCTGACGCATTACTTTATATTATATAATTGAACAAAAGCGTCGCTAAACAGGCTTTGCCTCATCGTTCTGCCAGAGTTAGCTGCAGCTAGGTAACGTTAGCCATTTAGCCAACACTAGACAGAACTCGCTGTCATTATCCACAACTTATCCAATTAGCCGCCCCTAGCTTGTATTGTATTATTATTATGTGTTGCCGGCAATATAGTGGAGTAGTTTCTTCCCGCGACACGTGTATGGTTACCTGAATGCACACAATGACAGACTATCAGCGCATGTCTCCGCCCAAGAGCCATAAAACTCGTCTTTTTCATTTCTTGCTTATTCTATTTTTACAGTTGATATCTCAATTCATTTTTCTCTCTCCCTCTCTCTTCCTGTCTTTTCACCCCCAATCCCTTTCCCCACGCAGAGTAGCAGCAAGTGATGGATTTGAATACGCCGGCTGAGTTCTCTGCCTGTTAATAAAGAGTTGTGTCTCCCTTGCTGCGGCAACAACAGTGTCCTGCGTTCTTTATGCAGAACGCCCGCACTGTCATATACACTTACGTAAGACACCGCGCATTCCCATGGGCCATGGGGCATTGCCGTAGTGGCGCGAGGTTTTCAGTGGTTAAGAGCCTACGAATGCCATTTCAAGAGTAAAGAGAGCAGAAAACAAAAATAGGTCCCAATTAAAGATATAAGTGAATCCACCTTACGTTCTGGTAGTATTGGCTTGATCAAGACGACAGCGGCTCCGAGACAGCACAGGGAGTAGGTAGCGACGAATGATTCTGCAGAATTGGACACATTAACGCACACCCTGCTTCCGCAAGACACACCATGCCGCTGGAATCCATTGGCGTACCGCTCCATAAGAGTCAGAAGATCAGCGAAGCTCAGCCGTTCACCGCTCCATACCTGCGTGTCGATGTGAAGGGTTTGTATCAGAATAAAGAACTGTTTAATCAATCATTGCAGCACCTAAGGTGAGCCGCACTTCCAGCTGAACGCGTAGTAAGACGAATTAGTGCAAGCAAGGTGGATCCCACAATCATAAGAGATCGTTCAACACATCGTGGCTGCAGGCATTGCAAGGAGTGGGGTCCGCCGGGTCTCACTTACAGCAGCTGGCAGCCGCCGCCGTCCACATAGCCGATGTTCTCCAGTGAGAAGAACGCATTCCTAAGAGAAGATAGGCTTATTTACATAGTCACAAGAGGAATCGTTTCAGACAATCAGACACGAAAACAAGAAAGGGTTTTGTACACCGCGTCGGCTAGCACTGAGACATTAGGGAAGCGGTTACAGCAGCCCCCCGCCAATCCAGTTTCTTGCCATCTGAGCGCGCCGCCCACCAGAAGGGGTGAATTAGGCCACACTCGATGGTGAGCGTGGTCGAGATGTTCAGTGGGGGCCACAAATTCACTATAGAATGACGACGTACAAGTCCCACGCTTCGGCGACTTGTTTCCGAGAGCTCCCAGCGACGAGGTTGAGTTTGAAGGGTCGTTGACTTCGGGGATCTTTCGTGACGGTCACTGCCAAGAGCACCTCAAAACACTTATGCTTGCGTAGGTGAAGACCTAGAGCGATGGACACCTTTCTAGCGACGCCGTCTGAAAGGCAGCAGCTCTCCCCAACTCTCCCGTCGGGCTTCCGCGTAACACCATGACGACGGGCCGCCTCGCTCACTAAATTAGAGGTGAGCTCCTTCCAGGATAATGTGGGGCAGGGGCGTAGCCAGAAATTTTTTTCGGGGGGGGGGGGGGCACCTTTTTGATTTCGGGAGGGCACCTAATTGAAATGGTAATTTTTCGCTCTGTATGCCATGGCGAAAAAAAAATTTCGAGGGGGGGGGGGGCACGTGCCCGGTGTGCCACCCCCCTGGCTACGCCACTGATGTGGGGCTCAGTGTCCTGGTCCAAGCGCTGATCTCGGTGGGAAAGGCTTCCACTCGACCGGTCAACGCACACCGGCGCGTGTCATTTTCGGGGTCAAACTTAACTACATATGATTCTTGCACGTTTCCACAGCGGCACATAATGAATGCAGTGTGCAGTGACCAACTTGAAAGTAACAGTGATGCTTTCAAGAGTAATTCGACGCATAGTAACCCAATAACCCATGCATCAGGTAATCACTGCCGTCATTGCTTTACTCATTATTAAGGTTTTTTCTCTGTATTGATGAACACACCGTACACTGCTTTGTAAAGTAAAAAAAAATTTTTTTTGATATGCAGGACCTCGGTCCTTATGGGTCTTTCTGTGTACTGTCTCGTGCTATGTGTACCCAATATATGAGTTTATTTATCTTCTTTTTAGGGGCGAAGCTCCTTATGGCATCACCTGGGCGGTTCTCGGTTGTCCATGCATCCTGAGTAGCCAGTAGGCACTGGATTTCGACCTCCAAGGTAGTGCCGGTGTGAGATGTCTCCTGTGCGTGATTAAACAATAAAAAAAATTCACAGCGTACATGTAAAATTAAAGTGAGCAGAAAGTTGCCATGATTCATCGACCCTTTAGTATAAACGTGCCCGATCTCACGTCGTTGATGATGTACTGCGCAGAATTCGCGGAAGATTACCGGTTTACCGACGAACCTGCAAAGCTTCGCCCACTCATCATCATTCACTCCGTGGATATGGTGTCGTCATCTCCAGTTCTCGTCTCGTTTCCGAGAGGGCGCTGTCCCATAGACATGCGTACAATATGGCGGTTGGGTGAAGGTACGCTACATGGCGTTGGCGGTGCAGCTGTTCTCCGATTGCGCGGGGATCTCTCATTCCCCGGATCGCCGTACGAGTGCGCTTGCCGGATCGTGCTGCTTGGCGGACTATGGACGACGACCGGTCGTTGAAGTTTGAATAAAATTTCACACACACTATCGCTTTGATTACTGCTGGGCGAAACCACTGAAGATTTCACGGTGTAACCATGATTGCTTCAGTCACCGTAACTCTCATCGACCCTTTAGTATAAACGCGCCCGATCTCACGTCGGTGATGATGTACTGGGCAGAATTCACGGAATATTCACGGTTTACCGATGAACCTCCGCAGCTTCGCCCACTCATCATCATTCACTCCGTGAATATGCTGTGATTTTTTTTGCAGAGTACGTTCTTGTAGGGTCGTTCCAATAGCCGATATTGGTCATGATGATGTCCGCCACCGCGGGCGTTCGTCGCATAGTGAGAAAAGTATCCGAGTTCCCAAAAGAAAAAAACTTGGACATCCTTTATGTTCGACACAAAGAAATAAACACAATTGAATCCGCTCCCTCTCCGTGGGTGTCAACTATCCTTCCTCTGAGCCACGCCAAAGATTTAAACTGCTTCAGAAAAGTAGCCTCTGGAGCAGGGTTGCCGTTGGGTGGACGTGAAAAGGCGCCAGAACTCACGCCAAAAGTAGCCAAAGTAGCCATGTGATTTCATATTATCGCCAAATTTCTAGCCAAATAGAACGGAAGCGGTATTATCAACAGAGTCTTTACTATTGATGAATAAACAAAACCATTTTGAATAAGTGAAACCACAAGTTTAAAAAAGAGCCATGGCGCCAACTGGAAATTTTCGTCGCCAACGGGGTCCAAGAGTAGCCAATTTGGCGCAAAGTAGCCACTAACGGCAACCCTGCTCTGGAGACGCCTTCTCTGGCGAGGAATCACGTGGGAAGCTGTTAAACGTTTCGTTGCAAACGGGCGGCGTAGCACCAGGCAGCACATCATCAAAATTACGCCACAAGGGGGGTGCTTTAAATCGACCGAACTGATAGGATGACGATACGATGAATCACAGCTGAGCCATATCTAACGGGCGATGGGTGGGGGTGTTCTGACTATGCCAACGCTCGAAAAGAAGCATCCTTGAAGCATGCTAGGTTTGCATCAAATAAATAAGGTGCTCGTCGACATGCGTGATATGTCGTGTCATTTACGTAATTTCTGTGATGCCGGGTATTCCAACTAAACAAATAACTGCAATATGTCGTCATTAATGGGATTCCTGTATGGGATGTATAAAATGATCGTTATGTCAATCATGTGTGTGACATAATTTCTTACGCAGTTATAACGAATTCACTGAAATTTTGACGCTACCATGAAACGACTACATTTGCATCATGCCGTTCGGGTCATTCATAGGAAGACACAGAGGAGATATATGTATTGTTATTCACTACTTTACCTGACATTCATGCTTGCCACAAATTCACATGATGTGATGCACATTCTGTCATATAAAAAGGTAATGAAACGACCACCATCACATGTCGACCGCATCTTGACATTTGTGTCAGACGTACAGTACATCCATATCAAGCTATGCACGTCTTCACTCCTCAATCAAGTTGGTCATGCATTCATCTCACATGACACCAGCTTTGCACAAATCAAACTAAAGCAGCGACCACGAAAACCTCAAGACGTAGGCGGCAGTATAGTTAAATAGATAGATAGATAGATAGATAGATAGATAGATAGATAGATAGATAGATAGATAGATAGATAGATAGACGGTCAACTGGCCATCAGATCACTATAATATGCTTTGAATTTAATACCCCAGCATCATGTATGCTTAGATGTATGTGGCAATAGACAATATCTGAATGTGACCAATAATACAATGACTAGATTTCATCTGGCTCCCCAACGCCGTTTTTTTAACGGACTGGAGAGAAAGAGGTAAGAGACTGGCAGTACTTACAGATTTCAGGTAACGAGGGATAGCTTGAGTACTCCTTGGTTTAAATATTGCAAATAAGCGTGCTCTTAGTATGCATTGATTAAGTTACTTATCACGCTTTATATAATTTCCCAAATTACTGTCCCTTTTTTTCGCGTAGTTCTTGTTGCTGAAAAATTGGCAGGACCTGGAAATGAAAAGCTGTTTAGCAGGATGTTCAGTGTTCCTTAAAAAAATCTGTAAGCTGCGTTTTTTTTTTCCTTTTTGCTGCATAACTTTTATTCTCGATATGTGTAATCATTGGCAGTATTTTGTTGGCTCAAGCGTTTTCGAAATCCCGATTCGTTATCTTCCTGTCGTATGCAACTGAAAACGGAGATTTTGGAAAACATAAGACGATAGTAATCAGACCTTGGTGTAATAAGTACTTAATAGTCATTGTAGACGACATAGTTGGAAAGGACGAGGGAGACTATATCGCATTAGGCGCACTGGCTTGGAACGTTGCTTTAAGCTCTTTACGCTGGTACATGATGAGCTTAGATCTCTGTTCGCGAAATGCACGATTGCAGAAATCATTCAATGAATTATACTTATCCACACTAAACACTCACTGAATGAAGGAAGGAAGGAAGGAAGGATGGAAGGAAACAGAAAGGCGGGGAGGTGACCAGAAAAGCTTCTGGTTGGCTGCCCTGCACTGGGAGATTAGGGAAGGGCAATAGAAATATGAGAGAGAGAGAGCGGAGAAGAGAAGAAAGAAGAGGAAGAAAATGCAGTGACAGTCACTGGAATCAGTCAAGAAAGCAATACCTACCAATGCCGGTTGATCAGCGCGTTCTAGGAAGCGCCTCCTCACGTACTGGTAGAAAGATTCATCTCGGGGCAGTTCTATGGGTGGGTAAGGCGAGGACACCACGCCGTCCTTGATGGGCGCCTTCGTCATCTCCGGGCTCCGCAAGCTTCTTCCGGGCCGTTCACAGCCAGTTAGTTCTCCTGTTCTGAAAAAAGTATAGTATTTCTCATTCCAGCAATTAGCGGAGGATAACCTTATGATCATGAGCGTGCGCATTTAGAAGGCCTGGGAACCATACGTCTCTTTCCTCTAGCATCCCGATTGGCCGCCTCCCTGTAAGTCAAGTCAAGTCAAGTTTATTAAATAAGTCCGCGTTAATGGGGATGTCCACGCTAATTTAGTTCTGCAACTAATTATTTCGCACACAGCCCATGAACGCTCGTACGTCTAAGTTCAACTGACGAAGAAGAACCGATAGAAGAAAAACCTTCTACGAACTCACTTGGGCTTCGCTCGCTTCTATGATTCAAGACAAAAGGTTGAACGTAGTCGGGAAGACAACTCCGATGACTTTTCTCAAGCTCTCCCGCCCGCAGTTGCTTCACGTACCTTGCTGTTATGGCTAACTGCTCGTCGATCCAGCGAACATGCACAAGCAAGAGGTTTGTTCTCTCCTGGAAAACTGCGCACTCGAAAAGGCCGTTTATATGTTCCTCTTGAACAGCGAAACAAAAGCACGCCTATTTCGCTGTTCATTTCATTTTTTTAGCTACAGGCAACATGAATTCACAAACAGAGGAAAGCCGAGCAGTACACGACAGCCGCTGCTGCTGCATCGCCGAGCAATTAGGAAGATTGAAAAGGACTAGCTAAATAATTTAGGTTAATTAGCTGAGGCTCCCACACAAAATAAGCCATTCTGTTTGGGCAAGAGAGCTTTCCTTGTTCCTTTTGTCCGTGGAGGGTTGCAAGGTTCGCGGGTAAGTGAAGGTGCTATCTGTTTGTGGTACTCTCCCCCAATTCCAATACCTAAGGCGAGACCTTGCACACTCCCCCTGCTCGCGACATGAGAATGCATTTCACTGACGACCTCGTCCATCGCCTCCACGTGTCGCTGCTTTCGGGGTCGAGACAGATGCATAACGCTCCAGACGAGTTACGTGATTGATTCACTGGAATATTGCAAAACTTCATTATAGGCTGAGCTGAATGCGTCTGGTTTTTTACACAAGGTTAGAAAGGATGCGAATAATTGTTCTCCTTTAAACTGCTGCTTTAATCGAGCACGCATGCATGGCTATAACTTTTTATTATTTTACCGAGCTCCCAGTTGTATAAACTGCCGGCAATATAACTCGCCGTCTCATTGAATAGAGTCAGTGCCTCGAAAAGTCATTATAGCCTCAGCTGAACGTGTCTGGCTTTTACTGCGACAGCTGTGACGAGATCACAACCACGGCCGTTTTTTGCGTGAAATGAGAGAAAAATGAGATGAATAAAAACATTCAGGATGTAACAGTGTTCGAACCTGGACCCTCTCCGTGGCAGCCCAGTATTCCACCCCAGAGTCATGCCGGTGCTTGAAACACCTTTGCGAAAAGGACCCAGTACAGGTTTCATGTCGGGAAGGAACGATGTTAGCATGTGTAATGTAGCGTGGTAGAACAGTCAAATAACAACCAGGCGTGAAACAATGCGAATTGCGTAAATAGTGGGTCGTTGAAAGCTTCCAACCCATTACAAAAGGCTCAGCCATAATTCTTCGTCGTCATCAGCCACAGCATCAGCAAAGTGTACATAATGTCTTACAGGTGTGCCGCAGGTACCACACTTATCCCAGAATAACGAGTAACGTCATACTGCGCGCTTGCCTACTTCACAAAAGTTATGATGATTTATAGCGTAGTGGGTACCTCGCACCCGCCACTGTGATGTAGTTGTTATGGTGCTCGACTACTGACCCGAAGGTCGCGGGATCGATGGAGGCGGAATGTTTCAGGCCCTGTAATTAGATTTAGGTGCACGTTAAGAACCCCAGGAGGTCGGAATTTCCAGAGCCCTCCACTGCGGTGTCCCTCATAACCATATATGGTGGTTTTCGGACGTCAAACCCCAACAATTATTATTAGTGGGTATCTCGCAAGTGTACTTGTATTAGTTGCCAAAAAAGTCCATAAGGCCCCCATGATACGTTTCCTCGGGACCTCAATAAAGTAGTCTCTCTCTCTCACGTTAACGTGGAAGAGAGCGTTTTATAAGAGTAAAATAGCAACCAGGCGTCACACGATTCGAATGGTGTAACTAGTGGATAGTTTAGATCTTCCAACCCATTACAAAGGGCTCAGCCATAATTCTTCATCGCCATCAGCCACCATAGCAACAAAGTTACCACAGATTACCGCATAATGCCTTGCAGATGTGTAGCGGGTACCTCGCTTCTCCGCAGAATGAAGAATAATGGCGTAGTGGACGCTTCCCAGCTTGACAAAAGTTATGATTTATGGCGAGGTGAGTGCCTTGCAAGTGTACTTGTATTAGTAGCCCTAGGAATGTGACCTCGGGCTTTAGAAATGCAGCTCTCAAACGTTTCACTTCTCCGTACACGATCATTTCCGCAGTGCCGGATCACCGGACATGTGTGTGTGTGTGTGTGTGTGTGTGTGTGTGCGTGTGTGTGTGTGTGTGTGTGTGTGTTTGTGTGTGTGTGTGTGTGTTTGTGTGTGTGTTTGTGTGTGTGTGTGTGTGTGTGTGTGTGTGTGTGTGTGTGTGTGTGTGTGTGTGTGTGTGTGTGTGTGTGTGTGTGTGTGTGTGTGTGTGTGTGTGTGTGTGTGTGTGTGTGTGTGTGTGTGTGTGTGTGTGTGTGTGTGTGTGTGTGTGAGCAGCAGCAGCAGCAGCAGCAGCAGCAGCAGCGGCGGCGGCGGCGGCGGCGGCGGCGTTGACAGCGACATTCTTCGTGACTTGTTACGTCAGCTGCAATGACAGTTCCTATTCTACTTGTCTACTTACGTAAACCTTTCGTTAGCGCCATGTTGATTAACGTGCAATTCTTTTGTGTTTTTTTTGTCCATGAGAAAACCTTGTCAGCCCGGAAACGTTTGGTAAGTATTGCTGTGGCAAAAAAGCGTCGACGCACAATGGAGATATCTCCGCTATAACACTTAGAGCTCTGTTTGCTGGTTATTTTGTAACAGTAAGAAATCTAAGGGTAACCTTAAAAAAAACAACAAGAAAAATGTGTGTAAGTAAAACGTACAGGCTATTCCATACTACATCTGTGATTACATCGAAGAACGATGCGGGTGGCACTACTAGTAACTATGACATATAAACATGAATAAAGGTAGGGAATTCTTGAGGGCTTGTTTCTTCGTTTGAGACAACCTTAATGAAAACCTGCAGATAATGAAGCCAAGGAAGGTATAGGCACCGTTAGTTGTACTGTTTTAAGTGTACTGCAATAATTGTGATATAAATTTGAAGAAAGTAAAGCGGATGGAAATACAACTTGCCGCTGGCAGGGGTCTTCATTAACGTTATATAAGCATGCAGTATTATCGAGTTATACGTTAGAATTGAACAACGGAAAGTTCAGTGCACCTGAAAAATCTATTAAAAGAGCTCGTGTGAACTCCCATGAGAAGAATGGAGTATTTGGTATTGTGATGTTTTCCGATTACCCTTGCTAATATGCTTGAGACGTTTCCTTATAATAAGCATTATCAGAATGCAAACTTCATTTGGCTGTTTTACGAAGCCATACGCAGAATTTTCGTTGCTACATGTTCCAGTATGCCCGGGCGTTTTCGTTTTAAATACGGATCACTTTAGGGGGGCCTGGCTGTCGTATGCAGTCGTATGCTGTGATCGTATGCTGTCGTTGTCGCTTGGCGTAACGCAGTTAAAACCACATATAGCATAGCCATTTGTAGCATATTGAGTGTGCGCTCGCGCCAAAGACAAGACTTCTTCCTCTTGTTCTTCGAGCGCCTTCATGAGGATATTAAGGGCGGAGTACTTTAGGGGCCCGTGCAGTAGTATGCTGTAGTGTGCTGTCATCGCTTCGCGTACCGCAGGCAAAATCACGTATAAAAATTGAAAAAGAGGAAGCAAGCGAGAAGTAGAAAGACAGAGAAAGGAAGAAAAAATATAGGAAGAAAAATAGAACTAGGTACATAAAAACAAACAAAAGTATAAACACAGAAAAAAGGCGGGAAAGAAAACAAGAGAGAAACCGAGGGGGGAAAGAAAGACAAAACCGAAGAGAAACAAAGAAGGCTGCCTAGCTCCGCACTTCCTTTAGGCTTGGTACCACTAGTGCTAAGCTGCCTTAATTTTTTAGGAGCAAAGCTCCCGAAGCCCGCACCCCGATGGCGCCGTCGGCGCCATCGAAGCTCCCCGCCACATCATTATGCACTAAATGCCGCGTTATGGACACAGTGCTAATGGTTGTCTCGAACAAATAACTTTGTAAGTAAGGAAGAAATTGAAACTGTACCGCACACTGAGAGAAACAAACTTTATTGAAGTACCCTACTGAAGACTGTTACATACCAGCTTTTCATCAAGCACGCGCTACCGCCTTAAAACAACAGCACGAAATCACGACGCCAACGGCTAGCCTCGAGAGAGCACGCCCATCGAAAAAACTTCCCCATCTCCCGCTAAAGGGAAATATGTGTGGATGCGAAGCAGCGGGGACGTGGTTGGCTTGAGCGGGAGAAACGTCGCCGCTCCCCTTTCGCAGCAGCGGCCCGGGCGCTCATCGTGGCGCTGCACAGGAGAGAGAATGAAGCGCGCGCGCTCCGTCATTTTCATGCCGCGGAACTACGGTGGCGGCCCCAGCGGAATATGCAGCTGTCCCACCACCCGTCGATCGCGCCGCTCCGTAGAGTAGAGGATTCCTAGAAGAGAGAACAGGGGAACCGTAGGAGAGGAGGAGGGGACGCGCGTGCGCTGTGGGTGTGTGCGACGCGGGATGCGGGCGCCGCTCCATAGAGAATTCCTAGAGGAGAGAAAGGGGGAGCTTAGGAGAGGAGAGAGAGGGAGGGGACGCGCATGCGCTGTGGGACGCGGGAAGGAGGTACGGACAAAGACCCCGCAAGCACATGCGAGCAAGATCAAGGAATGGAGTCAACGGGACGTGGGCGTCGCTCCGTAGAGCAGAGGATTCCTAGAGGAGAGAAAGGGGGGGAGCAGAAGAGGAGAGAGAGGGGGGTGAGGGACGCGGGAAGAAGGGACGGAGAAAGCCCCCCGCAAGCACATGCCAGCAAGATCAAAGAATGGAGTCAACGGGACGTAGGCGTCGCTCCTTAGAGTACAGGACTCCTCGAGGAGAGAAAGGGGGGGGAGCGTAGGAGAGGAGAGAGAGGGGGGTGAGGGACGCGGAACGGACAAAGCCCTCGCAAACACATGCCAGCAAGATCAAGGAATGGAGTCAACGGGACATGGGCGTCGCTCCGTAGAGTACAGGATTTCTAGAGGAGAGAAAGGGGGAGGAGCGTAGGAGAGGAGAGAGAGGGGGGTGAGGGACGCGGGAAGGAGGGACGGAAAAAGGCCCCGCAAGCACATGCCAGCAAGATCAAGGAATGGAGTGAACGGGACGCGGGCGTCGCTCCGTAGAGTAGAGGATTCCTAGAGGGGAGAGAAAGGGGGGGGGAGCGTAGGAGAGGAGAGAGAAGGGGTGTGGGACGCGGGAAGGAGGGACGGACAAAGCCCCCGCAAGCACATGCCGGCAAGACCAAGGAATTGAGTCAACGAGACGTGGGCGTCGCTCCGTAGAGTACAGGATTCCTAGAGGAGAGAAAGGGGGGAGCGTAGGAGAGGAGAGAGAGGGGGGTGAGGGACGCATGAAGGAGGGACGGACAAAGCCCCCGCAAGCACATGCCGGCAAGATAAAGGAATTGAGTCAACGGGACGTGGGCGTCTCTCCGTAGAGTAGAGGATTCCTAGAGGAGAGAAAGGGGGGAGCGTAGGAGAGGAGAGAGAGGGGGGTGTGGGACGCGGGAAGGAGGGACGGACAAAGCCCCAGCAAGCACGTGCCGGCAAGATCAAGGAATGGAGTCAACGGGACGCGGGCGTCGCTTCGTAGAGTACAAGATTCCTAGAGGAGAGAAAGGGGTGGGGTAGCGCAGGAGGGAGAGGGGGTGTGGGACGCGGGAAGGAGGGACGGACAAAGCCCCCGCAAGCACATGCCGGCAAGACCAAGGAATTGAGTCAACGGGACGTGGGCGTCGCTCCGAAGAGTACAGGATTCCCAGAGGAGAGAAAGGGGGAGCGTAGGAGAGGAGAGAGAGGGGGTGAGGGACGCATGAAGGAGGGTCGGACAAAGCCCCCGCAAGCACATGCCGGCAAGATAAAGGAATTGAGTCAACGGGACGTGGGCGTCGCTCCGTAGAGTAGAGGATTCCTAGAGGAGAGAAAGGGGGAGCGTAGGAGAGGAGAGAGAGGTGGTGTGGTACGCGGGAAGGAGGGACGGACAAAGCCCCCCGCAAGCACATGCAAGCGAGATCAAGGAATAGAGTCAACGTGGGCGACAGACACCATCGGGAGTGCGTGTTATTCTTTGCTTGCACCCACCACCTGCCTAGCCATCGCTAAGCAGCCACTCTGTGCTCTCGGGCATGACTCTGTTGACTGTGATGGTGGTTGACGGCCTTATTGTACTACAGTGTTCTGGTTCGCATAGTGTGTGCTTCCCTACTCCATGAAAGTGACCGGACGCGGGACGGACAAAGCCCCGAGCATAAGATGCTTCGCATCTAAAACACGACTATCAAAATAGCCCCGAAGGCGTGCCCCCCTGTCACCCCTCCGGAGAAGACACCCGCCGACACCGATAAACTCGAATCAAGCGTTCACGCAAAGCGCGGAAAAATAGCGAATCGAGACATGATTCTATGTAGAGTGAAGCCACCGCTGTGGACGCGTCCGCCACCGCGAGATAAAGTACATGAGGGAACACTCCGCCATTTCCCAAGCTTTCACTAGGCTGTGAGCAGTTGACTCACGTCGAAGATTCGCAAACCCGGTTGTAACCCAATATAAGTGCGTGGCGACAGTAGTTGGAAAGTCAGTGAAGCAAGAAACTATGATGTGCAAGTGAGAGTATGGTTCTGTCTGCCAGAGAAGACGTGTTGTGTTTCGATGTAGTGCCGTCAGTCTGTCTTGGAAGAAATGCCGAGATCACACCGTGTGAGCACTGAAGAGTTTCGAAGACACTGTCACCTGAGAAAAGACGTGTGATACCGACGGCCGAATATATTACGTCCCAATACCACGATATGGTTATTAGGGACGCCTTATTCGAAGGCTCCAGAAATTTCGACCACCTGGGGTTCTTTCATCACTATCATCATCAGCCTGACTACGCCCACTGCAGGGCAAAGGCCTCTCCCATGTTCCGCCAATCAACCCGATCCTGTGCTTTCTGTTGCCACGTTATACCTGCAAACTTCTCAATCTCATCTGCCCACCTAATTTTCTGTCTCCCCCTCACGCGTTTGCCATCTCTTGGAATCCAGTCAGGGGGGGTTCTTTACATGCCCCCTAAATTTACGTGCACGGGCCTGAAGTATTTCCGCCTCCATCTAAAATACGGCCGCGGTGTCCGGGACTCGATCCCGCGTCATTTGGGCCAGCACCCGACGTCCGAAGGGACCCACTAGTCAGCGCTACAGTGCACGTGGAGCTAAAGCCCCTAGATAAATTAAAGTAGCGCCAACCGCGCCCCTTCGCCTCTGCCTCATCTCCCAGCAGCTGCAGCAGCGCCTCTATGGTGTCCGCCAGGGAACTGCCGGAAGCACGGCCGGCCGTGGTGAAAGTACAGTGTGCTAGAAAGGGGCAGTGAAGCGGGCGGCAGCCTCCGCGTGACTCCGGCGGCGTCGTCAGTAGCGGCGGCGCTGCGGTCGACCACTCTTGAAGAGGAGCTCGCGAAACGTAGCTTCCACTGCGACACTCGCATGCGCTTGGCGCGCGCTGTATATATTTGAAAGACCAAAACTACAAGACAGATTGGTTTTCCCACATATGCGAACGCATTTCGCGAATGCACTCGCCGCTACCCATCGCCTTTGAGTTCCATTCGAACATTTTCAACCCTTTCAGCAATTATGGTCGAGTTCGTTTAGCTTACAGATCGAGCTTGAAAGCGCAGACGAGTCTGTGATCCCGAGCGCGTAGATTCGGATTTTAGGTTACCGCAAAGGGGAAGCCGTGTGAGAGGATAACTAAACGTAGCTAATCCCCGCGACTGTGAAAGCAAGTTTAAACTAAACAATCGCATAGCGCGCTCGTTCTCTTTGCGACACCTGTAAACAGCATAGTAGGATATGCCTGAAAAAACAAAATATGAAGGCGCGAATGGACTACGTCGCGCACAATCAGTAGGACTCGTTGCGGAAACAGCAATAATTGAAACATTAGTGCCCGAATTTGAGCAGTCACATACGCCCACAGCAACAGTTTATTTTGAAAAGTTCACTGAAATTCACCTGTAAAAGTCATGTCCCAAACGCAAGGCCAGCGGAAATCAACTGAAAAGGAGGACTAGCACTGCACTTATGTAAAAAGTCGAGTGGGAACTTCCTTGAACTGGCAAAGAAGTTGATTGTATTTATACTGACCCTGCTTTGGCGAGCAGTTAAACAAGTCACAACATTTCACAAAATGGAGACAAGGTCATGTCTGTAATCTGTGACATAATGGTGACAATGCATCACAGAATATGAGAACACACGTGAGACAGTATGGCACAGAACACTGATATATGAAATTGTTTTTCACATTAATGCAATGATAGCATCACCCAACGAATGGATAGAACAACTGAACTATTTTACAAAAGGGAAGCCACTTGCTTTGATTCAGTAAATTCACACAGCTAGGAAGGTAAAGGGCAGAAAATAAACGACAGAGCAGGTGGGGAAGGCAAAAGTATAATACACGTTGAGAGAGATGCCATGCACCTAGTTCAGCCTGCTTAGTTTGAGGTGCTTGGCTAAAGTACGTTTTCTCAGCAGATTGGACTTATTCTCGCCTTTCACAAAAAAGTGCAGTCGCATAGTAACGTAAAACCCAACAATGCGTGCTGTTAGGCTCTTAGCATGAATTTAGCAGCCAACCTGCACTGGGGAAGCATGATGAATCATGTGCAATACATCCATAACACTCTCACTATGAAGTTTGCGTCCGCTGAAACAGTTAGTAAACACATCTTCAAGATGTGAAATGAACCTAAGCAATTCAAGTGAGGGTTAATGCAAGTCACCCAGGTCGTTGTGCTTGATGAATTCTGCTGCAGGCATGTGGCACGCATCTTGTGCTGGAAGAAGAAGGCAGTCAGTGCAAGCAGGGCAATTGCTTGGTAAGACACACTTCTTGGCAACATAGCCGGCAAGGTGACATGTCAGCCTCGAGTCTCTTCTTCTCACATGGTATGGATGCTCTGCAGCATTTCCTAAAGTCGACTCGGTGGCAGGCGCTTGCTTGTTAAAGTACGAGTTGACTCTTTCGAACCTTCTTCATCCTCCCTCTGCATTCATTATACAGAGTAATATTACGGATCATTTCCCAGTTGCGCTTCGCTTTGAGAATAGTCCTCGCATTAATAATGCGAGTTTTGTTACCAATAAGTTTGACCGCGAAAAATTTGTTGAAGCGGTATCAAATTCTGATTGGTCTTGTGTCACTTCATTGAACAATGCTGCGTCAGCATACACTACATTCATATCCATAATATCCAACTGCGTATCCTCATCGACAACAAGTGTTGAATGCCATAAACGTTATGCCTCGCCTAAGAATGCATGGTTAATGAAAGGATTACTTAATAGCCTACGTAAAAAAGATAACTTATACAAAAAAAAAAAAAAAGACAGCCATTTAATTTGCGCCTACTTGATTGTTACAAGCAATATTGTAACACATTGAATGCTGTATTAAAGAAGCGAAAAAGTACTATTATCAAAATGAAATCAACCGTACTGGATCAGACGCAAAAAAGCAATGGCGCCTGATCAATTCTTTTCTTAATAAAACCACTAATCCAGCTATATCCAGCATCATCCATGAAGGTTCGGTAATGTCAAATCCACTAGACATTGCCAATACATTTAGTGACTACTACTCCTCTCCTATACCAGTTCCACCCAGTGTGCATGACGAACTTGCTCATTGTGGTCACTCATTTTTTTCTTTTTCCTACCACCCCTGAGGAGGTAAGAAATACAATTATTAGCATAAAGTCCTCCAGCGCAGGTATTGACAACATATCTGCTTACCATGTGAAAATGGTTGCTGATATGATTGCAGATGTGCTCACCCACATAATCAATCTAATTTTCGAGTCTGCTACATTTCCCCGTGAGTTGAAAATAAGTACGGTAATTCCAGTATTTAAGAAAGGTGACAGATGCTTAATATCAAATTACAGACTTATACCCATTCTACCCTTTTTTTAGCAAGGTAATTGAAAAGCTAATACATGTTCGACTGTCCAGCTACCTAACTAAATTTCACCCATTTCATCCGAATCAGTTTGGTTTTAGACAAGGATATTCGACTAACTTAGCCCTAATTTATTTTACAGAAAAAATGCAAACTAGAAAATGACCGGGGTAACTTCATTGGTTCTGTCTTTTTTAGATTTTACTAAAGCGTTTGATACACTAAATCATGACAATCTGTTCTCCAAACTTTCATCTTATGGCATCACTGGCAACTCTCTCCATCTTTTTCGCCGTTACTTATCTGATCGAGAGCAATTAGTATCCATCTCTGACATCCATTCCACTAAAAAAAATAGTTAACATCGGTGTTCCACAATGCTCAATTCTGGGCCCACTATTATTTCTACTCTACATTAACGACCTTCCGCAATGTTTAACCTCATCAACTGAATGCATTTTGTATGCTGACGACGCGACCCTCCTACTTCCAAATAATTCAATAAGCAACCTGATAACAACGCTTAATGTTGAGCTTCTTAACGTTAGCGCAAGGTGTACAAAAAATAAGCTTTTGATAAATCCCTCCAAAACCAAGTTCTTAATCTTTAATTCCAGGTCAATAAATAACGCCGAAGTTCCACCACTTTTTATGGAATCGTATCCCATCCACCTATCAGATCATTGTTCTTTCCTTGGAATTAAACTTGATTCCCGGTTAAAATTCAACTTACATATTCAAGAACTGCAACGGGAAACATCTTATTGTATTAGGGTATTACTAAAAGCTAGATGTTATTTTGATTTGACTACTTTGACCACTTTATATTATGCATTCATACACAGTCATCTTAACTACTGCATTGCGTCATGGGGCCAAACATATAATTGCCATCTTTCTTCCCTCCAACATGTACAAAATCAAGCCATTCGCATTCTCACCTGGAGCAGCCGACGCTCCCATGTTACTAATTTGTACACGGAACTAAACCTACTAAATACTGACAACCTGAACAAATTTAATGTATGCATTTTCGCCTATCGAGTAGTTAACCACAGCCTACTAAAATTTGTTCTCATCCGAAACCTTTCTAATTCGAACATTACCCGCTTTTCCTCAAATAACGACTTTTTACTTCCCGAGGTACGAACTAACTATGGTTCTCAAAGACTAGCTTTTGTTTTAATCAAGCTTTGGAATTCTTTACCATATAATATTAAGTGTGCTTTTTCTATTTCGTCATTTAAACGTCAGCTTCGCAAATTAATGTTTAATCAATAGCACCATTCATTGCATGTTATTCAAACATAACTTTAATTCCGTAGTTCTGATTGTGTTTGCCCTTATGTTACTGTTCCTTACCCTTATTCCTTTTATGTTTTACATTGTATTCCTATTCGTATCGCCGTTTTTTTCCATTACTTTGTACTATGAATACTCCGCTGTTTTCCTTTTTGCTGTTAAGTAGTGTTATCTTTTTCTTTACCATTACAATAAGGTCCCCCCCTACAGTGTTTACACTATGGGACCTTTTTCTGTACTAAAATGTCTATATTCTGTATATGTTCTCAATGGTAAATAAACTTCAACTTCAACTGTGTCCATCAGTTTCCTCTTGCCTTTTAATTCGTTGTCTTCAATGCTGAGGAGTGAGCTGATTGTATCTGCAGTTGAATTGTCACCTGTTACGCTGCGGGCAAGGTTATAGAACGACAGGCAGTTTACTGTAAGGAGAAACTGCTGTGGGGTAGGGTGTGTATTGCAGCCTGAAGACATCCTTACAATTCCAAAAAAAATTCTCAACTTTGTCTTGGCTGAGTCTAGATGTCATCAAATAAGTGTATCCCACTTTCTTGTGCAGGCAGTCGAGGAGCTCAAGCGTGCTTGTAAGGGTTACTCTTAGCCCTTCTGCTGTGTATTGGCCGAGGAACTGCTTTTTGTCTGTGTGGTCCTCCCGCTTGTTAATGAATTGAAGCATTTCCTTTATAACTTCTGCACTAGGAGAGTTAGGCTGGATGGCTTCTGCAGTATAGCTGCCAGTCATAACAGTGATCAGTGCTTTCATCCTTTTAAAAAACTTTTCCGTGGCATCGATGTTCCCGAAACGTCTCTGCAGCTGTGTACGGTAAATGAAAAAGGCTTTGAGTGGACCGTCTCCAAATATCTGAAATGCGGAACTTGCCCTCATTTTTTCAAAATTATTGGGCATTACGTGAACGGCGGTAATACTTGGCATCGCCTTCAGGGTGGCCGAATCGCTGTCAAGTTTGAACGCTTCTTTCACAAACTGCAGTGAAACATCTCCCTCAGGTGTGTTGAATGAGGTGTTCAAAAGTCGATTGCGCACATTCTTCACAAGATGCGGAAAATCCGAGAAAAAGTGAAGAAAGCGGTTGCTGTCAACAGGGTGCACTGCCTTGCAGACGACTTCCTTCGATGAGGCATGAATGTTGAACTTTCTCCACATCGCCCTATTCCATGTTGCCGCCTCACAGGTCAGGAAATCTACAAACAAACCTGCTTTCTCCGCTAGCACTGTCGCCTCAAGCACAATCTTGGCTAAAACGTCGCCCTTTACGTTCTCGTGGCTTGCAAATGCCCCAAGCAGCTGTGTCCAGCTACCCACAAGGGGCACAAACATCACAACAAGCCCATGATTGCACAGGAGTGAGTGTTGTTCGTTAGGTGTGTACTGCGCTAAATCGACAAAGCCGTCAATTTTGCTATCTGCACTAACTGACAGATTTTCAGACAGCTTCATCTCATCCACAACAATACCTCCGTGTCGATGGAAGCCGTCAAATTGAGCCACTTTTTTTTTTAGTGCACTCAACATCTTTTCATTGAAACCATAGCCAGTTCTGTATTGGGCAGTGTATTTTCGTATGGTTGTCTCACTTGGAAGAGGCAGGATGTTTTGCTTTCTCATATATTGGCACAACTTCCGGCTTCTTATCTTAAGTAGAATGCACTCAAGCATCCATTCTTTATCGTACTGCATCCCGAAAGTGCTCTTCCTTTTTGCTGCTTCGAAGCACTGCCTGACGGCAAGTTGTTGTTTTGGTGACAGCAAGTTTATCTTTGCTGCCAATACTTCTTCAGCAGTCGCAGCAGATTCATCCTTCAACCTACGAACATATTTTGCTAGATTCCCCAGCCTCACCATGAGCCTCTTGTTCTTGCGGGCGCACACCTTCAGCTTTCTCACAGCGCTACTGCAGGCCCTTGAAGTCTTTTGTCTTTTCCTCATCTGCGACTGCCTTGTGATGAGGGCCTTCCTCAAATACTTACAGCTGAAGCAGGGCGTTTCCTCTTTTTTTGTGCTTCCAAGGCACTTGACACTAAAAACAAGGCCCGACTTCAACTCAAGCTGGCGTTGCAAATTCACAGTAATGTTGTCTGTCAAAGATTCAGCTTGAGTTCCCGCACCCTTGCACAAGTGCAGTAGAGAGGCTTGGTTCAATACTGCTTCTGCGTCCAGCATCGTAACAACAGCAGCCTCTGTAGCGAATTTCCCGTGAACGAAAGTTCTCGAGTGGATAACACCGTCGGAGGTCACAGTAAAAAACACAGCCTTTTCTACTTTCACTTCACCCGAGTAAGCATTCGGTAAACAAGACGTGAAGCAAGCACCGTCAACATTCCGAAGTTCGTGAAATGTCCAGTACCTGTTGGGAAGTGTCACACCTCTCAAAGTTGCAATCGTAGCAAGGGGGTCGTCGTTCGTCGTGGGCTCGTTGAGGACAGCAGGCTCGTCCGTAGTTGACAGCCGTCGCCTTTTTCGTGGCACAACATCCTCTTCGGGTCTCTTCCTCGCGTTTCTCTCGGGAGGCAAGCGCTTACTCAAATGCGGGGCCACGTCGGGCAGGATGGTGGGAACAGCGTCGGGTGTTAGCGTTGGCGTCCCGCGAGGAATCCGTACCTCCGTACCGTCGATGAAGTGCACATAGTGCCGAACGATGAAGCGCTGCTCAAAGTGCAGCTCACAAACTGCAGAATCCGGTGTCAGTCTCTTGTCGCCTCTGTGCAAATGTCGTTCCCAAACGCTTCTTCGCTTTGGATCTTCGGGCGCTTTAAACAACGAAAGCTTCGCAGTTTGTTTGCTTCGCGAGTACCCTGTGCTGCATCCAGGAGCGAAACAATGGTTTAAGCGTTGTTTTTTAGGAGCCATTCGCACACTGTAGCATCACAACTTCAGAGAAAAGCGGGATAATCACTTCAAAACAAGCGCGCGTTCCAGCCAAAGAACCAGCAATGCCAGCAACACGAGGCACGGCCGGACTCGACTCTCTCCTCGAGAGCGGAGGAGAGAGTCGAGTCCGGCCGTGCACGAGGCAACCGCCTTCAAGAGTGATCGATTGCAGCGCCGCCGCTTTGTTCGCCGGTGGCGGCGTCAGCTGCCCCTATGTGTCGCTGCCTCCGCCCGATTCACTGCCCCTTCTAGTACATTGTAGCGAAAGGCATACCCTTTCACAGACATGCCCCTCTCCCGGCGCACGGGAGAGGGTATGCACAGAGGACGGACAAGATGGCGCTTGCACTACCAAGCGCACGGGCAGGAGGAGCGTGCACACTGACACGTATGGCGCTACTTTATATTCTAGGGATTTTGCGTGGAGCAACTCGTCAAGCCGATGAATACGAAGGTACTTTTAGGTGTTCTTGACTATTCCCGAGTGTTTGTAATTGAGCGCAATTGATTCATTTTTATCCCCATTGTTGTTAAACCCATCTGGCCGGGGTTTTTTGCGTTAACTAGTCAATTGTGCATGTATGTTAGATGGTTGTACCACAGTGACTGAGAATGAATGAATGAATGAATGAATGAATGAATGAATGAATGAATGAACTTTATGTAAAGTCCGGCACTTTCGTTCGGGCGAGGTGGGGGAAGAGGGTATCATACTTTTTTTCAACACGACAGTATTTTATGTCGGAGTCCACCAAGACCCAGTGCCGTATTTCTGTCATGGATATGACGTCGAAAAAATGCACGCGATCAGGTGTCAAAGACAAAAAAAAATGCCCCCCACCTCCCCGAAGGGAATCGTGAGGAAATGCGAATGCATTTCGCGCGCGCTTCACTCCATTTATATATGGTGGTTGTGGTTCGACGAAGGAAAAGGCGCCTAATTTCTGCAGCCCGGTCGGGAGCACGGCGCAGCGCCTGTTTTTTTTTTTTTGCTTTTTCGTGTTTTTTTTCTTTTTTAAAATTTTTTTTTCATATATAGCTCCGTCGAGCTCCCGCGACGCGAGCGCCCTCACGCGTCAGAGCGCGCTCCTCCTCTCCACTCACTCTCCGCTACTCCGCCCGCCCCACCTGCTCCGGTTGCTAGGGGCGAGGATAAGCGCGCGCGCCCGCAGCTGTTGCTATGGGAGAGGGACTGAGAGCGGAGAAATAACACCTGCCGCGGACAACGCCAACGCCGCACGACGCCGGATGCCTGACATAGCCCGACTATGAAATGCATTTAAAATGCATTCGCATTTAAGCACTGATAGCTATTGCCGTGAATGAATGAATGAATGAATGAATGAAAAATTCACGAGAAATCTCCTTTGGGAGTTGTCTAGGTTAAAAGGACACTAAAGGGCAAAACGATTTTCCGCGTATTAGTTAAGTACAATTTCACAATGCCGAAAACACCACTCTTACCGCGACACGACGCTTGGTAACCGAGAAGCATAGCTCGGCCCACTCACTCATGAGTGCACTCAACTCACACTCACTCACACTCATTTGAACGCGGTGAGTTGAGTATGAGTGAGTACTCATGAGTGTGAGCGGACGTGAGTGTGAACGTGAGTGAGCGCCTAAGAGTGTGAGTAGGCGTGAGTATGAACGTAAGTGAGTGCCTACGAGTGGGAGTAGTCGTGAGTGTGAACGTGAGTGAGTACTCATGAGTGTGAGTGGAGGTGAGTGTGAACGTGAGTGAGTACTCATGAGCGTGAGTGGATGTGAGTGTGAACGTGAGTGAGCGCGAAGGCTGACAAAATTGTGGTGAGTGAGTTTGAGTGAGTACTCACTTAAAGTGCCGACCTATGATGAAGACGCGTGATTTCGGGCGTCTTGCGCGCCCTCGTAGTACAAAACATTTTGCAAAATGGTGATAACAGGTTCGAGAACACTGAAATGAACGTTTATCAAAGGAATGGTTTCTTTCAAAAGCAGTGTAAATGGTGCGTGCAAATTTAAAAGGAGCTTTATGGAAAGTTCTTCACTTCTTTCTTGAGTCTGTGTTTGCGCGCCCTGTTTCTTTAACGTGAATACCAACCAACTAGCTCAGGTATCCGTCATTCTATACAGATCATTTTCTACCAAATGACAACATGCTTTACGTTTGCATCTGATATAGTTTGTCCGTCGGTACTTGGATTTTTTTTCTTGCCTGTGTGCGCATGCGCAACGCAGGTACTTACAGCATCGCATCGTGTTATGACTTCGTGCATAGTAATTCGTCCATCTATGTGTTTATATTCTCCATGTGAAAGTACCTTTGCGAGGTGGTCTCCAAAGAGAAAAAGATGGTTGCGCTTATCAGTACGATCACGCTGTGCTAGTAATGGCTCATCTCATACAACAACAGAAGCTCAGGAAAAAAAAGTGCGTCGCTTGCACTAGTGGCTCCAGGCTAGAAGCAACATCGGAGCGGGTGTTTGACCCAGCTCTGTTTTCCTAGTGATGCCAAGCTTTTGCTAGACATGTTAAATTGTTGCTAGTAGTAATAAGTATGGCTAGACTTGGCTATTATCCGGCTTAGGTCGGTTCCCTATACTAAGCACGTGTCGCGTTTTATTAGCGTGAATACATCATGTAATTAGCTTTCACGTGGTTTGGCGGGCACATATCGCGTGAATAGTTAGGCGATTTTACTTATTTTAGTCACGTGACTGGTTGTTACGTGATGCTACGTCATTTTACACACGTGACTAATTGACAGTCACGTGACAAGTCACGTGAAAGTCACGTGACAAGCTGCTACGTGACATGGCAATGTACGGACAACAAAAAATCAGTGTCGCCGCAGGGGAGATGCAGTGAATGCGATAGCAACTAATTGTAAGGAAAGAAGGCTAGCAGGTAACTTTCTCGGATCTCATCTCGCGTAACTCTAAAATTTATGGGTGGCTTTAAGACTTAACGTCATAAAGGCCGACGGACAGCCGAGCTGGTGAAGCCTCAGCGATGAAATGCAATGTGATGCAAAGCTATACTCGGCGACAACTTTACTTGACAGCACTGTGGAAGCTACAGAACAGAAGCGCACGCCAAAAAAAATGGTACTTATGTTTACTGGTAATTTTCTCATTTATCTTGCTGAAATAAATGCTGCTTTATTTATTGTGAGACTCAAACAGTAGCGGGAAGTCGTAGGTGAGTGAGTGAATTAAACAACTCTATGTGGTTCACAAGGTAAAATACAGTTATTATTGAGTATGCAAGAATGCATTCAATCTCTTTCCAATTCTTGGGCAGCACCGCCTTTTCAGCACGCCAGTTTTCCAATGTAAACATGGCGCCCACGACATAATGGGTCAGTGTGCGGCCGCAAACGCGTTGTTTAGTTCTCCATGAAAAATATGTGGTTGATCCCTCTGATATAGGAATCGGTATAACACACGAAAGTGAAACGTGTCTTCACAGAAGTAGTTCAATGATCATTGCACAATGATATTTATTATTGTCTAATGGTCTTCAGTGGCTACAGCACCCTTAGATGTTGATGCACCCATGTTTACGACTGGTGGCACATCTCCACCACGACAACCAACGACTCACGACTGGGATACACTTTCCGGAGACACTACATGGCACGCACCGGAGCATCGCGCAAATCGCACTTTAACCACAGGCGTTCGCAAACCGCGGAAGCGAAACCGAACGGGTTTTCACTCAATCGTTTTTCAACTGACGGTCCGTTGCAGCGAAGGAACGTGATTTGCGGGTCGGTTACCATCCTGTGGATGCGCTTGGCATGCTGCGTCGTGTCGGCGAGCAGCGTCCTGCTGATAGGTCTGTTGGGACGCGTGTACGCGCGGGAGAAGAAGACACGACCGCGCGGCGTGGATCCCAAACATCAACTGTTTATTCAGGTTCTCTGGAGGTTCCGGAGAGCAGCGGAGGTGGCGCTGCCTGGCGGCTTGGCTTGGCTTGGCTGCCGCCACAGCACTCCCCCCTAGTGAGTTGCCGAACGGAGTTAAAGGTCCAGGCGAGTGGGTGCTCTTGATAGCCGCCCACTGTGCGTCAGCCGGGAGGGCACCTCGTGGACTTGGGCTGGCATTGAAGCTGGGGGTCCTGGCGATGATTCCCTTAGTGGAGGCAACACGGCGTCGTCACGGTCCATGTGTGCTGGCTTGATGCGGTCCAACGACACGACCTCCTCACGGCCGTTTCTCTTGATTGTGAATTGCTTGTTGCCACGGCGGAGGACTTGAAACGGCCCATCATAGGGTGGCTGAAGAGGTCGCCGAACCGCGTCGTGTCGTACAAACACATATGGGCACGATGTGAGCTGTGGGTCGACGTGCACCACACGCGACCCTGGGGGCCGTGGAGGTACCGCGCGCAGTTTGCTCATGACGTTGCGTAGGCGAAGTGCATAGTCGCTGCAAGCTATGGATGCCTCCTCTGAGCCGCGCGCAAAGAGCTCTCCCGGCAGCCTGAGTGTCGTGCCGTAGACCAGCTCAGCGGCGCTGCAGCCAATGTCCTCTTTCAAGGTGGACCTTATACCCAAAAGAACGAGTGGGGAGGGCCTCCACCCAGTTGTGTTCCTCGGTTGCCGTGAGCGCAGCCTTCAGCTGGCGGTGAAAGCGCTCCACCATGCCGTTGCTCATGGGGTGGTACGCTGTCGTGCGTATGCGTGAGGTGCCCATGAGCTGACTGATGGCAGTGAAAAGGGCTGATTCGAATTGTCGGCCGCGGTCTGTTGTTATCGTGGAGGGCACACCGAAACGGGCTACCCAGTGGTACAGGAAAGCACTCGCAACCGTCTCGGCAGTGATGTCCGCGATAGGGATGGCCTCCGCCCAGCGGGTGAACCTGTCGACACAGGTCAGCAGGTAGGCCTTTCCGTGGCAGGGTGGCAGTGGGCCGACGATGTCCAGGTGGACATGATCAAAGCGAGAATCCGGAGTGGGGAGTGTTCCCAGTGCTGTCGAGGTATGGCGTTGTATCTTAGAGCGCTGGCAAGCTACACATTCGCGTGCCCAGCGTCGGACGTCCCGATTTACGCCCGGCCAGACAAATCTTGCCGTCACCAGTCTTTGGGTGGCTCTAATCCCCGGATGAGACAGTCTGTGCAAGGACTCGAACACATGGCGACGGAGGCTCGCGGGCACGAACGGGCGAGTTCTACTGACGCTTGTGTCACAGCAAACCTTGTCCTCGGATCCGGGAACCGGGATCCACTCAAGATTCAGGGCAGTGGTCGCGGTCAACAGGTGTTTCAGTTCGTCATCTTCACGTTGAGCGGCTGCCAAAGCGGGAAGATCAACCTGTAGTGTGGGCATGATGGCGTTCACAGGATTCCGTGAGAGGGCGTCCGCTACCTCGTTGTCGCCGCCTTTGACGTGGCGGATATCAGTCGTGAACTCTGATATATAGGACATTTGGCGCCGTTCACGTGCTGTGTGCGTTCCACCGTCGGAGCTTAGCGAGCGCAATGCATAAGTAAGCGGCTTGTGGTCGGTGAGGACGAAAAACTCTACACCTTCCAGGAAATGGCGAAAATGTCGTATGGCAGCGTACACGGCCAGCAGTTCTCTCCCGAAGGTGCTGTAGCGGCGCTCGGTAGGTGTTAGCTTCCTCGAAAAGAAGGAAATCGGGCGCCAGATTCCCCCAACGAGCTGCTGTAATACAGCCCCAACGGCTGTATCGGAGGCATCTACCATTACGCTCTGCGGGACACCGGACCTGGGGTATTCAAGCAGTGCGGCGTTTGCCAAAGCGTCCTTGACCTCGCAGAAGGCTTCTTTTGCTTCTTGAGACCAGGAGAGGGTGTCCGAGCCATTTCGTGAAGTGGCCAGCAGGTCGTGAAGAGGTTGAAGGATATGGGCGCAGCGGGGAATGAAACGGCGGTAGAAGTTTACCAAACCCAGAAATTCCCGAAGCTGGCGCTTGGCGGTCGGCTGCGGAAATCCTTGCACGGCTTCAACCTTGTTGGGTTGAGGAAGAACTCCTGAGGCGGAGATGACGTGTCCAAGAAACGAGAGTTGTCGCACACCAAGCTCGCATTTGGCCATGTTCACGACCACGCCATGTTCCACTAAGCGCTGGAAGACGATGCGCAGATGATTCACGTGCTCTTCCGAGTGCTGCTGGCGACTAGCAAGTCGTCAAGATAGGCGTGGCAGAAGTTGAGGCCGCGTATAGCACCGTCCATGAACCGCTGGAATGTCTGACCCGCGTTTCGGAGTCCGAATGGCATTCGGAGGAATTCGAAAAGTCCGAAAGGCGTTGCGATGGCGGTCTTCGGGACGTCCTCCGGGGCAACGGGAATCTGATGGTATGCACGCACCAGGTCGATCTTCGAGAAGATAGTGGCACCGTGAAGCCTCGTCGTGACATCGTGTATGTGCGGTACCGGGTATCTGTCTGGAGTCGTTACCTGGTTCAGCGCCCTATAGTCCCCGCATGGTCGCCAGTCTCCCGGCGTTGACTTTGGCACCATATGAAGTGGAGATGCCCAGGCGCTCGACGAGGGTCTGATGATCCCTAGCTCCATCATGTGTTCAAATTCCTGTCGTGCGACCTTCAACTTCTCTGGAGGCAAACGGCGAGGCCGCGCGTGCACGGGTGGGCCGCTGGTGGCGATGTAATGGCGTACCTCGTGCTTCACCGCGGCGCTGGCTGGCGGCTGCCTCGTCAACTCGGGAAAATCCTGCAGAATGCGAGTAAAACGTTCTGCACCGGACGGCCCGAGCAGAGTGGGGCTCAGCGGAGGGTGGTGCGAGGGATTGCCTTGCACAGTTGCCTGCGACACGGGATCGTGAAGGCGGCGGTTGCGCACGTCGACGAGAAGGCCGAAATGCCGAAGAAAGTCCGCACCCAAGATGGCGAACTTCACTGCTGCCACGATGAAAATCCACCGGAACGTTCTGTTCAAGCCTAAATCGAGTGGCAGCGAGCGATGTC
This sequence comes from Rhipicephalus appendiculatus, assembly GCA_030522465.1. Lineage (NCBI taxonomy): Eukaryota > Metazoa > Arthropoda > Arachnida > Ixodida > Ixodidae > Rhipicephalus > Rhipicephalus appendiculatus. The sequence continues at coordinate 2,537 of JALIZH010005923.1, read as the reverse complement.
CGTAGGTGGCGATGGTTGTGTTGTTGACCGCCTGAAGCGGGGACGCACTGGGGGACACGGCGATCGGTGGACCCAACCGGCAGCACGCTCACCTCAGCGCCGGTGTCCACGAGGAATCGAAGGCCACTGTCGCGGTCGGTGAGGAAAAACACTGATGGACGACGTTCGGGGGCCTCTGCGACACTGGTCGTCCTCAGTGCCGGCCGCTCCCGTTTCCCGCATAGTCGCACGGAGGAATGCATTTGCGAGCAGCATTGCCATGCTTCCTGTGATACCAGCAGATTCTCTGTTGCACTGCTGGGCGCTGGCGCTCCTCGGGAGTGCTGCGGGCCTGCATCGCTGCGACGGTATCGGCGAGGCGGGATATCTGCTCCCGGATGTCATGCAGCGTGGTCGTGGGCGCGCCGCCGGCGATGTCTGGCTGTAGCGCCGCGACGGACGGCGGAGCGACCGCCAGCACCGAGTCCGCGAGCTCGGCGAGTTGAGACAGGCGTTTGTCGGCAGCCGAGGCGAGGACCATGCGCACGTTGACCGGAAGTCGCTGTAGGAACAGCTCGCGAAGCAGTCTGCTGTCGGCATCGGTGGTGGCTGCGCCGGCCGTGTGCAACAGCTGCCTCATGTGGCGCAACAATTGGCTGGGCGTCCGGTCCCCGAGCTCGGTGTCGTGCAGTAGCTGCTGCAGTCGCTGAGGCTCAGACGGCGTGAGGCGGCTGATGAGCAGCTGTCTGAGCGCTGTGTACGCGTTCTCTGCAGGTGGAGCGACCAGCAGATCGCGTATCTCGCTCGCTATTGCCGGTGGGAGGCTGGCGACCACGTGGTGGTACTTTGTTAGCTCAGCGGCAACACGACGAGCGGTGAATTGGGACTCCACCTGCAGGAACCACAGCTGCGGGTCCGCTGTCCAAAACGGCGGGAGCCTGATGTCGACGGCGGAGATGGCCGGTGCGTCATGGGGAGTCTCCATGGCGTCGATCGCTTGAAAAAGGCGGTAAGCCTCGTCCGGGTCACCACTGTTGGGACGCGTGTACGCGCGGGAGAAGAAGACACGACCGCGCGGCGTGGATCCCAAACATCAACTGTTTATTCAGGTTCTCTGGAGGTTCCGGAGAGCAGCGGAGGGTGGCGCTGCCTGGCGGCTTGGCTTGGCTTGGCTGCCGCCACAGGTCGCTTCGGCGAAGACACGATCACTTCGGTCCTGCATCGGCGTCTGTACGGCAGCCAGTTGGGTCGTGATGCGCTCAACTTCACAAACGCGAAAGACAGAGTTCTCAGCTTGAGCCGTGAACGCGCGAAGGCTTCCCGCTCCCCCCTGGCGTGTCCGTCGCTGCACCAAACCAACGCCTACCAAATTGACTTGCGCGACATTCGCCCGTCGACGCCGTTGTCTTTCGGCGTCGCTTAATGCAGCAGTTCTCGTAGACGGTACCATCGCACTCGTATGAGTAGACGGCGGAGATACACCATTGTTGCATACGGAAGCTGCACTACGCTGCACACGCTAGCACAACGCGAAAGACGAAGCATGTAACTCACACCAATACAACGCGAAAGACGAAGCACGTAACTGCGTCGTCACCGAGTCAAATCAGCGCGTAGAGCGCGTCGCAATTATAGCTTCCGTTTGTGGCCTGCGAAATTAGCTCCAGAAATCTTGTCGGAGCTGATTGCGGAGGCAACGCTACACTTTGTTTCAAGTAGGGCTAACGCCACCTAGGCGGCAATGGTAGGCCACTCTGATGCCTCTCCGTTCAAATGCTGGCATCGAGGTTTCGTAGTGCTGAGGCTACCGCAGCGTTCTCTGTCGGTTTTAGTTGGTGTCATACTGCAGTACTTCTCTTCTCCGCGCTTAGGCGGCAGCACCACCCCCGACAAACGAAGAGCGCCGGTACAGAGCGAATGAGTGTGAGATAAATAAGGCGCGTCTGAAGCGCTCTTCGCAAGTGCGCCGTTGGCTCAGTCGGTTAAACGCCCGCTTTCTATCGCCGCGGATCGAGAGGTCATGGGTTCGATTCCCGGGTCTTCCAATTTCGCGTAACTTTTTCTTCTGTCAATGCACTTAGTTGGGCCAGTTGGTTCTGCATGTCGATGAAGTGGATGCGCTTGAAAGACGAGGACGAAGAAGAGACGGGACACACACTGCGCAACTTACAACTTGTTTATTTGAAAAAAGAGAGTAGCGTCACTTATATACACTGAAGCATGTGACCCAGGGCCTGCGCATTACACATTACTGAGCACTCAAAAAATTCTATCTCTTTCTTAGATAATGTCAATGAAGCTATGCTGACACATGATTCTGCGCGTTCTAAAATTGATTTGGCTTCAACTACAAGCCTCGCCGATTGATTACGGTTTCTTTGTATTGTGTTCATGTACCTTTTAACAACGTCACATCCGTGACGGAAATACGTCAGTGAAGTCTTGGTGAACCCCGGCATAAAACACTTTCGTGTTAATATACTCTTAATGTATACTTAACAATCGAAACGTTTCTCCCATTCGCATTTTTCGCGCGTATAATTTCTAAACGCGTTAAC